>MU279015.1:636001-955184 GCA_022385715.1 Xylaria cubensis | reverse complement strand
TGGGGGGTCTGGTGTTAATTTCTCAAGCTTCACTTTCCCTCACACTTGATTGTCGTTGCCAATACGTGTTCGGGAAAGGTAAAGCTTTCCAATAATTCAACACTTTATATCTTGCCTAGAACAGCATTTTCGGTGTGCGGCATAGCCACTCAAAGGCTACATCATACTTCACTGCATTTTTAGCCCTCACGGGGAGGATATAGATTAGACACCCATCTACCTATTGGACACGATGAACTACGGAGAGCCTTGTCTTACTGTCGGCATGTGCTTGTACTTGCCATCGCTTCATTGCATTTTAGTACCGTCCGGGACAATGGTAAGAGAGATAAGTTAAGCAAGAACTAGTGCGGTTAATTTGATAGTTGAGATAAACGCATCTCAGAGTCTTGTAATGTTCATCGTTT
This sequence comes from Xylaria cubensis, assembly GCA_022385715.1. NCBI lineage: Eukaryota > Fungi > Ascomycota > Sordariomycetes > Xylariales > Xylariaceae > Xylaria > Xylaria cubensis. The sequence continues at coordinate 954,777 of MU279015.1, read as the reverse complement.
AGTTATGTGTGAGGTTCAAAACGCCGGTAAAACACGGCATTTTCAGCACCTATGGAGGCTGGCACAGGCGTGGTTCTTCACTGCACTTTTAGCTCCCATCGGGAGGAGGTAGAAGTTCTCTGCGGCTCCCAAACTCCCTAGCCTTCTAGTCTCACCGCCAGTTCAGAAGAACATGAGGCTGACATGATAATGTAACAGCGAATAAGATTTCTCAATTGTTCTTCACTGCAAATTTAGCACCGCTAAGCAATATGAAATACACGTAAGCCAGAATAGGTGCCATCTAATTTAGTACTCGAGATATGTGTATTCCAGAGTTCATAGGCAGCTTCACATATTCATATTGATTATCTTGAGCAATCTTGAAAGTGAGTAGAAAAGTCCTGAGTATGTACTTAGATTTCGGTGAGATCACCATCGACCATATTGATAGCGCCAGTATTAATGTCATGTTTCAACGGGTCTTCTATCTGAATATGGAAGCGGTAGCTATCTCCTAAGAAACTAGAATATGTACCACGGTTAAGGTGTATATATATGTTTTTTCGTCGCTATAACTGCCTTACGAATGCTGTAAAAGTAGTAGATCTTATAAACATAGGTAGAGAGAATTCTGCAAGTTAATACAAACGCAGTTATAGAACCCGAGAGGTCAACAGAACTCACTCTAGCATCGTAGTATAGGGCTCAAGATTGTGTGTGAGGTTCGAAACGACTTAGATTGAACTCAAATCCATCTTACTCCCTATGAGACGTAGTACAAACCATTTCACTGCATTTTTTGCACCCATGGGGAGGATGTAGAAGAACCCACGATATAACCTAGACACGTTGTTTCGGCGAACCCTTCATTTTTGGCGGTCTTGAAGACGCACGTTCGTTATAGCCTGCATGTTTCACTGTATTTTTAACCCTGTAGGCACGTATCTACCTATCCGGCAGTATCTGCCCAATATACTACAGAAAGCTTCGTGCTGCTATTCGTTTCACTGCAGCTTTAGTACTGCTCAGGGCATTCACACACATTTCCCGGATTCCGTAACTGCGTATATACCGTAATGCAGTATTATCTACCTATTTTATAATATACATTGCTTTTACAGCATTCGTGACGTAGATGTAGTTGTGCAGAAATATGTGTACCTTGAGTGCTATTAGAACAGAAGAATCTATCAGTATATATAGATTAGCACGTGCTTGTTGTTACTGCTTGTCGGTCAGACACGGCCTCTGGTTTCTTGGTAGATACTGCTCTAGCACACATGTGTGTTTATATGTAAAGCCGGTTGTAATACATATTTTCACGCTATCGATGTATTCTAGGGTGATTTTACGATTCTTGTATACCTAGTACTTTGGTACTAACCACGAATGCTGCCAGAAATGATGATTCGACTATGTACCACTCAACGAATAGCACTCATTCTTGCTTGTCTGCCTTTCCCACCAGTCCGGAGACGCCACTCTGCACTGCATTTTTAGCACCCACGCGGAGGACGAAGATTAATCCAGACACGTGGTTTCAGAGACCTTACAAGATCAGTAGAGCTGCCATTTATGCCAACACTGCATTTTTAGCTCCCGCCGGGACGAAGTACCTAGATGAATCCATGCTGGTCCAGACACATGATTTCGGCGCCCCGGGGCGCACTGCATTTTTAGCAGTCTCGGAGAAGAGGTAAGTTATTACGATTGGTGGCCTCGAAGGGTCAAGGTGGAAGTGGAAAAACCTTCCTTCACTGCACTGCATTTTTAGCACCCATGGGAAGGATGAAGAAGAGATGTTGGGTCACATAACGGGTCGCCAAAAAGTGTCGGAGTTGCACTGCATTTTTAGCCGCATCGCAGCGTTAATTCTAGGTAGTCTATGGGAACAGGCGACATCTGCATTTTCGGCACCGACCGAAGTAATGGTGGAGAAGACAGGGTAAGCCAGGATGAGTATTATTTGGCTCTCTGTGCCCAAATTATTAGTTCTGGTAGTCTTCGAGGTACCGGGTATATATAAAAATTAGTGAGATAACCTGGAACACGTGGATGGGCTTTGTAAATATATATATATATGGAAGCGGTATCTACTTGATCAAGAAACTATTACAGGCAGCAATAGCAGCAAGCACATACACTGTGTGGTAAACCCGACATGTACCGCAGTCAGGATATGTATGCTTCTTCCCAGCTATGAATGGTCAATCAGCGTCATCCACACTTTTAGCCCTGTTGTCTTCTATTCACAAAAACATATGTCTCCTTCCAAAAAGAAAAGACATGTAATGAACGCCGGCCCGAGTATATGTACATAATGAGTGGCTAACAGAATAGACACACAGCAAGTATAAATGCAGTTGCGATCGCTTCATCTAGTGAGTCCACTTCTATGATCCTCTGGCATGCTTCCCGCTGGACTCTCCCTTTTCAGCAACTGATTCATCGTCGTCACTCTCTGAGCCGACGCTGTAGTGGTTCCTATCCATTTCAGTCGGCGAGGTGACGTGAAGATCGTCCAGCTGGTTCTCGTCAAAGTCGCCGGCCTCCACGTCACGGTTCGCCCTTCTGTTTCGGAAACCCTCAAGTCCGGCGCCACCGCCGTTCCTGTCGGTCATGAGCGGTACGCCAGTGTATCCGGACGTGCGCTTTCGGGAGCGCCAGATGATGAAGCCCCAAACGACGGCGCCGATCGCCACGATGGCGAGAACCACCTCGCCCGATTTCTGGTAGGCGGCCCACTTGGCGGCCTTGAGCTCCTCGTCCTTGGCCGTCTGGTCTGTGTCGGTGTGGTTGCTTACACCGCCCACCGTTGTCTCGGGAAGTTTCTCACCGTCCAGTTTACTCTCCGAGGGAGTGCCACCAATGCTGCTAATGTCAACGCCGGTGAACCGATCAAGCATGTCGCGAGTCCGACGCGGGTAGTCAAAGGGGACCATGTGTGACGAGTTGTTGAAGAGCACGTATGTGAGATTGCGGGCCTCCTGCCAGAAACCAGCAGCATCTCCCTCGAAAGTCCAGGGGCGCCGTGGTGCCCAGTTGCCGGGGGAGACCTCAAATCCCTTTCCACCATTCCATTCGAGGTTGCTCAGGAATGCTTCGGTGCCCATGTGGTTGCAAATCAGATCCTCGGCGCCGGAAAACAGCAGAATCTTCACTTCCTTGAGAAGATCAGGCAAGAGATTGACGGCGGGCTCAGACTTTTGTGTGCTGAATGCGTTGCCGACTGCACCATTGCATTCGGTCCATCCTGTGTTCTTACTGGGATTGATGTGCAGCGCTTCCACGACCTCCTTCTTGCGTAGATATGGCGTAACATATTGAAGATCAGGTGGCCAATTCATACCACAGCTGGGGTACGTGTCGGTCAAACGGACATCGTACATGTTGACACATTGGCTCTCGCCATTTTTGCCTTTCTTCTGGGTTAAGCGGAGTAGGTCGGAAAGGATCTGTTCGCAAGCCCTGTTGGCGATTTTGTTGCTGTTCGTTAAGGCTAAATCATCTCGACAAGTACGAAGCTGGGCCTCAAGCTTGGAGGAGAGCTCCGAGCCCTTGTCGACGATTCCTTTCTCGTAGGCGAATGTGATGTATGCTTCATACTGTTCGTTGGGAGCAATCCACCCGTTACCGATCATGAGCCCCTGGAGATTCCATCGTTTGCTTGTCTCGGTCTTCTTGTTCCGCTCGAGGATGGCCTTGGCAATGTATGGGATGTGTTGACCGGCAAAAGACTCTCCGGCAATGTAAATCTTGTATCGCATCACGTTAGCGCAAATGCCAAGGGACTAAAGAAGTAATTGGAATTCTCACATCATCGTGCTCATACTCGGGGAACAATTTGTACCATTTCTCGAGGAATATCACAAATTGGTCGGCCATCTCATCCAGTTCGTGGACATAGCTGTTAGTGTCGACGTAGCTGTAGCCGGTACCGACCGGGTTGTCGACGAAGAGAAGGTTTGCGAACTCGTGCCAGCTACCATTGTTGTACTGTAGGTTGTCGTTATCCTTCAAGCGGTAGGGACCGATCTCCATCATGGCGCCGTCTTCGGAACTACAACCAGGTCCTCCATTAAGCCAGATAATGGTGCGCTGCTTGTTCGCGATGTGCCTGTTTTGGAAGTGCCAGAAGAACATATTTCCATTGTGCTCGGGGGTAATCTCGATGTGTCTTTATCCATCCGCGCCGTCAGTATCGCGGTCTAAGCACAGACAGCATCGTTCTACTCACCCAGCATGCATCTTGACAGAGTCCCCCTCGGGAGCGCCAGGTAGTTGGTGTACATAGTAATCGCCGGCAGACGGGTCAGCCTGGACGAGGGCGATGGACGATGCTAAGGCGCATAGAGCCGAGCTCCAGCGCGATAGGGGAGCCATGATAGGCGACGGAGGGCGCGTAAGTGTTCCCAATCTTTGATTTTCGAATTACCTGTCCATCGATGACGACAGTATCCCCAGCTGGGTTGTGACAACGGATGAATGGATTGGCCGCTAAAAAGCAAGGAAAAACGGTCGACGACGATGAGCAAGAAATGATGGGAAAGTAGTGAATGAGGTGGTCTCTTTGGAGATTCCGACTCGTATGAATAATAGCCGGACCCTTTCAAGGATTCTGGGCTATGTCAGTTCCGTCGCAGATTGTGCTTACGTAGCATTCAGCGGAGCATACGTTTCTTAGTGGCTATTTTAGGCCCAATCAACTGGGACCTGGGGAGTAGAACGCCTACAATCAGAAAGGGGTACGTGATTTTGGCGGGGTTAGTGCGCAAGCCACAATGTCTGCTTGCACGGCCACATATCGTGCACAGGAACTTATTATATTAGGTATTTCTGAGCAGTTTGTGGTTTGCATAACGTTTTTAAGTTGTCCTAGACTGTCTCTCACACATTGCCTAAGAACCCAAACAAGCTCATCTGTGATGTGCTGCCAATCCTGTGTCCAAATGAATCGCTCGCTGATTCTCTCATCGACCGCATGTATTATGATCGTCAGAGTCCCACGTATTACAGACGTTGATCAATGTCTTCCCATCAGATTACCGTCGCCTTTCTAGAGCCTGTGTCTGCTGCCCAGTAGGCCGGGGCCCCTTCTCGCTCGTTTTCTCACCTCCTATGTCTTCCTTTATCTTGATCACTTCCGATACTGTATCATTCCATATTCACTCGTCTGTGGTCTCCATCGTCATCGAGGTTAAACGTATGCCCTATAGGAGCTTCGTGGAGAGCTTTAACCCGTTTTCACTTGTCGATGTGAGCCCGCCCAACCTTCGTCCCTCGTGTGCCGGACAAGTTCCCTCTATTTTCTACTCAGCCTGCGTCATTACACACCTCAGTCTGTTCCAAGACCTACCGGCGCTCATGACCATAAAGGTTTCAGAGTCCGACAATATCTAGATTCTCGGCTAAGTTTCACCGAGATGTTCTCTCAACGTTCCTTCGTGCCCTCAAGAAGATGCTGGCCTGGTCCGCTTCCTCAACGACATAGTCAACGGTACGACTAGCGCCAGGGTGCCTGCGAAATATAATTGACCATGCCGTTGAGCGCGTTGTCACCTTCCTCAGCTGTGATTAAGTTCGCCTCTTGCAGTACCGTAACTGTAGCAACACTGGTTAGCAGACCATACTGATGAAGTGTCCGAGAGAGCAGCAGGGTGTTCAAGACAGCGAGCTTGCAGTAGCGTGCCTTGAGTTTTATCGAGAGGAATGAGGATGAAAGATGGCAGAACGCAAGAAATGGTCTGAAACGATCGAGTTGTCTTGAGGGAAAATGAACTGACCAGCGTCTCCAACCCAGATCTGACAACTGTAGTCCGACTCCCTGTTATTCACTGACGTCGCCCAGATGGCGTCTCGCACTCTCATGTCGAGTTCCCTCCCTGTTGTCATGAATGTTGCCACAGCTAGCCGTCGGAAGAAATTCGGCCTCATCCACGGCAGTGGTTGGTTCCATTCTTCATGGGCCTTAAAATTCGGATACTCTCCTTGTATCCGGATCGTGACATTTGTCCCTTCATCTTCATCGAAGGCGATATACAGTTCTGTGATTCGCGTACTCTGGAGATCCTGCGGTTGACCCTTGAAGACTATCAACATCGATGGTCAGCACAATCGTTCTGCATCAGACAAAGGGGATCGAGAGTGCACGCCAGAGTTTGTAAGCCATCGGAGAAGTCGTTTTCTCCTGGCAAGGTATACAAAAAAGGCAGGGGAATTCTAAGTATACTCACTCAAGATCCACAACGTCTGCATATGCCCGGGCTTCGACGTCGCAGCCGGGTGAGAAAGTGGCCGAGTCGCCTGTTCCGTGTTCAGGCCGCTCGCCACATTGCCGTGTTCATGGGAGCTCAGCGAAGTCACCGAGTGCCCGGCGACCGAGGAAAGAGTAGTGTCCGCGCCGGACGATCCGAGCATCACATCGAAGGAGAGGCCTCTTCCGCCTTGGGATTAACCGATACTTTCAATTTTTCTTCAAGCTCTGATTAGCCGAGCGCGCTGACGAAATCATCTCAACTCCGGCGGCAATCCGGACTAGCAAATTGCGGGCAAGACAAGGCGTTCTAACAAACGCGAGCTTTAGTTGTTGTTAATAGCGGGGGAGGAAAGGCTGCCGAATTAAATTTCCTAGGGGGATGGGACAAGAGATATAGAGGTGGTGAAATACGCAGGGCATCCGCGTGTGCTCTCGAGGCTTAGGCTTGGCCAAATATCCAGTTGCGGAAGAAAACAGCGCCATTTGGCGCCTAGCACCCCTTTGCGGCAGTCTTTTGGCTGCGATAGGCCATCTGGGTACCTTCTGGTACATATTTTCCACTGGCCTACAATCTACCTGCATGCATATGTGATGGTCTGACTTGCTTTTACTTTCTCACGGGACTACCTAGGACTTCTCACGCATTGGCTGGGTCACTAGTGTTAGTTATGCTTCTTCGTGCTTTTTATATGCCCTCTTATGCCTTGCATTAGACTGAAAGGGAGTTTATCTGGTACAGATCCGCCCGTCATCTGTACAGTACTTATGGTGTCGCGAGGATGTCTCTGTTCCGTTTTAGACTAACACTGCATGATAGCCAGATCGTTACCTAGGGTGTATGCGGACCTTGACACAATGGGCCGGTCTAGACCTAGCCCACGTTTCTCTCCCCTTTCATTCGCCGCTCCTCCAGTGTATAGTACGGAATGGAGACTTAGGTGGATAAGGCTGGTTAGTTTAAGGTATGCGCATATATTCTCCTCGGTGCTCTCGGTGTAATGGTGTGGATTTTACGTTAAATATGGTCTGATCACAGCGGCATTGGTAGGAATTTGCGGTAGATGTGGCTTGCCTATTACCCGTGATAGCTAGGAAGGTCGCTAACCTTTTTTCAATAGAGGACTCGAACCATTGGAGATATGATATGTCACAGAGGACCCTTTGTGAGCTGTGAGCATGATATTGTGCCTACCGGAGGTTGCCTTCAATAGGAACAGTTACCAATAGTTGGCGCCCGTTTCCAGCTGAAGATTGACGGTCTCCTGCCTAAATCGCATGGGATAGGCGTTTTATACAGACAGGGGGAAAAAACTGGACTCAACAAATCTCTGCCAGACTCGCAAGGACAGGGCTATTGAGTCATGGGACTTCAAAATGTAGAGAGCCAGGCCCTCCGTCTAGAGGCTAGAATCTCGAACGACGCTGACGGGGGGATTCAACAAACAGATCATTTGAAGGGGCGTACGAAAGACTCCGTCCAGATATACGCTTGCCAGCTTCCGTCGTTAGTGGGCTCAGCATGGAATACTTATGCCAGTCTTTTATTATCTGCGGAGCAGTGATTGAGGGGATGATGTTTCAATAATGGCTGCCTACAAACGACAATACGGTGCCGTATATCTATCCATCCATCTACCTATCTCACCATACTGCCCAGTGGAGGCTAGCTGCCTCTCTATCTTGGTGCGCGGAGATGTGCCTGATCCTTGCGACCACAGTAAGCCAAGGCCGTATTCAAGCATGTCGATTCAGGTACTCTTTCGGCAAACATTTCCCAGGGTATTATGCCCTCTTTTGGAATGGTTCACGTTGGAGAACGTGACTATCTATTTCCTACAGCGCCTATTGTATACGAGTATCGATAGGCGTGTTGCTGGCTAGGACTAAACCCCCCGCGGCTTTGTTTGGATAACGAGGTAGGAAAGACTTGCAGGACAGAATCCCGTTCACTTTAGTGGTTCGAAATTCCGTATTGCTTATATTCGTCTGCGGCGTATTTGTTCGTGGCCAAAGCCTCTACTGACCTCCTTTCCATACTGACTTCGCCAGGTTAGGTAGGTGACGGCCAGCACAGAGAAAAGCAAAACAACCAAACTCTCCAACCGTCCACAGGAATGTGTTTCCAGAAACATACATGCGGCGTTTTTGCCCAAGACATTGACCAGACGCTTTTTGCTCGCCTATAAACTTTTTCATTCATGTTTCATTGCACTTCGGTCATTTGGCTGTGAAGGTTTCATGCGGGTTACTGCTTATTTTCATACCTAAACCACATGGTGAATGACACTAATGAACACATAATTAGGCGGATGGATTTCTATAACACGACAGAGAAAACGCTGGTTGATAATAAATTATCTCCTAATAGGGTTGTAGGCGTGACAACATCTTGGTTCAAGCTTGCGAGTCAACTTCGCAGAATGGATTGATGTCTTAGTGTGAGGCGGGCCACAAAACGTCGACAATTATATAATTGTACGTTGAATGTCTCTATCTAGCGGCACAGAAGAATGCGGGGTATGCAGGAAGCGTATATGCCTGAGGACAACTGAATTAAGGATTACATTACTCCGGCCAACACGACACGGCCGGCCCTCTCGCGAGCAATAGTGGTGGTGCGCGAATGGCCAAGAACTTATAGGTTGTCCGCCCTTCATCATCAGGGTGGTCTCGCTCGCTCTAATCGTGTGGTATGTTGCGAATATATTGACAAGACGAGTCCTTTGTGCTACTAAGCATGTGATTAGATGAGATGCCACACAGTATGCCCGATGACGGACAGGACAGGGTTCCAAGTCGGAGATCCGGCGACACGACGAGTCTTAGGGTAAATTGGGTAATGGATTAAATGATACATCATGTGATGGAGGATACGCACCTTTTGACAAACATACAATACAGCAGCAGGTATTTCTCCCCACTATTGGGCGTGCTGAAAGCCAGACTGATCGAGCTAGGTAGTCTGTAAGGACAAGCTATTCCAATCGAGCGCTAATGCGATCGAAGATTCTACGCCCCTTTACCTAAAATAGCGGCGCCGCTAGAAGCCCTCTTTTGCGAGCATGTCGGCAATAGCAAGGTAGAAGGCAATTGCATTGAAGCTATATTCCATCAGCGACTGTGTATGGGAAGGAACATTGTTTGACTGACCCTGGTTTCATTCCGACGAGGCTTCGCAGCATCCACCTCCAACGATTCGTCCAGTTGATGAGGTCGAGATGACTCACATTAACTAGAGTGCCTTTATACGAACCCCACTGAGAACTCACGACACTGACAAGGCCATCGTTTGGTCCTTCGAAACGAGTTATCACGTTATGGGACTGTCGAAATGGACTGAGGAATGGTAGATGATCCACCACTTCAAGACCTAGGGTCAGTTATCGTTCTCTCGTGTTGAACAGGAATGAAAAAACTTGAGGGGTTACTCACTAGCACCATAGGAGAAATATTTAGTCTCCGGGTTGTCAGGAGTACGGGGATTAAAGTCCTTGTTCATATAAGTAGACGTCAACTGCTCGAAAGCGCCTGTCTCCATGCCGACACGGTCGAGAACTTTGTAAAGACTAGGCAAGCGCTCATTACCAATTTCTTGAAACACGAAATCTGCAAAAGAGCTCCCGTGATGGGGAGATGCAATAGTGACAAGGGACCGAACCCGCACATTAGATGGGCGAAGGTGAGATATCATGTATCTCGCGTCAAGCCCGCCCATGCTATGGGCAATGATGTTGACTTCCCGGCCACCGGCGGCATCGGCAATCCCGCGGGCAAGCTTCTCGGCGCGCTGCTCGATGCTTCCGGACGGTGGCACGGTTGTGGTGATGACGTGCACACCGTTTGCCTTCAGAGCCTCCGTAATTCCCCGCCAGTAATGGACGGGCGGTAGCCAGCCAGGCGTGAGACGAAGCTCGGCGAAGCCCAGCAATCCATGAGCCAAGACGATGGGGAGCTTAGGCGTTGCTGGGATGTAACGTTAGTCGCGAACCCCAGGGGCGGAACAAGAGGAGGAGGAGGCAGGATTAAACAGGAAGCGGTGTATACCGTAGTGATCTTTGATTTGAGCGTACTCGTCGTGTATGCGCTTCCCCAGCTGCGCGAGCCTCGGATCTGTTTTGCCGGAGCCATCCGACTTGGCCGTTGCAACACAGCGACTTGATACGAAGTGTCGTCTAAGAGGTAGATATAAATGGCGAGCCGACACCCGGGGGCAGCGGGGTGGAATCCGGCAGATAGTTGAATACATAGTCCGCATGATGTTACAGTTGGCTGAAATATGAAAAGCTCAAATGCCACACTCCCATGTCATGTAACTCCAAGGAGCCCCCGTTCATGACCGGCAGCACTCAGCGATGTTGGTTGATATAACCAATTACGGTTCGTGGGGGATGGAAATGCTACCTTTCAGAAGCGAACGAATGGAGATCTAAGTAAACGAATGTACAGCTTGATTAGTTATTACAGTCGAGACTTAAGAAGACATCGCGTATGTAATCAAATAGAAAACCAGATATACAATGGAAGTGAAGAAATCACGATTAGCGCCTACTAAACAAATTGTTGACATCACAGCTCTAACATTCATGCCAAGTCTCTCGCCCACATCATCAATCTTCGCTGGCACTGGATTCATGCATTTTTCTCTATTTGCACATTATATTCGATTATGCGTTTTTGGCTCGTGTTAGTGAATGTCTTAGCTGAGTGAGGCTTAAAGACTTTTGGAACCCCCACACCTTATCTTTAAACGTTCCCGCCCTCCTGCACGACATCTTCAACGTCGCTATGTTTTGTCCTAGCTCGTGGAGCTAGCAGGTAGGTTTATGCATGTTGGTAGACCACCAGCCACGTCTGAGGAGAAAGTAAGTCAGTCCACTATAGTTACTAATAGTATTTTGCCAACCCGTTCGCGTTCTTTGGACACTGGTTATGAGTTATAAAGGCGATATAGCATTGAGATATATGCTTCATATTTTCTCATAGTGATAATTGAACTGATAAAATATCAGTTATATTGCTCATGGGCTTGAGCTCGGACCGTACCGGTGTTCCACAGACTAAGAGCGCGGAGCGTTGTCACATGCATCAAGGTCGGACAACAATGCCAACGCCTCGAATCCTAACGCGTTTATTCGCTGCTAAGCGGGATTCTCGTCTCTCCACCATTGAGATAATATTATAGCCGCTGGTCTTAATCGTGGCTCGATATGAGAGGTCTTGTATTGACAGGGGACTTTCGTCTGAACCACGCTGTTGGGACCGCCCTCACCCTGCTCTGTCCTTTCGAGCTTCTCTATTAGGTATGCAGCTAGTGGCTGCCATTATCTGTCTCTTGTCCGTGAAAGGCTTGTGGTGATACGTCTTTTCAAGTCGTGCCTTCGTGTATCAACCATGCCTCTCGCCCATCTTACCATGCTCGCAGAGAAACAGCCGAGACAAGAGACGACGTAGTAAAACAAAGCTGTACCACGTTGAGTTCGGTGGTACTTCTTAGCTAGTGTAGCCTTGTCATTCGCGATGAGCCTCTTCGGGCTACTCTCAGTGCTTTTTATAGTCGATCTTTACCCACCCAAGACTTCGTACACTGCAACACCACCAACAGTCAGTATTGCTAGGTCGTGCTAGGCAGGGGACAAACAGATTCACTCCTTTCATCATTGGCTCTGTCCTACGACCGGGTAGATGTGAGTAACATTTATAGACGATCCGGGATACTATGCTCTTCACCTATTTGACCGAGGAGGTCACAGGCTTCTGTGATTTCTTGGGGACCACCCACCCCCGGATCACAGACTAGGAGAGACAGATTTGTTTGCCGCTAGTATAACTTCTAAGGCAACTCAACCAGGCCGCAACAGACGCATTTCGTCTTTCAGTCTTCAATTATCAAGTAAATGAACGGCCCCGACTTATAGTCATCCAAAAATGACTAACAGATAAGATGGCTGATACTGTGACCTGCGCTGCTGCGGACTGTTCGCAAGCATTTCTCTACCAACCACCCGCACTCAGCCCAAATGCTGCCTTCCTCGCCTTCTTCGCGGCTCTCATCCCCGTAGCTCTGGCCCTCGGTGCGAGGTATAGGAGCCTGGGGTTCGCCACCGCCATCGCAACTGGTCTGGCTCTAGAGGTCGCTGGTTACACGGGCCGGTTATTATTGCACAGAAATCCCAATAACAGAGCTCAATTCACCATATTCCTCGTAGGAACGACTCTCGGCCCGACCTGTATCTGCGGCGCTATGTTTTTGATCGTACCTCGCATCGTCGCGGTCTACGGCGACGGGTATCATGCTTGGCGACCTATTTGGTATATCGTCTTCTTCTTCATTTTGACTATGGCCACTCTTATCTTAGAGCTTACTGGCTCGGTGCTCTCAACTGTCTGGGATGCTCCCGCCACGGTGCGTAAACTTTTGGGCATCTACCCCTTTTACTAGTCACTAATAAGCGTCAAGGTTGATACGGGTGTTCGAATCCTTATTGTAGGATTAGCCGTTCAGCTAGTTGCTCTTGTCATCTTTGTCATGCATACTCTTCTCTTTTCGATCGCTTTGCGAACAAGACAACATGGTTTGGACCCAAGGTTTTCGCACATTTACACAAGCAAGCTGTTTAGGGCATCTATAATTGGTACGAGACACGGTTCTTACAACGTAACGAAGTCGGACGATCGTTGACAAGCTATAGCGTTTACCGTTGCGACTGCTTTAGTTATCCTCCGAACAGCATACCGGATCTTGCAAGTCGCGGAAGGATTTCAGAGCCCCATTGCACAAGCCGAAGTACTCTTCCTGGTCCTCGACGGAGGCGCCATGCATGTTGCGACTACCTTACTTCTGGTCTTCTACCCAGCTCGAGCACTGGGCCAGTCCTGGTCAGAAACTTCGTTTCGTAAACTATCACGACAGACGCGACGAATCACTCGTCCGGAACCCGCCCGGCTCCTGATTTCTCGCCCTAGTCCAATGCCCGACCGAATGAATATGAAGTCTCCTATGAGGACTTACTCACCTGGAAGGGTGGACTACACGGCCCCTATCTTACAGAGAGGCATGGTGGACAGCGACAATCTCTGGTGAAAAGCTGTTTGACGATGGGCAATGTTTGCTGTTGGAGGCAACGAGAACGGAGTTGGCTTGAACGATGAGACGGTGGCGGTAGAATATCGGGGCGTCTAACTAAACTAAGAGCTTAAAGGCTCTCTCTGAATCGGAGACTTACGATTTCTTCTAGCTACATTACAGATCTATGGAGTTCTAGATGGCAAACTGGCAGTCTTACGCAAGACGAAACCATCCATGTACACGTTTGAGTGGCGGTGTATGATGCCACAGTTGCTTCGCTACTACATTCGTTTTCATGATCTTACCTTCCAATTCACGAGTGTTTTAGAAACCAACAGTCACAGAGTCCTGATGAATTGGAATAAAATAGACAGGCGGGTATTTCTTTTCGTGCCTCTGCCTAATACACCCTTGGCGGTGTAGGTGGTTCCATGATACGTGTATAAAAGAGACGATATCGCCATGCTGAAAAAGTATGAAGTTATGATATATCATATGTGACTGTCAATTCCATTACCTTTCAGCTGTGCTGTATAGCAAAGAAGCAACGCTCAGGTCAAAAGTCACATCATACGATGTGCTACCTGTCATTTGATTACATCAACATAACTTGAACCCCTAAAAATATGAGACGGAACTATAGTTAGACAGACACAGCTGCGACTGGCCTCTTTCTAGGCTCTTGGTCACCATCTAACGTTCTTAGGCGCACCCTAGTACTCCCTTACTATGATCAGTCGCCGCGTAAGCTGTACAATATGAACGCGATAAATTGAGCAACGAATCATGTGAAGGAATGCACAATTTCACGCACGTCATCCCCAGAGCACGTTGGACTTGTAATCAGTGCAGGACGAACGTTGGGAATATCAGGAGGACGGTGCCGTAGACTTCTCTAGAAAATGGTTAGAATAGTGAGACCTTATCATTGAGTTCTATGCCTTAATTATAGGCGTTGCTTATAGCTTCTTAAAGCAATACTATCATCCGAGGAAAGTGAACAAGGGTGCACAGCGAGACTGAAAGTGGCTAGACCATCACTCATAGAATATCTGCCCCTCTTAACATATAAGCAGATATAAGGAAGGCTTGATATATATAAAATCGTTATCAACAGTATTTGTCAAGGTTCTAAGCATCTCTCCGAACCTGCTAGTACTTCATCTTGGATTTGGCCCCTGTGGCGCACAAGAGTTAACTATCCTTTTCTTTTTTTTTTTTTTTTTTAAAAAAAAAAAGAGAAAAACAAATAAGATGACAATCTATCTACGTATGCGTTTCGCTGGGCAAGTATAAAGGAAATGTTATGTTTACACGTGTTACCGTGCTTTCAATATCATTCTCTGTTTTTCTGCTCTGTCTATAGGGGCAGTCTGTCTTTCATCTGCAGCAAACCCATGGAGAAATATGAATGAAAATATTATGACTAATCAGATCAGATTGTACACTCACGAAACCTAGGGCCAGGCGTTGTTTCAGATTTATGATGTGGTGCTTTGCGCCTTTCATATTCAATTTGACTAGATAATGGTAGCTGGATCATCAAGCCTGAAATTCTTTTGCAAAATCCTATTGTTATATGTTGTAGTTTTGTCGTGAGTCAAAGCCTTGTATGTCTTTGTCTAGGTGAAAGATGGATTGTGAAACCTTTAAACACTTATAGCTATTGTGACGCGCGGAAAAGAAAATCACTTTGAACAAACCGTTTCATTAATAGATTTCTTTATGTCAAGATGTGATTGTCTTATGGACTATCGATAATGGAGTCTCGCTTCCAGGAGTATATTTAAACATATAGATATGCCTGTTGAGGCAAATCACTATCAGAACATAACATCTTGAACTGTAACGATTTCGAGGGTAACCAAAATACACTGCACAAGTAGCAATAACCCTCGACTGTCACCAACTGAAATATTCGTTTCGTATCGCACTCTCCAAGACTGTATGTCTAGTTCGTCCAGCGTTGGTGGTCTCAGTAAGTCTACGAACCTCAACCCTGCAGCTCCAGCCTTTAACAGCCTCGGAGCCCCCCAAAGTAGCCGAGGCTCCATGGATTCACACGGGTTTGCTAGGCCTCCGCCAGATTTCGATCCCGAGCAAGCCGGGGCAGCGTTTCGGAGAGGCCATGGTCAAGGTCTCCTGAACCCCGCCGATGCAATCGAGGAATCTGTTGAGGATGAAATCAAGAGAAAGACTGCTGAACTGGAGAAGGCGAAAAATAAACCATTGACAGATAAGGAGAAAGAGCGGGTCGCGACTAAAATTCGCTCTCTTAGAGAAGGTGGGTGGCTCGAGGGCCTGAAACTCCAACTTGTCGGTAAGGACGCAGTACCTATTGAATACTTCAACCGACTTGTTGCTGAGCACGAGAACACTATCTTTAAAGTAGCACAGATTAACGCCAGGGCAGCCCGGAAAGTCGCCGAAAAGGACGCCCAGATCCAGGACCTCTTGAACAAGAACGGAAAGGATGATTCGATTTCCGAGGATAACAGCACGCTATTGAACAACGCGATTCTCGAAGAAGAGAAATATGCTCTACAGGATGGCTTGGCGAAGTGTCAACAGCGTGGAACTGAGATGCAGGATGAAATCCAGCGACTCAATACACAGCTGCAACAGGAGAAATCAAAGCAGGACAATACAGACGTACAAAGCGCCCTTGCTAAGTGTGAAAATCGGGTAAGCGAACTTCAAATCCAATTAGATTCCGCGAAGAGCGACCTTCAAACTGCCCGAAGAACTTCTTCTAGGCATTACAATAATGTTCAGATGCTTCGAGAACAGAGGATAACGGGGCTTGCAAGAGAAAGAGGCCTCAAAGACGAGATCACGCAACTTAGGGAGGAAAACAAAGAGCTCAAGGATGCGGTAGCGGTTCAGAAAGGAGCTGGCAACTCAGAAGGCCTTCAAGAGCGCATATCAGGACTGGAGGTCGAGCGAGCAAAGTGCAAGGGCGAAGTCGAGCGTCTCAAGCGAGAAAACTCGAAGCTGCAAGCCGAGAGATCTAACTGCAACTCTAAGGTCGAGTCGCTCGAGAGAGAAAACAAAAAGCTCAAGGACGCCGCGTCACCACAGGGAGAACCTAACGATGCAGAGGGTCTTCGGCAACAGATACGCAAGCTACAAGCTGAGCTCGCGAGACGCGACAAGACAATCCAAGCTCTCGAGGCTGAGCTGGAGCAAGCACGCAACGCTTCATCGCCCGCACGGGATGATGCTGCACCACAGGAGCCGGGAGCCGAACTTCGAGCCCGTTGCGTAGAACTCAGAAATGCGAGGGACTTGTATAGGAACAAATGGGCTCGACAACTGGCTGGACAAGCTGTGGCTGGGAGAGAATCTCTGATCGAGTACTGGCAAGCCGTCGAGAACACGGACAAGGAAATAAAGGCGCTTTACCAGGGCATAGAGAGACTGGGCCGTGTCCTCGGCCTCACTAACGTCGTTCTCGACACGCCTCAAGTACTTGACAGGATCATCACGCAAATCACTGGGTCTGTGATCCAGGAAAAGGAGACACTCGAGCTTGCGGTCGTGAATTTACGCAATGTGAATTTGCTGGCACGAATACAAATCGAGACACTAGAGCGTCAAATCGACAGGGTTCAATTAAATAGGACCGAAGATGAAGTCAGGCTAGAGCTAAGGGCAGTACAGGAGGAGGAGGTCGAAAGGCGCGTGAGCGTCCGAACTCAGACCTACCGTGACCATCGTAGGAGCATCATAAGCCACATCTTCGACGCTCAAGCTGAGTTCTTGGCTTTAGCCGAGACGAGTGGCGATAGGGATGCTATTGAAGCCCTCGTCGATCGGTTTTTACGGCCTACGTCGCTCCCTATGATCCAAGTAGCACGGGTCGCTCGACAATAGGATGTCGAATGGGATGAGTAACCATGCCAAGGTTCCCCAGATTCCGGTAGCTAAGTGAATCGGTATCGATCCGACTAAATTAACTCGATACTACTGCATAAATTAAACCTCGGATGAACATTAGTTGTGCCGTGAATCTGCATGGGGCCCCGCGTTACTAAGGATGCACTATGAAGGTAGCCAAGGCCCTATCTGCCGGGCCCAGGTCGTTGGTTCAATACGAGTACGCATACAGTGATAGAATGCCACATGTTTTAGAAATAGTAGAAATAACCAAATGCAGATCAGATTCCAAATATGTTGCCGGCCGGCTGTGTCACAGTTTTAAGCTTTTAAGCGCTGATGGTGGGCGACTAGGTAGATTCTAGACCACGAAGATTATCACTCTAAGTTAATGCGTGTACAGTACGGATCATAAGTCTGCTGCATTTCTGAATAATTAAAAGATCTAATCTGATAAACCAAAAATATGTTACACCCTGTGTAGTATAACCTTTTTGGGATATCCTCCCGAGCAGCAGGATCCGTTTTCACCATATTTAGCTTAGCCCGGCGCAAAGCCATGCTGAAATACGAGTTGTTCTTCGCATTTTTTAACTTGTTACCTGTTACCTACCTTACCCACCTGCCTGGCTGACAGCCATCACTCCGTGGGAACGAGGAACAGTTCCGCCACAGAGACAACAGAATGTATCGTTGGGCATCGCCGCGGGTGGGCAGCCTGTTGACGCAATACGGAATATATGCTTCAGATATCCGACGGAGCGAGCTGTGTGTTGTAGCATCTATGACACCACCTCCGTGCTGCGTGCCATGAGGGCTATCATACGATGAACAAATGTAAGCCGTTATTCATCTGCTAAACTCGTCTTATTTCGACCCCATGACCCTCACTGTACTCCACACGTGGGTGAGGTGGTTCAGAGACATATAAAAATTGCCCTTGATTCGAGCATAAATGGCGAGAAGATAGCCTGGTATGCCATCTATCGCGGAATGGAACAAGCACAGCTCCGACGGCCCCTCCTGTTGTCCATACGACCTGTCTTATCACCTAGCCATGAGCGCTCCTATTCGTGCTCTGTTTACCCTAATAATGCACCTATAAGCCATAAACTAACACATGAAAATCTAGGATGGTGTAGCCTGCCGGAATACGCCCGATATAATGACTTTTTGCTTGCTCTTCCAACAGTCCCCATACCGGCCTTCCACGGGCGTCTATATGATGGAAAGGGACTTTTCGGCCGGCTTGGCAAGGAAGTCCGTTTCTCCTCTCTCTCTAGTCTATGAGGTTGTTTTCTTGAGGACCGCCCCACTGAAAACGGGGTGCTCAATGCCTCAAAGTGGAAATGTTGCAAGTTGCCGGCCGTGCGATGCCCGTAGCGGTCTAGTCGCGGATAAATCCTCGGTATTTTATCCAAATTGTAGGACCCGTTCGATCGCCAAGTTGCCAACTATCAACTACCACCGAGAGCTCTCCGTGACAATGTTGAACTTTGTGACACACCGACCAAGTAAATTGCCCAAGGTTCCCCCCACGATACCTGAAGTGGCCTTGTTACGGTCCGGAAGAGGACCGAATACTTGTACTTGCGGCTCGCTCACAGACTTGTGTGCAACCGCAGGTATTATGATGACGATGGCATTCACCATCGATCCATACCTCGTTACCGCTACCATTCTAGTAATAGCGCCCCAAACATAGACTGAGCTAGGGTCATAGATCCTGCTATTACAATGAAAAGATATCTCTCGGCTGATGAATACATCCAGATCACGATCCAATGCAGTCAATAGTTTGGTCATGTAGGCGTGCTTCGAAACCGAAATACTATCCAGAACAGGCTGTTAATTATCTGCTACGGCGGCTAGGCAACATTCTCCACTGTCTTATTCCAAGTATCGCGTTTGATCGAATAATTGGCAACACTCACACTACCTACCTAAGGTAGGTAGCTTGTAATGTCGTTTGGGCCCATTTAGGAAGTAACTCATTGGCATGAGTGTCATGTTTCACTTGCCTTATCTTCGCCTGGTATCATAACAGCCATCGCAACTGTCTTCAACTGTGGAGATGTCCAAACAAGCTTCATCACTTGACATGATGTGACACTTCCTTTAGTCCAGGATGGAACTTCATCTATTAGCGATGTTCCCATATTCAGAATTCAAGGAACCAATTTGGGGGTTCCATACCAGTGGTTCGGGCCCATATTGGCATTAAACATGTGCATGATCGTGATATAAACTGCGACATCCCCTAGTTCTCACTTGGTTGGTATAGTACGGGAGCCAAAGCTGAAAGAGCGGACAAACTTGGCATATAGCCATAGCCCGGTGAGAGCCTTGGACTCCTGGCTCTGGTAGATATATCCTACCTCTTCCCGCAACCTAAGCTCCGAGGAGAACGACTAGACACCTACTCTTCCTCATAAAGGGGTCAAGTGAACTCTACCTGGGGCAACAGATTTATCGGTAGGCCTACGCCGACTGAAATACTTCCATATTATTGACATAGGCAACGGCGTCGCCGTCATTTCCGAACATGCCAACCCCCAGTACCTCTAGCAGTGCTAGCTCGAACACAGCGTGGTTAACGGCACGAACGAAGATCAACGCAGATATCCTATCATACTATGCCATATCTCTTGCAGCACTCATAGCCATATTCGTTGTGGGTCACTGGACTCGTCGCCTAGCATGGAGCGCATCTCGGTCTATGATTTTTCAGCCTGCCATAGTATTGTCGAGGTAAGTTCATAAATGCCATTCATTGCTCGATTCCTATGTTAACAGCTTAAGCAGGGTTGTTCGAAAAGGCAGTCTTAGAAAACTCCCTGGCTTTACGTCCGTCGGACATGCTATACTTGTAGTTATTTTTGTGGCATTGAACGCTCTCTTCAGCTTCTACCGCGTTGATTACAGCAAACTTTCCAATCCTGCATCGCGATTTGGATGGTAAGTTGATGTTAGAATTCAAGATTTGTTTCCTACTAATCAAATTTGCTGTAGGATGGCAACTGGAAACCTAGCATTTGTAGTTTTCCTTGCGCTAAAGAACACGCCTCTCGCTGTCCTAACGGCCTACTCCTATGAACGGCTCAACAGTCTTCATCAGATAGCTGGATACACTACTCTTCTTTATGCTATTCTACGTAAGTGAGCTATGCATAATAACCCGTTGTCCTTATCCTTTCCGTTTTCTCTAAACCAATGTCGCCTGTTTCAAGGATGTCGCTCCCAATTTTCGTCTGAAACGAGGTTTCCAACGTATTAATTGCTGACACCACTCTACAGATGCATCATTATATACCTATTACTTTATGCATAATGGAAAGACTGATATCCTACGTGAGGAAATTGTCACGGCCGGAATCGTCCTGGGGTTTGCCATGTTTTTCACAGTTCTCGCTGGCTCGACTCTGCGACGATTCAAGTACGAACTGTTTTATGTCGTCCACTTAGTTTTGTTTGTGGTCATCGTCGTTACTCTAGGCTTGCACAGACCGAGTTTCGATCCCGATAAAACCTTGATTGTGACCGTTTTCATTGGCGCCCTCTGGTTCTCTGATCGACTAATCAGAGCAACCCGCTTGGCTTACAACAGCATCAATAACGAAGCCACAATCTTCCCACTGCCGAATGGTGGTACTCGCATTGTTCTCAAGAAACCCATGACACGCGCAAGACCTGGAAGTAAGTCAGCCGACGCCTTGAATGTCATTTTAATTACATACAAGTGATTCTTGAATTTGCTAACTGGGATCTCTGTAGAGCATTGCTACGTCTGGCTGCCGCATATCCGCACTTTCGAGACGCATCCTTTCACCATAGTAGCCACTGAGCCCTTAGAACTTATTATCAACTCATACAGTGGGTTCACGAGAGACCTACACAAACATGCCAGCAAAAACCCAGGGGCACAACTCAAGGTGTCAGTCGAGGGGCCATATGGAACGTTCCCGGACCCTATGGAATATGATAAGGTCGTGCTGGTGGCAGGAGGATCAGGCGCGACTTTTGCCATTGGCTTAGCGGCGGATATGCTTCGGAGGATGAGCCCTGATTCAACAAAGCAAGTTGAACTTATATGGGCAACTCGCGGCCGTGGTGCGTACCACTTCAACTTACTTATTGAAACAAGTCCCCGTCACTAACTATTTCTTTAGACAACATGGCCTGGTTCACCCGCCATCTAAACCACATAATTGCACACGAGTGCGCCCCTAAGATTGCCTTGAAACTTCACTTAACGAGGGTCGAGACGACGGAGATACCATCACCTCCCATCCTACAGTCACCGTCTCAAATATCTACCGCCGCAGCATCGATACCGACCTCCATCCGAGAAAAGAGCTTGGAGTCGCCCATATTAAGCGCACAGACATCCTCTGTGGCACTTTACGAGACAGACCTAGAGAAAACCAATACAAACGAGAAGGTGGAATGCATACAGGAAGAGATCCCCTCACCAGGGCAGGAGATGGGTCTACCCGTCTTATATGGTAGACCCGATATCGAGGCATGTGTCAGGGAGGCGATAACGGCGGTCCCTAAAGACAAGAGGATATTTATCGCGGCGTGTGGCCCTAGTGGGCTGGTGGATACTGTGAGGAACACGACGGCTGGCTGTATTCGCGTTGATGGACCCTCCGTGGAACTTCACTGTGAGCAGTTTGGTTGGTGATGATATGTCGTGTAGCGGATTTTAGATTGGCGCGATTGCGTAGCTATGTATCTATTTTGAGCATTATCTCGGTGTCTCGGTGTTATACTGTGGAATAGAGGGCCGTGAACCAAGTTCACTATCTAATGATCGCAATGGGTAGCTGTTGCTGGCATGCATATTCTATGAAACTGAAGTATTTAGCTACCGGATGATGACGAGTTCATAAGTCAATGGATAAAACTATCACTGGCAAATTCACTTACCACTCACCTGAACTAATGTATATTTACTGGGGTGACATTCCATAACAGAACAAGCTCTAAGTACTTGTCACACGGACCGGCCCTGGGTAGGGTAATGCAACTGCCCGTGTACCAGGGTCTGGTCGGCGATATCCTGTACTCAATCTGCAAGGCGTCTCTATTCTTGGATATCATGTTTGCTATTATCGTGGGCACGATAATTGCAATCTAAATGTGTTCCTGAACTCAGAGTTCAGGAACAGGACCAAGATCTGGAGTGATTTGGTTCGCAAAGAGCGAATCCATTCGTGTATAAGAACCCTAGATTCGCCGCTGGGCTCAAGAGAGGAACTTAGACTCCTATTCCTCCTTGACGCCCAAGAAGATTATTGCAATATTGAACACCCTTCCAAGCCCTAGTACTCTAGCCCTTGTGACAGTACTAGACTCCATAAAGGTACGATATTGCAGCCCTTTTTCTACATCCAGGAAACAGGGGGTATAGTACGGTACCCCATGGAGCCTTGTTGCGCATGAGAATGGATACCGGAATTGCTACCGGCATCCCACCGCGGGCCTCAATAGCATGGCTTTAAATGTAAGTTCCAGGACATCAACGCAGGTTAAGCGAAAGAGTCTAGATAGGGGTCGGGTAAGTGCCGACGCCTGATCGATTACCGGGCTATGGATCAACATCTGGGATTTCTGATAGCCCTGATAGCGTTATGGGAACACGTGGGAAATGAGACGAATTTTATCATTATCATCATTATGAACTTCTTAGTACTAGTGGCTCCACCCATCGAAAACCACCGGCGCTGACGCTTGGTGGCCGTCAAAACTGTGACTCAGGTCAAAAGTCTGGCTCAGACAATAGGTGTAAATTATCAACTTTGACCTGAAATAACTTACCCAATATACGTCGCAGTAGAATTCTGGAGTTGTAGGCATGTTCAGAATATAAAGCAGAATATAGCTGAATTTTTTGAAATTTTTTTAAAATCAAAAATTAAAAATTTCTAATAAATCTTGCTTGCTCAATTTTTATTATTATCTTTTATAATTACATTCAAAAAACAGCATTAAAAAAGAAAAAAATAATTATCTATATGCATCTGTTGTAAAACATATGCTGCCTGTGTTATTCTACTTCAAAGTTGTCGAAAAATTAGGTGTATGCGTGATCTGATTGGTCAATTAGTCTGAGCCAGAGTTTTGACCTGAGTCACAGTTTTGACGGCCACCAAGCGTCAGCGCCGGTGGTTTTCGATGGGTGGAGCCACTAGTAACCATGTATTAGAAGCGGGTACAAGACGAAATTATCTTTATCCATACCTATATAAAATTCCGATCAACTACACGTGATTTTCCTATCCCTTTGGCTGCGGATCGCGCTCAGTGACATCTAGTGGAGCTTTCACGTGATCAAAGGCGACTTTGATTGGTACATCTTCCTTGCCAAGAGCAGTCTGACCAATTAAACACCGTAAATTTTCAGGGTATATGTCACTGAGCGCGATCCGCAGCCAAAGGGATACGTTGGATTTTTAGTTATCAGATTACTAGATAAGCTGACGGAATAGAAGTGGGTAGTTAAGCTATTTTTATGCCGTGCTGGGCGACATTCTCTTCACCTAAAACAATAGATATCTATTGTTCTGCCAAGATTTCTAATACCACCTCTGTGAACTAATCGGGCCTTTGACAGAAGCCTTTTTGTTGTAATATCAGGTGTGACTTGTGAAAACTTATTCGTTACATTAATTATATCTAGCTGTGTGTAAACTCCAAAAAGGATCACTAGCCCCTAAGTATTGGGATTGCAACTATCCTTAAACCAAGGGATATGGTCATTTAAATACCCTACGAAGCGGCGACTCGCATATTCAGCTACCCGTATTCATTTTCATAACCGTTTTTGCTCTCCACGATTATAGCGATACGGACCTGAATGAGTAAAGCCAGGCGAACAAGAGTAAAGCCTTCGTATACAATGTTCTTAAACCTAGATCGCTGCCAGGACTAGATCGTATGGCCTCCTTGACGCCCTTACTATAATCTCTAGTACCTTTGCAAGTAGATCACTAGGCTTTGTCACAAGATCAATATTGCCATGCGGAGGTGTGTTTGATCTCGCTTCGTAAGTCTGCTAATAAGACCGATGATGTACATGTTTCTACTTCCTGAGTCACCTAAACGTGCAATGAGCGAGCTAGTTTTCAAACATCGAGCCGAACTGGTGTACTCTTGACTCCTGGGCGACAAAGCAACCGCGCTGTAGTGCATTACACCTGCGAGCGAACCCTTGGAGAAAATTTGTCTTGGCGTTAGAGTTCCATTCAACAGCTAGCAAACTTAGCCCTTCTCTCATCCCATTTTCTTGATCCTACTTTTTGGAATAATTTCGTAAGGGCAGAGATTTGATCCCGCTCGCCTTTGCAAAAGTGCCATATAGGAATGGCCCACAGGCCGGCCGTCAGGCGTGACTTCGAGCAGGGAATAGAGATGTCCCGTTTGCAGCAAACCTCAAGGTAGATCTCTGCAGGAACCGGTTTTCATATAGAGTGCTTACTTGTAACTACCTGCATTGCAGATATACGCCATATCACGTTGGCGAGTCGTGGTACAAAAGCGGTCAGTACTATTGTCAAGGTATATGGAATAAGAGATCTGAGGTGGTGTCTGTTCCCACATTGAAGCCGAACAAACCGAACCCGGTCACTTCACTTAATATAATAGATGATAACTTAAATAACCATTTAGGTAATGATTCAAAATAACGAATATTGTGATAGACAGTTCACATTACATACTAGTTATAAACAGTATCAGTCCGAAACCCAGAGTTGATTACTCTGACTGTGTGAAACCTAACTAGGTTCAGTATAATAACAATTCCATGGTCTTCCATGACATCTGAAAGGATGCCTTCTTGAAGTTCAAATCAACTATTTGTCTTACCTAGATTAGATAGTCCCAAACATCTCACATTGCAGGGTTTGTTGACTTGGCGGCACCCATTCAGGAAGATAACAAGGAGTACCTTGCCAACCACAGGGTCGAGGATCCATCTTCGTATTTTGCTCCGATTCTTTTCGTAAGCGGCCCGTACTGCCGATGAGCATTCGTTGAGTCTTTCCCAATCTTGGAGCAGAACCCCGAGGACAATTCTGGGATAATTATTAGACTACCTACACACTTTTCTATGAGATCGACGAAGATCAAAGTATGAGATACTTATAGAAAAGGGCGCCAAGGAGAAGTCTCCACGCACTTCATTTCATTTGTCATTTTGATACAACAGCAACGAGATAGTAATGTTCGCTGGTAGAAGCTATAGTAAGAACATAGGATAGGTGCCTATAGGTGTATAGCTGATCGAGTACCGGCTGCATGGAGTGGATACGCTTGTACGGGCCGCTACGAAGATAGACAGTTTCATGATGATGAAATACACGTGGGCGCCTGGGTATGGCATGTTCCCTGGACCCTACGTGCTAATTACCAGCAGATAGAACCTAGACACTGTATTATCCACCTGCTTTACATGACGCACTCTGTGGTCAACCGAGATAACTCGACAGTCTTCCATTATTCTACTTGTGGGTTACCATATTAGTGTGAGTTAGTTTTCACAATATCTTCACCGCATCGGCGCCGTATCAGGCATCAAAGTTGGCTATGAACTTATCCTCACCCCTTGAATACCTCTGGAGGTTGCAAAAGGAATGCCGGATGACATATCGTGCTTGAGTTTATTTGACTTCAGTAGTGCTGACTATGCTGCCTTGTGAAACTCCAACGTGCTTTATCTACGACCGACTCCATCCAGTAGTAGGTGGGCGTATATGCACTTGATACCTAGTCCACTGCTCATTTTAGTGGCCCACAAACCTACCCCTTAATGCGAATTATGCTTCCGAGACGCGACCTTTCCAAGTTCCCAACTAATGACTTTGCCCGCCAACGCCTGCTTACTATATAATACACTTGAATCGTATCTCTTCGTGATGCCTCTTCTAGAGGGCTTGGCGATGACGTAAGTTGAAACCAATGCAATTTACATCAGCCCTGGACTGCAGTAAGGAAGTCCAGCTCATTGCCCTGCCCCATAACCGTCTCGTTTTCGGCAAGTTGCTCTAGGAGGCTGAGGAATGGGTCCTTTTCGTCTCCGGCCCCTGTGACGGTGCTGCCATCGTGGCTCTTTGCGCCAGGGCTACCCGCCTTTATAGCGCCTTCTCCATTTTCATCCTCGGCGTGCCAAGGCGCTGGAGAGGGAAAGGTGTTTGTAGGTACAGTCCCAAACATAGGGTCATAGCTGCCAAGATTTGCCCCGTTGCCGTTGTTGTCCATATTGTGAGATGGTGTTGCGAAGTTGCGGGGACTAGAAACGGAATTTCCCAAGAAACTCGGCAGTTGATGGGACTGTTGAATCGGTGTAACCGAAAATGTTGGTGTTGGTGGTACCATACTTGCGCATGGATCCATCATCCGATCTCGTGCTAGGCTTCCCTCCGGATGTGAGTGCATCGAAAGGGGGGCGCGTAGCATAGGCGAGTGTTGAGACCCGGCAACTACCGAGAAACGACGAGAAGAGGCGATAGGTACAGGAGGCCCAGCGGATGTTGAGTTATTTATGCTAGAACCTAATGGCATAAGGTTGCCAAGTTCAGGACCATTGAGATTGAAGTCAGATGTGAGTTTCCGTTTGAGATTAGGCCGGCAATGTTCGTTGTTGTCCCGGGGAGCGTATAGGTCGTTCCCCGTGTATGTGTCCGTAGTAAAGTCCACGATCACGTCCGCAAGGCTCAGATTCGCCGCATCGAATTTATAGGTTTCGCCCCCGGGGCCTGTAACGCTTGCATAGCGGCTGAAGAAATCTTCAAGATTGAACGCCGGCGAGTATCGCACTGAATTGGTAGCCAGACGTTTGACAAGTTCTGTATGGGCGCTATAGACATTTTGTAACGTCTCCCTCTGATGTTGCACGCTCATCCACACATATCGGAGCTCGCTGAGTTGTTGCATCTCTCGTGAAAGAAACTCTGCAGATGCGGCGAAAGCACCCATCTCCCCTCGTGTCCCTGCCCTATTGTAATGTGCCCCGTGAATATGAACAGTTCCGGCTGTACAGATGCAGTATCCAACGAAAGCCGGCCATTCAGTAGTCCCCGTCTGCTTTCCCAATTCAACCAGCTCGGTGATAGCATTGGCATGCAAGAAGCACATGTTTGTCGCCTCGATCTGCCATGATTGATGCTGGCCTGTCACGGCAAGTTCCGCAAGATCAATAGGAAGAAATGGCCGGTATATCAAGCAATAAATCAAGTGGTAAACGAGCTTACTGAGCACCAAAACAGTGCACTCTGGGTGCCCAAACAAGGTATCCAAGCTCGAGAAGACCTCCTCCGTACCGGATGCCCAGATATCGAGATCTTGTCTTATCTTGGAAAGGCTAGAGAGCGTGTGCCACGGGAAATGGGAGTCACCCCTTACTCCACCGGCGGCGAGATAACGGTTCGTCACACCCAGAACGCGGCTAATATCAATGAGCATTGCGCTACCCCCTTGAAATTTCCTGCCACCCCCCTGTAAAGAATGGATGTTGGAACCACTTTGGAAGAATTCGCCCTCGACTGGCAAGCCGCCCGGCGTTGGAAACCAGCATGGTAACCGTAGAAAGATTGTTTTATCGCCAATGAGACACGGGCGTTTTGAACCGCAAGCAAGAAATTTGTCGAGCAAATAGCATGACCAGAACAGGCGCCTGTTTATCTCACGTTCTAAAGGTGCGATGGGAGCGTTTGCGTCTGCTTCGCGGTGTAATTCGAGAGCCATGGCCATACCAACCGCATTTGCTGCCCCCAAATTAGCTTGAATGCACCCAGATATTAAGGGGTTACCCCGCCGGCGGGCAATACGTACTCAGAAGCATGTATGCTTTCTTTCCTTTCCCTGCTGCGATGTAGGCTATCACAAGGAGAAGGAGTGCTTGTAGGCTATCAACCATCGGCTCGTCAATATCAATCTCCTTCCTGGACATAGAAGCAAAGTCCTCGCTCATCTTAACAGCGGATTGGTACCCGGTGGGATGTGGCGTGTGTCTAAATTTATTCAGCGACAAAGTCATAAAGCACCTATACACTATAGACTTACCTGGCAGCAACAGCGTAAATAGCCCGTACTAGGTATAGTGGTACCTGATTAAGTCGCATCCGTTGTCGAAGAGATGTTTCGTCTAGTATATGGTAAGGCTTTGCGTGGAAACGAGTGAAATAGGTATCAAGGAGGGCATCTGAGCGAATGCCAGGAGGCGACTCGTTAGCAATAGTAGGAGAGTACAGAGCACTGTCTGATCCGGATTCGGGCGTTCGTATTGTATCGAGAGCTGCACGTTTTGGTTGAGGTTCAGAAGTTGTCGTAGGAGCTGGCGGTGTTGAACCCGAAGCAGGCGCCTCGGGGTTATCATTAAACGCCTCAGTCTTTGCAGATAGTGGTTCTTCGGTGGTTGGTGAGCTTCCCAACGTTTTCTTCTGGTCCTTGAGCTGAGCTTCCAAGCCATCTACCCGCTTTAGCAAAGCCTCGAGTACGTCCGTTTTAGGACCCCTCTTCTTCGGGACGGCATCTGCAGTCAAAGGATGCAACGGTTAGTGGCGAAGAGCATAAATACCGAGAGATTCATCATGAAGACGTACCGTAGATACATGGACACTGGAAGACTTGGCACGCTTCGCAAGACGGGCGTAATCGATTGCATTTTATCTGTTCGACAGCGGTTTAGTTCAGCTATTGAGAATGTAGGTGGACATGGGAGATTCCTAAGGGTCTAGGGCCTGCTACTAACCTTACGTTTACGACAGGATTTGCAATTCATAGATTCTCGTGGTTCGTTGCTCATCCGCCGAGTCGGCAGGCGTTCAATGCCAACCTGGGGTCGCGACATGACGAGTGGATGAGGACCGCCTGGATTGGCCAAACTCATATTTGCTGGTACGTCTATCGCGCAACAAAGACGCCGGGCTCTCTCTAGCAAAGCCAGAAAGATACCTCCAGACTTCTCGGGGTCGTGATGTTATACAACGGCGCGAACCCAAACCCTGCGAGTTGGCTCCGGTCAACGGCACAAGAGCATTCGCTTCGCCGCCGAGTTTCTGCTCATACTCAATGCCGGCCGTCCGGATCGTATTGTTGTTATCAATTCGATATGTCTCGATCAATCACCGCATCGTCCAATCTGTAAATTGCATTCGTGGTTGGCGATAATTATAGCTCTTAAGCTCGTACGAGTGTTTGGCGGAGACGATTCACATAATAAGAAGCTAACTAGGTACTCAACTTACCCCGTGCCACAATTTTGTGGTCCCTCGACAGACGCCTACATTTTACCACATCCAAAGATCGCGCTTGTGTTCTGGGGTGCTCCATGTTGACCATACTAGGCTCACAGTATCCTTGAACAAGATTGTTGACTATACTCTTCCGGGTTCACGGGAAACCTCCATCGCCAGGGCAGCGCGGGGCCGCAGCGGGGAAACACTGTTGCAGGGTTATGGGGACGGAGTGGATTCCTGTGTTGGAGAAGGCGTTATTCAGAAATGTATGTGTACATGGCTCTGAGCAGGGATGCCATGTTGAATGACAAGGCGCTAAAGTAATTCGAACAAGACGAGAATGCCCTTCACAGCATCTGCCGATACATCGAGGTATTTGACAGCCGAAGCTCTAACTCAAAATCGTCTAAGGGCGAATGCCTAGAGAATCTTCGGCGCAGAATCGGCACGAACAACGTTGAACTTTGAAGAGTCAATGCACGAATTCCACACTCCTCAAACGCATATCCACTATCTATCTAGGTACCCTCGCTTGCGCCAAATACGAAGGGTATTGAGGAGATTTTTCTTTTCTCTATGAGAGAAATCTGAAAGATATCCGAGCCTGCTAGGATCATTACGAGAGATTACGGCGGCAAGTTTCCGTACAGGCAAGATACGCGGCAGGCGGCTTGCCTGGGAAGAAAGTTATATCATATCCGCCTGGCGGAATGAGCCGATTCTTTGCAATCTTAGAATGATACCCTAGACTCTTGAATATATTACGTCGAATTCTGATGTCATCGCGTTACGTTGAGTCGTTGAAGTTCTATTTAAAACCTAGAACTCCTCTAGAAAATTAATATTCTATTAAGCTTCTATCGAGGCTCCTTTACGACGGCATGCATGTTGTTAGCCCCTGGCTTGATGCGGGTTCTTAGACTTTACTCAATTGTGTTGTTCCGAACTGCAGACTTCTTTAGTAGTCTAAATTATAGGCCTGAGATGTATCAATGACCGGCTGGTATCGTATTCTATTATGAGAGAAGACAAACTCCGCGGCTTGATGTCAGTATTCGATTAGCGTAACCACCGAGCCAAGACATTGACATGTTCGGCGTAGGATTATAGTTCACCTCAGAAGTACGCCTAAGTCTTCTATAGTTTGATGTAAGGTAAACGAAATATAAACGGCTAATATTGATAGATCAGATGAGGCATTCTAAGTTACTAACGAGCACGTCGTCTTCAAAATAGACGTCAAAACCTCTAGGTAGAGATACATGACGGTGAGTAGGTGAATGAATGTGGTGAATCAATAGGCTGGGGCGGTTGGGTCTGCCGGGGTCTAATTGGCGCGCTAATATGCAGGTCAGGGCTAAGGCTCCTGTAACATCATATCATTACTGGGAAGACTGTCAAGCTGGCCTCATAGAAAAGAAGGGTTTGGAGGTTTGCCCAGAATAGGCGAGACGGGGGGCTGGCGCCGCTAACCCTACGGAGACAAGAATGGATTGCCGGTGCGAGGTCAATGCTTGTTGTGAGAGTCGCGCGAACCCATACATTTGTTAAATGACCGTAGTCTAGCATAGACTGCAGAGATTCGTGCTTCAGATACAGGTACTGGGATCGAGTTTGGTCAACAGTCGAGACAGTGATGCTTACTTCGCTTACGCCACATCCAGAAGATCGACAAGTACGGGTACGGCAAGCTGCAGTATACATAAGCCTGCCGCACCCTTAATGTTGTCTGATATATCGTATCCTCACATCATTACCGGGTATATACCATGCCACTGTGGGCTCCCGAGTCCTTGGACACCCTGAGATTGGGTTTCGGTTATATAAGTAGTCTTATGACTGTTGAGCTTGGCTATGCGCATTCGCGAAGACTGCCTACACAGGCGATCAGTACGACGGGAACAGTTGATGCCATGCAAGAAGCCATGCCTCAGTCGACGCCAATTCTGTGACCTGATAATATCGGTAAGGCATGATGACGAACACACAATGCTTTTTTTTTCTCCGGAAGCTTCCTTTGCCACCAAATTTAGTCGAGTTGCCGCCCTTGACGGCTTAAGAGACATTATGAATCAGATCTCGATTCAGCGCAAATCTATATTTTATCGTACATAATACCTTATGCAGCCTTGCTATCTCGCTGAGGATCCTAGTGGGGAGCATAATACCACTATGGTCAAACAACCGTCTGCATACGATACATAATGAACAGGGAAGGGATCGGTATAAGGGCTATAAGTAATAGTGATATATCTTTATGTAGACAAGACCTAAGATACCATACGGACAAGCTTATTCACATCGGGTTGGGAACCCTTAAGAGATGCCTCGCTTATAGAAAATCCTAGCGAGTAATGGATCACCATCGTGACATAAAAATAACCAATGGAAAGCAGCAGTCTGCAACGTACCTGCTCCTTTCGGTAAGCAGTGAGTTATCCGGCTTGTGCCAGAATTGCTTCTTCTTGGTGTGCATTACTTGTCATCTGGTAGGCTGCATGCTGTTTGCTACCAAAGCGGGGGACCATCCAATAAATATGGGCGACTGACGCAAGGAACTGCTGATAGTGGATGTGGATGTCACCCATCCTCAACGGCTTTCGTCCCCGCAGAACCGAGAAATCCAAAGAGGTATTGCTGACATAGTGTAATAGTACTAGAGGCACATGCCCAGGGACACGGGACAAACTACCGTCTGGGGTGCATTAGCAGCGTTCAAGGTTGATCATCCACTTGTATCAACAGCCCTTCAACGACAGCTTCAGCTTCATTCTCCATCGCCCCGAGATATACAGTATGTATCAGTAGCTGCGGTGATCTTAGAGCGGCCTTCGTTGACACTATCCCCGTAGAACAATAAGAACGAAATATGTAGACGGGTAACCAAGACAAGCTTACGAAGACGTCTGTACTCCTTGTCGCAATCACGGTTGACGATGTTTCCAGATAGCTTCTCGAAACTTCTTCACCATATGGCTGCGAGTGGAAGTGTGTGAAAGTTGACTCTTACCGTATAGCTTCTTGTTTCCTCGTATCCTACGTATAAGGTTGCTATACGACGAATGAGAAAATGACTCTTCCAAGTAGTGAACCGCCAGCTACCTATCGAGCTATGTATGAAGTAGTTATGTAGTCGATTTAAGGATATTCTCTCAGCCGCAAGATTTATGAATGCTTACCGATATAGCTCTAGCCCCAGGCCTCTCGACTAGCTTTGCCGAGAAGTTCAATGATAGCTATACGCACTCTATGCACAAACCGTCGTAGTGAAGATTAATCTATAGTATCCCGGAAATATCCACTCACTAACAATGTCTAATGTAGCCAATGAGTAAGTAAACGCGGTCCAGCAATGTCAGCGCCTCAGATCGAGAATCATGAATATGTATTTAAAAAGTCACAGATAACAGAAACCTGAAATCCCTATGGCAACCGTGATGTACCATCTCGGTGGGATCGCCGATTATACCAGAAGTCGGTAAGTCTATATACCTGCGATCTCGGCTTTTTATCACTCCCACTAGTGCGCGGGGGTATTTTAGACTTGACCTGTCAATTGTAGTATTATTAGCACGTCATGTAGTTTTAATTCTAACTGTTCCGAGTTTGAAGCTTGAAACTACATAACAAAGATTTGTCTTATATAGATCAGGCCAGCCTGCGGAGGTACCTCGGAGGCTTTAAAAAACAGATGCTCAAGGCATGCCTTAGGTTGAGGGCCAATAATGCGATGTCCTGACGCTGACGAACATTAGAGCAGAGGCGGGTAAAACCCCTAGTTTAGATTACCCCGAAGCGTACCCTTGGGTATGATACTGGTTTATAACCGTATAGCCGCGAAAGTTAGTGTATGACACGTCGAGAGATAGTCTACCTACTAGCTTCGCCGACAGACATGTATAATAGATGTCCATGATACACTACTTCTCTTAAGATATCACCCTTAGCTCGCACGTCATAGGGAATTTGAAGGCTTATTGACGTGCACTCATAGCTCCCATATTACATTTGCATTACACTTGCGGGAATCATAGCCGTAGCCCGCGGATTTGACATAGAAATGTGTTCATATAAGACGTCATATTTAAATTACCTGCTTGAATTGCTGGTAAATGCTGCCTCCCGTGAATAAAACTCCGTTGTATGTGAATATT
Source organism: Xylaria cubensis (assembly GCA_022385715.1). NCBI lineage: Eukaryota > Fungi > Ascomycota > Sordariomycetes > Xylariales > Xylariaceae > Xylaria > Xylaria cubensis. The sequence goes on along the minus strand of MU279015.1, from coordinate 921,198 downwards.
TGCCTCAAAGGGCCATCTTCCATAAAGCATCTTTCCAGCCCAGCTAGTCGAAAACGAATGATGCCTCGCCGCCAGATTGATGCTAGGGCGAAGTCGAATAATACATAAATAAAGCATGCCATGTAGCCGTGGTTCTTAACCGCCTACCTCCACTTTAGGGTTGTCGTGAATGCTGATTCATGCTCTCGGTTCAGTTTATGATTTATAAAGAAGTTATTGAGACTGATGGTATGTGTTAAGAGGCCGATTCGCAGTATCGAGATCGTTATTTGGAGATGATAATTCGCGACTGTGCGTCGTTAGGGTATACTGGTCGCTTTTACCGTTAGCGCCATAGAAATCGAATCGTCGAGTCGTGTTCATACTCGAAAATGCTCCTCACGCGAGCTCCTGAGTTCCAATTACAGCTTTGTAGTCTTTCTAAGCAGGCCGCATGCTTGTATGCCTTCCCAACAAGTGCTCTAGGGTGCGAGTCTCTACTTCGAACATCGGGGATCTACACTGTTAGAGCTCAGCACTTAGCTGAGGTGAGGCGAGTACGGAAAATTCGGCTTAATTTCAGAACATCCCTTTCCCACCGATCAAGCGTACGAAACTATATGGTACATTTTGCCCAACGAGCAGCCTGACTGTTTCGGCAGTGGTGAACGCAGTTGTATCGTCTACTCCGTATGCAGCGAAACCACACTGTTCTGCAATGGCGCCTGGATCGCCCTTCCTCGGGCCGTCAGCAAGGTCTAAAAAGACCTTGCGAATCTGCGATGAAGATCCCCTTGCGCCTCCGAAAAGGCGCACCAACATGCCCACAAGTGCCGATTTCTCGGGTCCAAGCGCCGATACCAAGACGAAGGGACCAGCATCGTCGCCCATCGCCCTTGCTCTCTGCAGGCTCTCGAGGCTGTTGAAAGGCTCGACCTTAAAACTGCGGGCCAAGGCAAGGGGTGTTTTAAACCCGACCGTATATACTTTCCCAACGCGAAGGGCTTTTAGTGCATACATAGCAGAGGCAGCGTCGTCGGCATGGGAAGCTAGGACGACGGCAGTGCGTCCAAAGTATGCCGAGGGCGCTAGATCACGCGTGAGAGTGCTAAGAATGCCGCGCCAGCTTGCGTTATCAAAGAGTAGGGAGGATGAAGCGGGGAATCTGTAAGCATTGTTGGGTGTACCGGATAAAGACTCGCTACGGCGATGGGGGCTGGAGGGTATCGACGAGGGCGCAGATCCCGGAGAAGATGCTGGCTTAGGTTGTACCACGATAGTGTCGACCATTCCTATCATTCGAACTGCTTCAGTGATAGTCGGTCCTGTTCCGTTATTAAGCTTCGAGAAAAATGTACTATTGTGCATTAAGCTTGTGAAAGAGGCAGCGGGATTTAGGGATGCTCCTCCAAAAGCTCTCTGGTTGCACCAGGCCTCGACGCTCAGAGGTCCCTTCGTCTGCCTTTCAACAACGGCAAATTGATGCGGTAAACCGAGCTCATTAAAGCACTTTTCGTAGAAAGGGGCATGAGGGACTTGTATCCGAGAGGATGATGTGGTGATGCCGTAAATACTGCTCTTTGGAAGTTGACCTAGAGACGCCAAGGCAGCATTGATCTCAGCAGCACTCATCTGACCTGGTGCGGCGATGATTGGAAGCAGTGGGTGAGTGATAGGGGTGAAGACTTTATTAAACGTCCGCGATATTTGTCCAGTTTCGCCCATGTTGAGGCCAGAAAATGGGGGCGATTCCGGGTATTCAGCTCGCATCTTAGAACGAAAATACTCCAACTCAAAGTTATCATTATGATCATTGATGATGGCAATCATCTTCACAATGTGCGCATACTTGCATGACTCCACGAAAATGGATTGCGCATATGCCGACGGCCACTTAAAGGTACCCGAGAAGTCGTGAAAAGCCGACATGATGTGACTGTTACCCCGGTTTTCAAAGAGCTTCCGCCGTATGTCTTCCGGAAGCCATACTTCAACATCAATGTACTCAACACCCCACTGAATGGCGCGATAAAGATACTCGTAAAATAGGTTGGGGTCTTCCATTGGAAAGCGTCCATTCTCCCGTGTGCAACGAGTGGTGTAAATGATGGGTAGCTCGGTCCTCTGTCTTAGAAGCATAATCTGCTCACCGACATAACTTAAACTTGGTATCTCGGCAAATGACCCATCCCGGAGAGGCTCTTTAAGCAAGTCCACGCGCAACTCCACGGCATCGCATCCAACGGTTAGCAATTCAATGTTAGGCAAAGCGGCTCGGACGTCCGGGAATGTCGTCGATATAAAAAACGTGCGAGGTTTTGCCATGAGGGTCTCGTGGTGGCTAATCTGTCCAAGAGTGAATGCGATGAAACGAGCCAGGTCCCGACGAGAGAAGCGCGTGTCGGTATACAGGAATTCGTAGTCACAATGGGAAGAGAGGTAAGTATCCGGAGGCATCCCAAGGTCGACATTGTGGGCATTTATGGCGACCACGGCTTTTCGATCCCGAGTAGCCATGCTAATCCTCGCGCTGTCAGCTGAGATGCCAAGCACCAGTTCCTGTTCTGTCGTTAAGACGCCTTGAAAACTGTCAGCTAGCCGAAATGGCTTCCCCAGCACGTCAGCGAAGATAGACACTATCTTTTCCTGGCCGGGACCATAGATAATCACGGCTGTCCGAGTGTCGCCCCTCTGTAACCGACTGCCCGTCCCAACGTCCCCAATCATCGACGATGCTGCTTTTGAATCGATATCCATCGCAACATCTGGCGTAACTGCTCCATTTGTACTGGGCCGATGAACCGGCATCGGGACCTGTGTCAACATCTCGTTTATGTTGATAGAACCTGTCGACTTATATCTCGAAAGAACCCGTAATACGACGCGTGCTGGCGCAGTAGTTTGATAATAGTCCCTCCCAACTTCAAGCTCCCACTCTTAGTGCTCAGGTCACAAAGTGTTTGAAGTGAAGGCCGAGAATAAGGCAAGAGCTGATACGTGCATGGCAGAATTGCCACTCATACCGTTTGCCTCTAGTGTAACCTTAGCTAAATCGTAATGGTTGGTTGTTTGTGAGCACCTGTGAAGACTCACACAAAGCAGAGGGCGGGAGATGATGGTGCGCACGAGGCCTTATTTCGAGTTTTAAGTGGGAATGATGATAACAGACTGTCTGATATGCCGTACAGCCGGATCCGTTCAGCTGAGGCTCAAGTTTAATAGGATAGCGAGGCGTAACAGAACTGAGGGGTGTGCTATCTAGTGATCATCTAGCATGAATATCTAACGGTAATTGAGCCGATAAAAGTGGTACAAGGTTTCCTGCCTGTCATGGCATGGTATGAGTGAGCGACAATAATTCTTCCAGCCACTAGATTGCAGGATTTCTAAGCCTAGCCCGCCACAGCAGCAGGTTAGGTATAATAAGAGGGTACTCGTCTTATTACTTCGCGCTACCTGGACTGCCTATCTTAGGATTGACATACCCAACCGACTTGGTTACGCGAGCCCGCCAAGCTAGCTATCCTTGCTAATACTTTTATCTCTTCCCGACATATAAAAAGAATGTTAAGCATTCTGCAATGGTATCTTCTCTACGCCTAATAGCCATTCCTCTAGTTCCAAAGACAACGACCTTGGAAGAACATCGTTTCGGCGTGTGCGTATTCTCTTGAAACGCCTCGGCAATTGTGACCGTCCATCCTCGATAGGTACTAGCCTAGTATATTATAGATAGTGGTTTGTGGGGAGGTGGGCCGCGAGATAGGTTGAGCGTAAGCGGGGGATAAATAATCGAATTTGAGTGATGGATATTCATGCTTAGCATCGTATAGACTTGGCAGTGGAAACTCAGAGATGAATGAACAAGCTTTGGGGCGGAGAATTCTCAGACTGCTGAAACATATTCGAAAACGTTAAATCCATTATGCTGAGACTAAGAAAAACAGCCTAGGTTTCACATGGCTCAAGGCTTGACGATACTCGAGACACGTCAAGCTCCTCAGACCGTATCCTTTCTGGCATCGTCAACATAAGGATGAGATGCAAATGGTGGCGGGCATAGCATCTTGGTCCTTATTTCTCTAGTGCCTATTTATAACTTTTGTTATATTAAACAACTGCTACTGCACTATGTTAAACGAGAAGGAGGAAATCAGGCCAAGCAATAACGTGCCCATGAACCCTTGAGGCCGAGAACTCGACGGCGAATCGTATCGATCCCTTCCTCGTCTGATGCTCATGCGATGCAACACGTATCACGTAGAGGCATGCTTTTATTATTATGTTCATATTAATCTTACCTGTAGAACCCCGGGCTCGGGAAAGTCGGGAGAGATATTGAAGACGGGTTGCTGGAACGGTATATTGGATTCTACGCCATATGACACCGAAGCGTGACACCTGAGATACTGGGGATACGGGTTACAATATGTGTCAATCATAGTATTGTGGGGGAAGTTGGGGAAGACAGGGGCCCGAGATCAACCGCATTTGCCCCATTCCTGGAAAAATTCGCGACTAAATATCCATCAATCACAATCAAGCTCTCCTAATCGCATCAACTTTTAGCCTATGGAGAGTTTCACGGTCGGATCCGTCTTCACTGAAGGTGTGTAGCATCAGTAGATCCGAGGTCAACTCTAATCCTAGCTACCGCCTCGCAATGATTTCTACTAGCAACCCACCGAGCGCAGTATTGTTTCGGTCTCAGTACCAACATTAAAAAGAGGAATCTCGCTACGAATCTCGGTGAAGCGGTTCCCACCGTTTGGTGCCGGAAGACGACAGAAGTACTGATCAATATTGAGCCTGGAACTGATAACTTACAGCACAATACACAAATTCTGAACCCCCAGCCGCGAACTCCTGAAGTGCCATGGAAAAACACTTTCCAAGAAACTAATAGTGTCAAACTGCTTATTTTTAAGAAATCCAGATCTAGGATATAAAATACCTGAAACCATCTTCCCTTCCCCGTCTTCTTCTCAAGTAGAACGCAGCTAGGTATTATTCTAAAGCTTCTACTGACCTGACCCCTGAAAAACGACACTCACCTACGGCCCGTCGCGTAAGAAGTATCTCGTCTCGACATACTTACACCAAAAGCTTCAGTACGAGAGCCGTAATCTGGCTCGTTTGGTTCGCGGGGGTGTAGGTCATCATGTGCTTGGCCCGGCGAAGTGAGACATTCAAATCGCACTTACCCATAATGCACTTATAAAGGTAACAATGGAGGTTAAGAAATGCTGTCACTGAGTATTTAATTCATCACTCGGCTACCTCCTATAAGGTTGTGCTTATATACCGATAACAACGCCGTATTAAGAAGCACCAAAAAACGTGGCTCAGAAGATGCAAGACGATGCATAAACATAGAACAAAGAGATCAAGAAGCCTCGTGAGGGAAATAATTCATCGCCATTTACAATGCGATTGCTAACGATACTAGCCTTAAACCAATTTAACCTTAAACTAGCAATGATCGCCCTCTTCGTTTCATAAGTATACACATGTTTCAAGCTTCCCCGCAAGATACCTATTCGACGATTTTAAAGTACACCTGAAGCTATTCCGGGAGAAGGCTCAACCTCTTTACCTACTAACTATCATTGTAACATGCCTGTGACTTATATTGCCCTATCACGGCCAAATAAGAGAGACAGTGGAAGATAGGAACTTCCTTGCTTAAAAAGATCCGGGAAACTCGTTTTAGATTCTCGCACAGAATTCACTGGTATAACCCCTCAACCAGTATTGTGGCGCCGAGTGAGAGCGCCCGGACGGATTACCGTGCAGGTTTGTGTTCAATAAATGCTGTCACACGCCTCCTACTACAAGTGTATAAGAGAAATTGGATCTTCTTCCTATCTCTAGCGATGTTATGATTCTCAGGCCATTAGTCATGAAAAAGGCAGATTGAAGAGTTACACGCAATAATTCATATCATGTTGTAAGACACAGCTGCCATAGCTTAATGTTGAAGGATTGGGTGAGAGGCCACTGATAAGGAACGATAAGTGAGCACAGCGTCATTAGTGTCTGTGCTAGCTGAGACCAGGCAGCCGAATTATCGTACAACTACGGATGTACCTAACGCTGTGCTTCATTCTTTTGATTAATAGCATCATCTAGAATTGACCGGTTTGAATCTATTTCTTCCCGCATAGGGTCACAGTGTCATCTTAAGGTTTTTGATTGACTTGGTTGAACCAGCTATCCTACGTGTTGCATATATAAGAGCTTGCTGTTATTAACATTTATCAAGTTGTTGTAGCGTTACTTGAACCAGTCCAAGCCACAGTGATCGCCAACAAGCCTTACTCGAAGCTGTCTAATCGCATCCACAATAAATGCGCAGCTGATACGCTTTGCTGCACTACACCTTGGCTTCTGGCCCAACCAAACCTACCACGCCATAATACGACGCTTTTTCTGAGGAATTAAAATACGCAAATCGCTCGAAAATCCTCTTTGCTTTCTTTGTGAGCTCAAACAGAACAATAGCTTTGAGCTTCCTTTCATCCTTCATTGCTGGTCGAGAAGAAGGGCGTGCGGGTGCGAAACTGAGACCATGACTCGCAAGATTGTGTATTCTGTCGCCCTGGGCGTCTTTGTCTGCAGTACGTCATTTCCATTTCCATCTCCTCACACCCACCGCATGGCATTTTGCGAGACACCATTGACACCCAACCATCACCACATCTGAACAAACGAACAAACTCCATATCACCAAGCATCATGTCTTATTACTATAATCCACACTCGCCGAAAGTTGCGCGGCAACGGGACATCCAGAACCTCGGAGCCCGCCCTCATAACGCCCCACAGCGAAACAGCTTCGCTGCTTGAATCTCTCGTCAGCTCACATAAACTAACACCCATCCTCTCTCCCAACAGCAACGGCACTGACCCTGACGTCGCTCCTAACAACGCACTGGGTGACATACAGCGTGACGGCGTCGACAGGATCGACCTTCTCGAAGCACCTGGGTCTACACGAGAGCTGCTCGTCAGTCGCGGACCCGCGGTGCCGGCCCTTCCCCAGCGAGGACGACTGCCGCGACGACAAGACCTTCTGCTCGCTGTGGCGCAGCAGCGGCTTCCTGCTCTCCTTCGCCACCATCGTCGAGCTCGCCACCCTCGTCACCTTCCTCGTCGTCCTCGCCGGCGGCAAGTTTAAGCGCGAGGGCGGCTGGAAGCTCATCGGGGGCTTTCTGTTGGCTGATGCCGTTGTTGAGTTTGCGAGTATGGGCATTGTGGTGAGTTTGGCCTTTTTTCCTTCGAGCGGTTGCTTAGTATAAGATGGAGGCGGCGGACGTAATTGGGAGGCCCTCGTCCACTCATCTATCCAACTTGTTCAAAATAACGAGAATGATGCTGATTTAAGTTGGAATCTATAGGCATGGCTCTACGATAACGATTCGCAATTCGTCGTGCCCGGCTGGACCCTCGACTACTCTTTCTACCTCTGCACCACTAGTGCGAGCGTGTCCGTGGTACTAGCCGCGGTCTTGGCAGCCTCGGCATACGTATTACCTCCTGAGGACGATTACGAGAGTCTTGAAGACCCTTTCGATTCTTAATGGCGACGAATTCCAGCTGGGTAACATCAGCTGCCGCAAAGCGGTCTTTGATATTCACCTCGAAGCATCATGCTCCAATTGGTAGAAAGTATACGAGAGAGACAATTTTTTGAAGTGAAATTCTCATCCATTTGGAGCGATATGAGCACATGTTTTTTGATCCGGTGTTTTGGGCGTCAAGAGTAGCATACAACCTATTTGAGAGACAATTTGCATCGATATAGGCATCATGAATGGACAGGGGTAACGGGAACTATGTTCAGGGAAATATAATAAGTTTTACGAGATGAGATAGGTGGTACTTGGTTCTTTTAGGTTGTCATGTAGCCCGCCCTGATGCGTGAATTATCCATGAATTACTTTTTGGGTATCTTATCCTAATTTGATAAATCAAGGAAGAGCAGATTAGTAGGAAGATGTTGGATTAGCTCAGTCCTCGTCAGAATCATCAGAGTCGGACTCGGATTCTGAGGAAGACGATGAGCTACTTGACGAGGTATCCTCGTTTGCTCTAGCGCCCTCGCCCTCGTCCTCATCAGATGAGCTGGAGCTGCTACTACTTCCGCTTGAGCTGGTGTCTGATTCGGCATCGCTTTCGGACTCGGATTCGGAACTTGTGTCTTCTTCCACGGCCGCCGTCCGGAGTTTTCTCTTCCGCTTGGTTCTCTGCCCTGGGTCGTCATTGAGCTGGAGACGCTTATTGTCATCGGCGCCGTGGCCGGATGGGTTCCCGGGATTGTTTCCCTTCTCCGTAGTAGAGGACTCTCCGCTCGTGGTCGTAGTCGTAGTCGTAGTTGTTTCTGAGCTATCACTTTCAGAGAGCTCATCCAGCACCATCTCTGCGCGCATGCGCTTTACGACGCGCCTCTGCATCTCCATATCTGTGGTGCGGAGGACATACTCGACCTCGTCGAAGCGCCTCTTCTCAGGCGTCCGGGTCTGATTTAGGAACGCCCTGATCACCCCCTCGTATTCCTTCTGCTTCCGCTCCGCCATCTCCTTGCCTGACGCCGCGAACCCGTCGGCGGCCTGCTCCATGTCTTGGGTTTTGATGCCGTTTGCGAGCTCCCGCAATCGCGTCCGCACGCCTCCCTGCAGCCCCTGGATGTACTCGTAGAATACGTTGATATCCGCTGCGGGGATGGTAGTCTCATCCGCACCCGCAAAGACCTGCTCCAGCAGCTTGGTCTGGTGGTTCTTGTTGAACTTCCAATTTTCCCGCGCCGTATGCCAAGTTCGTAAATAGGCAAGCGCGGGCTCTAGATTGACGGGTGCAGACTTCTTAATTGGCTTTATGGGAGCCGCATTGACAGCGCCCTTTGCGGGCGTTTGTTTATGTTGCTTAGTTTTCACCGATGCAGGAGTCTGCGGCTCGGCAGTATCCGCGGCGAAGGACACCGACTTTGCTTTCTTAGGTGTCTGGTGAGAGGTCTGGTGAGAGGTCTGGTGAGAGGTCTGGTCTTGCCAATTGTCCTGCCTTGCCCTTTTGGCCGAATGGTCTAATGCAGGAACACCACCAGAGGCTCTTCTTTTCGCATTGGGGGTAGAGCCGGCAAGGTATGTCCGGTTGCTGGATACTGGTGAAGAAGTGCTAGTGGTCGTGCTGGTGGGAGGGTGGGTAGCGTTCTGGCTTTGTCCGTCAGATGCAGGTTTGAGCTTGAGGCCCAATCGCTTCCAGGCTGGAACTCGCTGCGTTGGCGCGTCCCCAGTGGAGTGAAAGGACGACATGGTCAGAGATTGGGCAGAGACTGCCGAGACAAATACACGGGTGTGCTTGCTATACACTAGAAGGACCGAGAGATAGATCTACGTTGAGATCTCCCACGCATTGAACGATTTGAATTGGTGACCTGGTTGAATAGTCCTGACACTCAACAAGGTAGCAATAGCAGCTGTGAAGAATACCCGGTATCGCTTCACCTCGAGCCTAGATTCTACCACATGAGAATTAGGCTCGTTAGCGCTAATGTAAGACTTATCGTACACGTCGTAATCTCATATATAATAGAAGGCAGCCGCCAATGAAATCGCTGGAAGACTTTGAGATCCGCCGAAGATCTATCGTGAACTGCAGGTTGTGCCTTGTTAGTTTTTTCTCTTCAACATTTTAGGCACATGCAAAGTGGAGATCCATCGAATAAATCCTATTGATCTCAATCTTTATGCACAAGACGGGGCAGTAGCTTATCCAGAAAAGGGTAGCGGCAAGGTTCTCCCTGCCCGTACTCCTTCACCCTAGTTAGCGCTTCGCATGGTCCAAGCTCCTCTCTCAGGCAGCTCAACTGCGTAACAGCTTCCCTGTCGATTGCGTCCGAAGAAGGCTCAAGGCCACTTAGTCTATCGTCAACAACATTCGTTCGCAAATATCCCCCTCCATTACTCCAACCCACCCTTCCAACCAGCGAACCTCCTCCGCACATATTCCTCCGACCTCAATTCTCCCGTTACCAGGTCCCTTTTAGCCAGCTGACGCCGAAGTTTCGCCATCTCGATAACGAGGACTCATCATGTCGGGCGGTGCGTATTGATTCAGGTTAGAGCTTATTATCGGACTGGACGTAGCACTAACGACGGGGTTTTGGACAACAGGAAGCGCTGGTTATGACCGGCATATCACCATCTTCTCTGAACAGGGCAGACTCTACCAAGTCGGTATGTTCAGCGATGCGCAGTGATACCCCTCCATATCGATCCCCATGCCTCGTGCGACACCTCGAGATCCGGTGAGAAGAGCGGTGAAAGAGCGTTTGCCACTGATGCATGGTTTGCTACATAGAATATGCATTCAAGGCTATCACCGCCGCCAATATTATGTCGATAGGCGTTCGGGGTAAAGATTGCGCCGTGGTGCTGTCCCAGAAAAAAGTCCCTGTAAGAGATTCAGCCTGCCCAGCTGTCCTGAACCCCCAATACGTGAGGCTGAAGCTTACTCCGCGCTCCAGGACAAATTGATCGATCCTTCCTCCGTATCGCACATCTTCCAGATCTCGCCATCGGTTGGCTGTGTCATGACCGGCTCAATTGCGGATGCCCGTGCATTTGCTCAGCGAGCCCAGGGTGAAGCGGCAGAGTTCCGCTACAAGTATGGATATGAGATGCCATGCGACGTCCTAGCCAAAAGATTGGCCAACATCAGCCAGGTGTACACACAGAGAGTATGATTGCGCATAGACTCTATTTGAGCCTCCATGCTGACATGATGAACAGGCATACATGCGTCCTTATGGCGTTGCAACGACACTGATATCACAGGATGCTGAATTCGGGCCGCAGCTCTTCAAGTGCGACCCCGCAGGTTATTATGTCGGCTACAAGGGTACAGCAGCTGGTCCCAAACAACAAGAGGCGCTGAACCATCTGGAGAAGAAGCTCAAGAACAAAGACCATGCCGAAGGCAGCTGGGAAGACGTTGTGGAACTGGCCATTACCACTCTCAGCACCGTTCTTAGCATGGATTTCAAGAAGGGAGAGATAGAGATCGGCATAGTTGGAGGCCCCAGGGCAGACGGCAAGGAAGGTACTGATCCGTCCTTCAGAACCCTCACCGAGGATGAAATAGACGATAGACTACAGGCTATTGCGGAGAAGGACTAGTGGCCGGAGCCGCGGCGGGTATACACCGTAAGGCTGAATCCCCGCTGATTTTACTGATTCGTCTGCCCAGCGGGGGTTGTTTTGCCACACCTTGTAGCCCTGTCGATGGGGGCTGGGATATATGATATATGTTTCTAGGGCCTTTGTATGCAATAGTACTATGGCGTCCAATGAGGCGTCTAGCAAGCAATTCGATTTCGACGTGACCCCGGTAATCAGTTGTAACGGTCTCGATATATTTACTCACCGCAGGTCATGGGCGTAGTCAGAATGTTCTGACCAAATCTTGTACATGACGAGAGGCAGAGAGGCTGATGAGCTGAACTTAGCTAACCGTAACGCTCTCTTAGTTGTCTTGGCCCCCATTTATGTGCATGAAGTTGCCGCCTAAATTGAAGTATGATAGCCCGAAGAGATAGGTGGTATTATAAAACTATAGCAATTATTCGATTATTGTTTCTTTGTAAACAATTGAGAAGTCAGTTTTCACCAGATCAGGTACATGAAACTCAGCCGCCAAGTCGTCCCATGACAGTGGGACCCTTCGCTCCGGAGACAAGGGGCATGGGCGCGGCGTGGCATAGGCAGGGATAGTGTATGCACACGACACTTAGTTGAGGGAACTATATTGTACATGTATGAACCCAGGCATGTGAATTAGAGTTACGGTTATTCAGCACCACCTAAGTAGGCAGCTAGCACCAAGGAGGTAATATTGATAATGAAATACGCGCAGTGCATGGGTAGAGTGGTTGAGTAAGACGCTACTAGCTCAAGGGAGATCTAGTATATAAGATGCGGCTTTCTTTTTGGATCTTTTTTGTGTTAATTCTCCGATGTAATGTCATCATTTGGCTCGATATCCCAGGTAGTATAGGTCGTAATGCAGGCAAGGTAGGCAAATTAAGCTACCCAGGTTAATAATGATGTCGAAGGTAGTATCAGGGCTTTTTTTTTTTTTTGTTTATAGAAGCAATGAAACAGCAGCCGTCTATCTGCAGATCGCTATGATGACTGGCAGCTGTGTTGGGTCCAAGGGAGCGGCTAATGGCCCCAGCAGTAGCCCCAGCGCCAGTGACAGGCCCAATGTTGCAATATAATACCCGTTCAGCTCTTCCCTTTATAGTGGGCTGCCGTGGCTTGGAGTCAACCGCGCTCGTTCATTGGGCCGACTCTTCCCACACACATTCGCGATATCCGTCTAAGTACCCATCTGAACCCTCTGAGCCTCCATTTGCTTTGTCCCATTACACCTGACAACCACTCTATCGGGATTAACGTAGTTGTTAGTGGCGCGCTGAATACCGTGCGGCTTGTCCCCTCTGTGTGCAGGTATGACAATGCATTACCTGCCAGTTCGTCAGTCCAGGACAATTATGCCATGGCATTCATCATGTGGAGCGCTGGACCGTCCCAAGCGTCCGTCGAGGGCCTTGCAGATGAGGCGTCAAATGCCACGAGATTGGCCCTGCCTAGCGGGTTGAGTCCCTTGCGGATCTGGGCCTAGTTGTCTCGCGGAGTAATAAGCGAGGATCTTCGTCCAGCTCTGTTAGGATATCCCAGGTTTGAGCTTGAAAGTGTTTGTAGGGATAGTTACGTCGTTAGAAACTCCGATTCGATGCCGGCTCCATATGCGTTGTGGTCTCGGGAGCTGGGGCCGTGTTGTAGTCTAACGTCCCTTGCCCGTCTATGGAACACCATGACCCAAATTGCACATCAGGAGTTCGTCGATAATCGAATCTGTCTTAGCCTCAGGATAAGCTCAAGCAGTAAACTACACAACTTGTAAGAGTCTTCGAAAAGTATACAAAAACTACGTGCTCTCTTCCAAGTTGCATCGATTCAAGATGAAGCGTCTTCAACATACTCCTCATAGCTGTCAGAGACACTACAGCAGCCTTGCCGCTCTTTGCTTCATTAGCCCCTAAACCTATTGGCGACCTTTTCTTGTCCGGAGACCTTTAATACCTAGCGAATCACTCTCCTAATTACTCTTCTTCGGCCTCAACCTCTAGCACTTACCGGCAAATTCCCCCTTTAGTTAATTTCCTACGAGTTTTATCTTTGAAGACCATTCTACAACATGGACGGCTGTAAGTGCAAAAGACTACGGGCACCCGCCACCAGGGTTTCCGGACTTTCGAAGGCATCGTCGGGGCCATTCCATTTCTAACCACAGGCCCCTTAGTAAACGAATACCGGACGGCACGGGTTGCCGAAGTTCTCTCCGACTTTCGAACTCTCCAATACTACATCGCGGCGGCACCGACGGAGCCACTCCACACCGAGGATTATCACACAGAGGGTTGGGCAGCATTACGACAGTGTGCCTTGGACGGCCAACACATCCTGAACTGCGCGGCGGACGTTACCGTGCCACACGCACGCGGTGGTGAAGAAGAGCAAGCAAAGGCGGAGCTTAAGCAGTGCGTCTACACGATTCTGAGTGCGAAATCAACACGCGGACAACCTAATACTGACCGAACGGCACTCCAGGGTTCTATTAGACGCCATTGCCCGAAGACATGAGGCACAGAAGATCTACCTTCGTCAGGCTGCAGCGCAGAGATGGGTTGAATACCGGGAGCAGGTTCTCCAGGGGCAGCGACCGAATTCATCGAACCGACGACAACTAAGAGCTTGTGACGATCAACTTCGAAGAGTATGATATACCTCATCCCCTATCCCGCTAGATCGGATCAATATCCGATACGGACATATACCTTTAAAGCATAAAGCGCGTCGAGATTCAACTAACACTCCGCCCAGGAACTGTCACAAATCGCAGACGAGACTATATACCAAGAGCTTCAAACTTCTGACATAGCTATGGGTCGCTGGACGGCCGAAGACCCAAGTCTACGAGCAGTGCAACGCTGGATACGAGCACGCCCACAGATGGGATAATAAACATACGATGTCAAGTTTGACGTAACGCCGAGAAGAATATATTGCCCTCTACTGCTGAAACGATTAAGGAGCGAACGACGGCCCTCAGCGAGGGATAATCAACGGATTTTTTTACTTGAGACCACGAATTAGGGATGAGGGATGGGATAGTCACAATTGAGTTTGGTAGGACATGGAACACAGGACATGGAAAAGGGGCCGGTCCCCTAGCAAAATATTACGGCGAGAGAAAAACGGCTCCTGGACGAGCTTACACGGATGCTCCTGGTTTAGCCACAGTCTAGATGACTTTGGCTTGAGCAAGCGTACACCAGATACCTTCCAAGGAGGTGAACCCGAGTGATCAGGAGTTTCCCTTGGAAATTGTACAAAAACACTATCTACGTGTACTGCCTGTACATATCCAAAACACTAGATGTATATACCCATAGTACGACAAAAAGGAGTCTAAAAATTGCTTAGTACGGATTGCCCCTACAAATCGTCAAGGAGACACTGCATATGCTGTGAACATCTTACGTCCGGATGACGGATATCATACTAGCTACTCGTCATAATTAGCCCTCTTAACCTCTCCCATCCCGCACCGGTCAGTTTAGTTTCAAACGACCAATACCCCGGCCAAGCTGAGAGGCAAAACAAAGTGACTAATCAACCTACTGATTGGGGGTCCATCTCCACGATGTGGCTTGATACGAGGCCGACGAAAGGTTAGGAAGCCCGGAAGCCTCGTCATGGCGCAACGGTTGGTTCAGAAGGCTGCCACAGGGCTTTCCTAGCTTCGGCCACCATGTGAGTTCGCGGCGTGGCTTTCGAAGCGTGGAAAAGGGCAAGCCATTGTGGAACCCTTAAGCCAGACGGGGAACCACATCTTTGGCGCAAACAAGCTAAGCATGCAGTAGCTAACTCAGTCTGTCGGATGAAACATCTTCAGCTCGTTTCTATCTTGCATACAATTACGGTTTTAGGCATTTGCTGTCTCCTCTTTGGGACTTAGACAAGGCCGAATTTGGGCCCGCAACTCCATAACTTAACACTAACAAGCGGTGACAAAGTCTATAGGAGAACCTCCATACTATACTGGGTTAAGTTGTTACGTGTGCCGGTTTACCCGGCCACATAACAGTAACTAAACGGTCGTGATAGAGCATAGCACTAGTAGATGGCGTTATTTCTCTCTCTTTTTTTTCTTTTGGGACTTCAAAAGCCTCGTCTAACGTTTCTCAGTTGTACGCTAACTTACCTAAAAACATCAAAAACATCCCGCGCGCTAAGAATACCCTAACTGACGTATACTTGCACAGCCCGGCCAAGCTTTACACTAGGTTCGCCAAGACATTCGGTGGGGTTGCCCTATTCGGAGTTAAGGAGCCGCCAGAACCAGCGCGAAAATCAAAACGGCTTCCGGGCTCCCTCAATTGTGCTTACTTACACGCAACAACAAACACACAGCTGTAGTGTGCGGATATGCAATGCTAGTCTAATTCTAAAGCGTACATGTAACGTTTTTGGTTAATGATTAGTATGATTAGACTAATACGATGAGACTAGTACGCTGAAGTGGCGAAAAGTGCATAGAGACTAATTAGTTAACTTATCAATCACACGCCTAAAACATCCATCGCCGTTCATTCTTGCCAATACCTGGTAGATACATGGTGAAAAGGGCCTATTACATACATATGTATCTTGTACACATAGGTCAGTATTTTCACTGTTAGTCTGCATGGGTTACAAGTACCCGGGCCATGGCCTCTATGTGTAGGTAGATTTGGGAGTTCTTGTCGAGCAATATAGAGTCAACGGATCGGAGCAAGATAATTCCCACTAGTCTAATTCACCGATTCCAGGGCTGTGGCCCCTGATGCGGGTAGATAAGGTGAGTTAGATGGAAATCTAAGGTAACTAACTCCACTATATCCAGATGTCGGGCCACTACAGCCTAATCCTGTTTGATGCAATTATTACGGATATCGAGATGTCTTGGTAAAATATTTTCTATCAAAAGAATCGTTCTACCTTCAAGCATCACCCTAGAAGTTCTTGTCATACATTCGTATCGACGTGGCACTCCGCTAAGATCATCCATCTTCCCTTGCATGTGAGTTGAGGCCTCCAGCCGATCAGATTCAACCACAACGCCCTGAAGTCGGTAAGTCCGAAATAAACACATCTCCAACCATCGGCATCTTCTATCGCATTTCAGCATGTTTCCACCTATCTACTTAGTACATTGGATCCACTCGCCTCGTGTGAATTGACGACAGCGAATACCTCATCCTCGTCGCGAACGTCCCTTGCGTCAACTCATCGCTGTTTATGATGTCAGCGCAGTCACAGTAGCCATGTTTAAGTACTATTCTCATCACTAATCATCCGCTTAGACTTATCCCGGTGAACTATTGACCAGTGAATCTCTCGAAGGCAATGGCAGCCACAACCCTTTGCAAGGTTTGCGAAGATCCCCTCGTCGTTGAAGTCGAGGATGAGGACGGTGACAACACCGGTCTGCAGACTGTCCCTGATGATTTGGAACTTGCCTGCGGTTGCCACTTTCATTGGCAGTGTCTCCTCGACCAATCCTCAGGCGTAGCCATATCATTGAAGTGCCCGTCTTGTCAATCAACTTTGGCTGAGAACAGTGCCGGGCCGTCTGTGACCAATTCGTTTCTGCAAGCGAAGCCAGGCGTGGCCATTCCGACAAGGTATACTAATGAAGGGGGCGTTCAAGAGGGATTGGACATATTACCAGCCATAACGGAAGAGGCGTATTTGGAAGCCAATCCTGAGGCCAGGCCTGCTCGCGCCTTTCATGTTATGTGTAGCGAGGGTGATGTTGACGGCATCGTTGATCTGCTCCGAGACATCGAGCAAGGGAGTAGAGAGGAACCCGGACTCACTCCGGCCCAACTCATTCGCTACCAGGACCCTCTTGCCAATATGAAGAGCGGTCTTCATCTCGCCATCGAACAAGAAAAGGAGGAGGTAGTCTGGCTGTTGCTTTGGATTGCTTCTCCTTTACGCACAGATGCTTTTCCCGGGCCACTTCGCGAAATTGCACAGGCAATGGGCATACAGCGGCCAGTTACACCGCCATCTGACGATATTCGCGCTCTGAAAGACGACCGGGGCCGTGCAGCTGAGACCATTGCGGAAGAACGTGAGGGACCTTGGGTGGCTCTGCTACAGGCCAATGTGCTTCATCCTGGCTCATCGTGATCAGCACAACGCAACCGTATTACAGCAACGAACACCTCTTCGATGGTAGCCCTCCGTTCTCGAAGCAGAGGTTTGAGTGCCTTCATCAGCGTGTCAACCTATCATCAGACATA
The DNA here is from genome assembly GCA_022385715.1 of Xylaria cubensis. Lineage (NCBI taxonomy): Eukaryota > Fungi > Ascomycota > Sordariomycetes > Xylariales > Xylariaceae > Xylaria > Xylaria cubensis. The sequence continues at coordinate 903,800 of MU279015.1, read as the reverse complement.
GAACACCTACAATCGATATGCAAGGTCATCAAAAACCACAACAATACTCCCATCATTATGGATCCGCAGGAGCCAAGAGCGTCGTCTCGTCTCGTCATGCAAGTGCCAACCACCTCATTGTTAATTGACCCTGCAACTATCTAATTTATCAGCACCACAACTATGGATATCCACTATCCAATACGTTTGCCATCTTGCCGGGGGTGTTCGTCCAATCTTTTGACTATTGAGACTTGATGAGATGCAATGCAACCTCACAAAATGTGGTACAGTAATTCTTGGTGGGTACCTGCCTGCACCCCTGGATCTCCCCGCAATTTGATGTATTTCTGTCTTCTCTTTGGCTACCTATTTTCAGTTTTCTGTGTGACGTACCCCTTTCTCTGAAAAGCAACGATCCAATTCTACATCTACATATATGGGTGTCATTCGCCTAGCTGCATTACCTTTACGATGATTTGAAAAGTACCGGTTGCAAGTATTCATGTTACCATAAACTATGTGCTAGAGAGGCTGGCTGTGTCTTTTCAGTCAATTGGATCGATCCATGTGTTGGAAACGCAGCTAGGAGACGGGACGGAGTTATCTCTCCAGTTTGGTATTCTATCCACATATTCCCTGCGTGCCACATGGAGACACATGACTTTCTTCAACATATACCGTTCCCAATTGTGGGTTACCCCTGGATGTGCTTTAGCATGTACTAAAAAAAAGTCCGAAAAATGGTCTGCAGACTTCGGGCCATGGGCGTTACGATACTTACATACATGTATACGCGCAACATTTCAGTGACTTGCAGTTGGACTGCGCGCTCGGTGCACCATTCCCCCTCACGTTCATGCACGATGCTCGAAAAGGGTACAGAATTTGCAGAATTGGGAAAAGGTAGGCTGGGATACTGCTTTCGTCCGATCCCTAATTATCCCGTTCACTGTTGGGTTACTGGCACCTGCAGGTCGCTACAAATGTGATGAATACTTCTTGGGGTTTTTGGGCGAGCAGTCAAAGATGCAATGGTCCTGCGTTGTGGAGTGCATTCTACTACCCTCGGCTCTGTCCTTCTGGGCTGTAGTAAGTATTTAATGGGGAGATATACCTTGTTGGAACTAATGCGTAACACAGACACACACTCGACCCGTTGCGTATTTACCCGGCTTTAAACGGTTGTGGAGCGAAACCGCAAGGCTGGTTGGCCGCTAAGTACGCGAACCAACAGCTGTGGTTTTCTCTTACTGCGAATATATGAGTAGGGAGCCAAGAGTTTCAGTAGGTCTGTTACTGGGAATGCAGTCCGGCAATGCTACGGAGATGGTCTGTAAATGGGTTACGCCGGATTACCTGCAGGTATGTTCAGTTTTCTCCGTGAGCTCGGACTCGAGGGCAACAAGATTGCACATCAGCTAACGAATTCAAGCAGGTAGACCGACGTATTATGGAGATCGAGACCGAGATGTGAAGCTCGTGGCCTCACCGCCATCGAGGTGGGGTCTACTTCGTCCCGTCTTCCAATTTTCCATGTCCGTGCCCTTGAATTCGCAACACCATGTGGTATAGGAAAATCTGGGGTTGGAATTGCGTAGTTTCTGCCGCTCTCATGCAAGCACTTACGCACGGATCAAACGGTATCTGTAAGCACTCTAAGAGCCCCAGATGCTACCGCTCTTCACGACTGCGGCTTCCACCATGCAAGCACTTTAGCTACAAACCGGACGAAGTGAACCGAAAGGCGGTCGTGCAACGCTGATGCGACTAGAGGAACCCTTACTGTGTGATTCCGAGCCGCTCACCCCGCCGTTTTCCCTTGTTCTTCGATCCCCGTGATCGTCCTCCCCGTCTGTGCTCTGCGTCCCGGCCTGGACGACGCTGTTCGTGCCGTGTCTGTCATGGAGAATTTCCCGTGTCGCTTTTCTCCCTGCATGGTACGAACGGGCGGGACGGGACGGACCTAGATGAGCTAGCTCGTACGTTTGCTTTAACGGCGATATTATACCTCTCCCGTCGGTAGGGTGCAAAAGCGTCCCTGGGAACTCATTCGGATGGTTCCCACGCTACATGCCCTCCCTACACTCCTGCACATGAAAATATCCGAGAGCAATTCGGACGGTCGAGGTCTAGATTATACCCCTCTAAATTGTCCGATAGTGGCGGCTTGCAGCCTTGTGACATGGGTGCAACGGTCACAGGTGTACATGTCTTTGAAAACCGCCTTGGTCACCACTCGTTGGATCGGAATGGGTTGGTAAAACCTCAATGTTATGTTGCACGGGACAGAATGCGCACTACAGCATTTGACTGAAGTCTAGTCGGATTTTATGGTGACCCCGGGTGTGAAGATATCTAAGCCGTGCGGGTTGAACTCTCGGTGTGCCTACTTAGGATTTGACCGGAAACTAACCTACTTTACAAATCTTGGCTCCTAAGGTGAGGGTTGCGGCGAGGGGGAAGTGTGTGTGTGGCATGTGCACTCCTGATAGATGCTATCTGAAGTATAGAATCCTCAACAAGGTTTTTAACACCTTATCAATCACTGACAGATAAATCCAAGTTGATAAAACGTCAGAGATAAGCATAACATAAATCTATGTCTGAAACGCGGCTTGAGACGGGACGAGACGCCCTGGGACGGGAAAGTCGAAACGAAACAAGGACGGCAACGGGGCGCCGAAGAAACGACTTTCTTGCCGGGGTGGGCCTCGTGCTTTTTCCCAGCAGTTTTAATCCTCCCGAGCCTTTAGCATTGAAGGAAAATAGTTCAGATGAAGGATCTTGGGGGATGAGGAGGCGAAGGATGAGCAAGTAGGTACCTAAGTAAGTAGGGGCGGCAAAGGCGGTCAAGTTATGTAATCTAGATTTTTATGCGGTAGTCGGATAATTACTTTACAGTAACATTTAGATCAGATAAGGGAAAACGTGGGATAATCCTCGCAAATAGTACCTGATTATAGGCATTTTTAGCAAGAAACCGGTCTTGATTCAACGCGGGGGATCGTTGTTTCTTGTGTTACCTTGACCTTCAACGATTCATTCTAGCTGTCTTGCGATAGGTGCGGTACAGTAAGATGCGGTGGCTTAGATCTAGAGCTTCTCGGGAGTTGGGGTTTCAACGTGTGGAGGATTCACTAGAGAGAAAGATGGGATGAAGGTCCAGATCGGGAAGGATTTCCCCCTAGCTCGGATTCATTCTGCAGTTGTCGTCATCATGCGAAGGAAGATAGCTTTCCCGCTATGCTGTGGGATTCTTATTCCTCTTTTCTCTAGCCATACGTGCGGCACGTGCAGCATCTCGCGATGCTGTTTGTAATAGTCATGCTTGGGTAATAGTGGGATTTTTCCTATCCCTCTGGATTACGATGGCGCAAAAAGCCAAACACGCTAAGTTAGTCTGAATGGGGGGAACAACGAATTGTATAAGTGTAGGTTCATGGTTACACGCAGATTTGTCGTCAATTCGAAACCTGTGGCTTTTTGGGTGGACTTGTGTAAAAAGGGCAAGGTGAGATCCATTCGTGCACGTGGTTTGGGACGGGTGGTGGCTTGGGGGTCTGTAAGTCAGATCAGTGGCTTTCCTGTCGACCAGGGGTCTGTCTGGGTTGGCTTCTTTTTCTGCGTGGTTCCTTCGGAAACGTGCTCGTGACTCGCATGAAACGGAATATACTTAGAAACAACAGAGCTGAAGGTTTTGCGAATGTAACGCAGCACAACATACACATTATGCTGCTTTTTCAAACTCGCTGACCGTTGCTCGGGTTCGAGCCCGAAGATCGCCGAATACGAGCCCGTCCAATGGGCCAGCGCAACATTTACGGTGAAAGATGCAGAGTTGAGTTGCAGATGATGGGCATTTGTGGTTGTAAATTTTTTACTTCAATTGGTATTGATATTGTTGATCGCTATGAAGCTATGAAAAGCTTGCATCAAGCTTACCATGTCTGGTACGACAGGTTTCTATCCCCCTTTTTCTGTGTGCACCTCTCCCAACTTCACAAGAGGCGCCTCTCGTTAGGCTCCTAGTAGATACAGAATAGGCAAAATAACAAGTAAATACAATGGGATAATGGCCCCGATTCGAATGATTATGGTAATTCAGTTCAGTTTCGGCCGTCAAATACAACCGACATGAGACGGTACCTAGCGCACTGGGTATCTTGGCTGCCGTTCAGTCGTGCAAAAATATGAGGAAAACTCCAAACGCCGAGAGATGATACAGGATATAAAATCAATAGGAAAGATTTTCCGAATGGAATGGAATGGGTGAGAATAAAGTTGTAGATGAAAAGGATTGTCCTGGTATGCTTGAATGATAAGCCAATAAATGGTGTATATAATGCCGTTCATGCAATGATGAAAAATGATTGTATGCTGGCCGGCCGTGAATCGTGAATAGAACAAAAGATCGTGAGAATGAATGTGTAAAATGTGTAGTGTGTAACAATTGAAGAAGGCCGTAGATCATACATGATACAATGGTTGCGGTACCAGTCGCAGCCATGTTTTGAGGAAGGTTTAAGCGTGGATGGTGGTCTGCTGGGGCTGAAATACAGCCGAGGTAAGGAACACATCGCCGCCCCGAGTCGGCGAGTTCTTCATTGGCGGCGAAGGAGCAGGCGGCGAAAGTGGTTTAGGCCTGCTGCTGCTGAAGCCTCTTGAGCTATTCGACGGGTCGCTGTAACCCAAGACGTCGTGGCTGCGGGCGTGTTGTAACGCTTTCTTACGTGACTGAAGCTGTGGTCGCTGCGAGACCGGCCCAGGACTACCAGCGTCATTGTTGAGCTTGGTGAACTCATTTTCCACGTCTGCAAGGAGAGCGTAGACGTCGCTGTCGGCGTAGATGCGAATGCTCTCCATTCGCTCGAGAGCCGACTGTGTGGTGCCGCTAAGGCGACTTCGGTGCGACTTGCCGTCCTCGTTCTCCTCCTCGATGATGGCCGAGGGCACGCGGGCGACGACTCGCTGGGGCGAGGAGGAGGGGGAGGATGGTGACGAGCAGTCGAGGAACGTAGCACCTTTGGTGGGGCTACGAGGCGGTGTCGAGACATCCGCGGCGGCATTGGGTTGCATCCGCACGACGCCCATGGCCTGTTGCAGGCTCTCATTGGTACCACCGAGGCCCGCCGCCGCGGCGGTGGTGGCAGACATGGCGGCAGCGGCAGCAACGTGCTCCAGCAGCTTCTGTCTGACGCGCGTGCGGCGGTTCTCGGCGTGCTCGAGCTTGGTCACCCAGTCGTCGATGGAGGCGTCGAGCTCTGCCAACGTCTCCTCCTGCTTCAGCATGGCTTCGTAGCTAAACTTGGCCACGCGGGGCGAGCGGAGATACTGGCAGACTCGCGACTGCAGATTACGGCGTCCGGCGCGAAGAGACGTGTATGTGTGGCGAAGATACTCAGTTCTCTCGTCAAGTTGACGGAGCTCCTGTTAAGCATTAATATACCGGATTCGTTTCATGTGATAATGTACTCGTTGACTTACCTTAGAAAGGTTGTCCACATCCTCCTTTCTTAATACCTCGAACCTCGCGGCTTGGCCAAGGGCCTGTTTTTGCAAGTGGCCGAGCTCTACCTGGTCCAGAGTCTTCAGAGCATTTTTGGGCCTGTATCCTTGGGGTAGTGTCTCGAACGCTCTTCTATCGGTACTTAGGCTCCTTTTCGACTCGGCCCGTTTGTGAGTGGCGCCAATAGGGGTGCCGTCTGTTCGCTTTCGCGGACGACCGCGCTCCATTATGCTTGCCGAGTCTGACTGTCCCCTCTTGTGGGCCATTGTGGAAGCGGTGCGTGCCTGTGCGTCTGATTCAGGTTTAGGAGTTGAGGTGATTTCTGTAGAACTCTGAGGTGCCACGGCCTGATGAGATTTCTCCCAAGGGGATTCGGAGCGACGTGACTCCGGAGGAGCTGATACCGGAGTTGGAATGGTCGGAGTGGTCATATATGTTCCGGCAGACCTCGGCGTCGTTGTCGAACCTGTGGCAGAAAGAGGCGTGAAAGGAGTGAAAGCTCGAGTCTGTGGTGACTCGTCTGGGCGAGGAGGCCGTACGGGTTGGTCCTGTTGATTACATCCTGCTGATCTGAGCCGGCTCAGTGAGAGTTTTCGAGCAAGCGAAGGAAATGTCCCAATCTGGCTGGGAATTGTGAGCGGTGCTAGGTCCTTTGGAGATAGGGGTTGCCTGGCTGGTAATGCGGTAGCTTTTGACGAAGTCGATGTGCCCTTATGCCTCATCGTTTCCGAACTCTCCTTTAAATCCTTTGGTTCTGCGCGTAAGTTTAGTCGTAGAGTATTGACGGGGGTGCTAATTGAACGTTCATGAAGAGCTGGTCGTCCTGGAATCGTAGCTAGTTATCGTTAACACCAGATATAATTCACATTGTGCTCATAACTTACGGGAGTCCATTGAAACCTCTTGTACCGTCGTCATAGGTCCAAGTTCAGGGACACTGACCTTCCTCCGCCGGGTCAAGTTCTGTTGTTTGATCCTAAGTAGAAGCCCATTTGATATCCCCGATTTTTCAGGTTTCTCTGGTGATTGATTCATCGCAGCACCGCATGCTTGATCCAGATCAAGAGGTTTCGCTGCCGTAACCGGCGGCAGCTGTTTATCTTTGGGAAAAAGTTGATACTTGCGCCCTTCTTGGTGCTGCATCCTCCAAGCCGACTTCTTCTCATCAGCAGAGTGAATAGAGACTAACTGCATTGAACAATTCATGAGTTATATTGACTCTTGACTGAAGACCACAGTGATGTTGCATGAGAGCTTACCGAATCGGTTGAAGCTTTGGCGGAAAAGGTATTTGCTATATAGCTTCTAAGGCTATTAGTTTCGCCATCGCTTTCTATCATGCAAGCCGCTATATGGGCCATATCCACACTCGACCCAAAGTACAGAGACTGCAGGCCGCAAAAAGAAATGAAACGGGTCTATGCTCAAAAAACCTGGAAAAGATCTTTCGCAACCGGAAATGATAGGTTGGCAAATAAGACGATTAAGTATACAATATATATTTTAGTTAAAGAAGAATGGGCGTGTGTCGAACATAGCCGGTGGTGAACTATTGACAAGGTTTCTCTTTCGAGACGAGACGACGGCAAGGGACTGCAGGCACTCTGGGAATGGATGATATGAAGATGAACATATAGCAGCAAGAAACAGATTATAATGACGGTTGTGGGTTGCAGAAGATGCCTGTGCTTACTGCGGGTAATATAGCTTCGCATGCATATGTATAATATGTCACTTGCAAGGTGTGAAGAGACCTGTGCCCTGCCCTTTTTTTGCGTGAAACGAGACGAACCTGCGTGTATCTCTTCGAGGAATCCGTGCCGAGTTATGTATGTGTATGGTACGGCAGCTCCAACTCTACCGTCAAACCCTGGCCATCTATTCTGGGCCCCCATGAGGCCGTCACTCGTGGTGATGCTCACTTGCTGTAAGAGATCTTGTGCAGGACACTATCCCCAATCCCCCGTGCGGCGTACCTTTCTGCTGTACAAGTCGCCTTAGTGTGGTGTAGTGTGACGCCAATTGATAGAGCCACGATACTACACTACCCCGGGGACAGATGGTGTCGGGGTTGCATACCATAATAGTTTACTGGACCCAGCAGGCAACTAGAAAGGGGTTCCAGATCCTAGACTAGATTTCTGTAAGGACAGGGGTCGCTGAAACGACATACCCTAGTAGTCCACCAGGGGCACTACTGGATAGTTGCTTTGACCCCCCGACCGCCAAGACTCTCTCCGACGAGTACCTTGCAACCGAGCACAGTACCTACTTGCGTCGAGTCCCCCATGTTGCAGAACACTCAGGACTAGGCCTGTCAGCGTGACAGAAACTGCTCTTGTAGAGGGGGAACAGCGGAAACAAGAGCGTGAACTGGACTGGCATTGTTCCCATGAAGGTCTTTTCGCAGTGGCAATATTTCTCAGCCAAGGGCTCGCCAATCTCTAAGCAAGGTTTATACTTACTTATAGAGAGAAAGTATTCTACCCAAGTTATGACTCGAAAATTGGGCAAATTATAAGAGATCGCAACTCTTGGTATTCAGGGCACAACGATGATTGCTAGAGCAAAAGCACATCATCTAGGTAGTAACTAGGTGCATTGTCCGTATCTCCGGTACGGAAGACCCTGTCGGGGTCTAAATATATGGATTCGCAATACTGCATACTTGTGAGGCATAGCGAGGTCACCAATATGATCCGCTATCACCGTAGCATTGGATTGCAGGAGGAGCGGTGAGGATGGGAATCTTGATAAGATGTGTGAGACTCAGAAGATAAGTGCTCACAGGTAACAGCTCTCAGAATGATGTTGTTTTACGGCGCATGCAGAGCTGGATTAGGTGCTTGCTTTCATCACATATGGCCTGCTTGGATATGTATATCCAGTCGATAAGAAGAAAAATATGCAGTGCAAATGTTTCCCTGATAATTGTCACCTGGAGCCAATAAGAAGTCTTACTGATACGCTGCTATAGGCAAGTGGATGATAGCAAAATGGGTTATGAAACGAAAGTCAATATGATACTGATGGGCGTGTTTTGGGCATACTCTGAACCTGGATTCCCTCCTCCGATGTCGACGGGGAAAGCTTCCTCACTCAAATACCGACATCGTATGCACTCATGCAGCCCAGAATCATGATTAACTCAACTACCGTTGCAGGTGCAGGAATACGTTCTTCCTTCATAGCGACATACAGTATGCAGGTGGTTTCTAAAACAGTCCAAATGTATATGTCAGCACCAGTGTGGCTTGCATTGAAACTTCTCGAGCTCCCAAAAATGTTCGTGATCGCCACGACGAAAATGACTGGGAAAGCTTCGCATCAGCCACAGCGTCATAGAGCTAAAAGATAGGATTTTCGGACTTCGAACTGGAGTTCTTTTGGTCTACGAACTCTTCGAAGTTCGTGTTCTAAGATCCAAGGCTAACAAAGCCTGCAGCTAGTGCACGCCAACCCATTCTCGAAAGAAGATTGACAGTACAGCATACATACAGCGGAGAATTTACCTCGTGGGTAGAGGTTTCAGGAAATTCGTACCCACACAAAGGGCGACAACGGTTAACCGGCTACACAATGCTTCCGCATGAATCATTTTTAGGGGAAGATTAAACACCCATCAAATGAATGCATGAAGATAATAGCACGCAGATTCTAAAAACGGCCTAAACACGAAATTATATCATGATTTTGAGAAGAGGCACATATTACACTCAAGATAAAGTGCCGATCTCTTCAGACGACATCGGCACACGTCCCGCGTGTCTCAAACCGGTGACAAATCGGGAAGGTTTCGTAATAAGATCCTCGCCACTATGATATGTTCACCGAGCTCGGGACCTGGGGAAACTTCCTTTTATGCGTCATGGTTCATAGATTGCATACACACGTCGTTGCGTGGTGACCAAGACACCAAACTAGCTATCTCACCATACACATCAGGAGTTGTTGTGAGTGCGCCTTTCGATAGTGTTCAATTGCGATACTGAGCAGATTACATTGGTCTGGAGTATTATAGGTTATTAATTATTAATATCTTGTCGTGGCTTATTACCATTGGCGGGTATTGAATTTGGGAACCTCGCTTAAGGTCAACAATATTAGCGAGGTTACGAACGAGTAACATGAAGACCTACCTTATGGGCCGAAGAAAGACTCTTCGCTAGATGTATTTCATAGCTTCATGGCATCTACCCAATATTGTATTATACGGGTTGTGGAAGTGTCGAATAGCTGAGTAACTTCACTGCGTCATTCCGCCCTAAGCGAGTTGAGTGCTGACCGGAATCGAGAATAAACGGCTTGGCGTTGCCCCAGATCAGATTCTGCAATCTCTCAATCTCCTCTACTCGGATAACACTGCTTTTCTTGGACTTCATTGTCAGCTCATAGAATGGGGAGAAGTAGCGCATGGGTGTACTTATGGCGCCAAACAGAATGTTCTACTTCTCTGGTGGAAGTGTGATAGAAGCTTATGTTATAGACGGGGCTACGAAGCCAAGCCCTATTATCCCTGACAAGTGGAGGGAGATCAGCCAGGAACAGTTCTTAAAAATGGACCTATCGGGGTTGAACCATCATCTGCTAGACTACGGAACTTCCCATCCCAGGAACCAGTCGGGATCGAGTTTGTTGCATTGATGTCACTAAACCAAAAAGGTCTAATTTGCCCATAATAATTCAAAGAAGTAATAGCACTTACAGCTCATTGATACTACGCAAAGAACCCCTCACATCAGTTCTGATATTGTACCTATTCTACTGAACGCCCGACGTCATGAAGAATTTTCCTAACTGAGTCTGCGAGGGCTGGTGTTTCGGCTTGGCTGCATGCTAGGAGGGGCGGAGCTAGTCCTGAGATATGAGCCCTAGACATGAAACTATCCGTTAGACTCTGTTTCAAGACCCGGACGACTCGCCCCGATCAGATGGGATGAAGTGAACGTCAAGACGGGTTTTCTGCGGGGCTCCATGCGGTCTCCAAATTTATCTCCCGATGACCGAAAACCTGCTAGTCTATTAACAAGTTACTCGTTACTGGGTAGGATGCTGTGGCGGCGTGGGAGTGGCCGGGATAAAGGCACACTAGGATTACAGTAAGAATACATGACATGATACGATAGTAAAAATCATAGGCGTGTTTACCCACGCTGTTACGCCTCCGAAAGCGGCACGATGCACTCTCGTAACTTAATAGCTGGTCGTGGGCGACCTCTCATTAACGACCGCCTCATTATTTCATCTATTGTAAACGCCTTTTGTTTTTTTGGCTTGCTTTGAGGTGGCGCTCATTGGGTTCATGCTATGCGCGGGATCTATTATATTCAAGCGAGCTCCATGTGTTGGCTGCTCAACGATCTGGGGTCGCTTCGACGTGATAATCAATAACGAATTGCAGCTCTTGAAATTCAAAGTCAGATATTTGCTTCACAATAGTACACTGAAGCATCTTGTAGTTGTGAACGCACTCAGCTACTTACTGCAATACTCAAACAATCTCAGGCTCCATCTACCCAAAATCTCAACGAAGAAAGAAATCCTTGATCTTTCGAGGGCGGGGTTAGCCTTATACCAACCTACGCATGGCCGTGAAATAGGGTTTCTTGGCTACTTGGATTATTAGAGCATTCTTAGATAATCGCTACCCCCGCGCACCAACCTCGCAAGGTAAAGGATCTTGAGTGGAGGAGGATACAAGGGCCCCATGCTACAATAAGGGGACTTGACCCTGAATCAATTCAAGGCGCTGTCATCTACACTGTACATACACTACACCAAAAAGCGACTAGAGTGTTGGTTCGGTTAGAAGGGCCCATGAGGACGGATTTCCCGTCTGTCACAGGGTCACAAAACTACACTACAATAATCTCAAATACATCTATACCACTTTACGCCTTTCATATCTCAGGCTATCTTTGCTCGTGTCAGACAAGGTTTCTGGAGACAACTGGGCCCTGGCATCGCTGCCAAGCTGTGCTTGTGGGAATGGCCAACGGACACTGGCTTTGAATGGAGATAAGCGTACAAGTCTGTCCCGGGACCCCGGCCTCGTAAAACCTAACGGCGATTACACTGCACGTGCAGTCCTTTGACTACAAGAGACAGTTCTGAACCCGGGTCTCACTCCCCTTACGAAGTGCATACGCAAATTGGCTATACAATGCTCTATTAAGCTTTACATAAGAACGATTATGCTCTCCTTTTCCTAGTATAGTGACCTGTAATTTCCCAACAACTGCATCTATCGCAAGATAATATCTCAATGAGTGGCAATGCGTAGCGATGCGGGTATGTAAGTAAGCGCCTGTTGCTCTGGTGAATTGGGGGAGATGTGACTGTGGCACTCCCACGACGCATCGGGCTCCAGTGTTGTTGGTGATAGCTGGACCCAAGCAGCTGGCCCCTGGGTTGTGAAGCGATCCGTCACCGTCGCATTGGTGTCATCTATACCTTAGAAGAGAAGAATTATTCGACTATTCGACCAGTAATTGTTCATGATGCAATACCCCACGTCTGCATGTGAACCCAAATGCAGAAAGAATGATACTCATCCCAAGTGTTGCAGTAAGCTATAGCGAGCGGTATATCACGCGGTTTCCCTTCCTGCGGCTCATCACAGTCAATACCGGGTATGTCGACCGGTTTCTACCGAGACTGCACCGAACTACGCATCTTGGCAGCCTCACTTTCTATACTTCCATTCTATATACATGTGATGTTATGTGATGATTTGCTATGAGAACCAACAATCGAGATGAGCGGTGGTTTGTTGCTGCTTGACAATGGGGTCAGAAAAGGGGGGCGGGTTTCGATTCTTGAGGCGAAGCACAGCGAGTGGCGAGGAAACCGTCCATGGCACCTCTGCACATCGACACTTCGAGCGTATTGGAGATTGAGCGTTATTCAAGAGGTCAACGGGCCTCGAGTTTCGCTTACCGTGACTCTAGCACCGAGATGCCCAGGTTGTCACCTTTCTCCGAGAATATGACATGTTCTACACGCCTAGATAGGCATTTATGCTGCTTGGAGACTGAGATCTTCATTACTCGATACAGGACAGGATCGCTTATTCACTGGCTACTACTGTTCGTATCATACCTAGCAACATTTGCTCTTACCACAAGTGTCTTGACTATGATGCTGTCTTGGGCGCGTCAGTCTTGTGCCCCTTTTCCGTCTGAAGCTGACTGATTCTTCGAGTTTGACACCCTGTGACTTATCTTTCTCATTTGCCATTATCTTATAATATGGCTGTACAATTTGGAGAACACCTCTCACAAGCCGACACGTAAGGTCGCTACCCAATCGAGCAAGCCGAAACAATTCATACAGGCGACTTCATATTCGCAAAAACGACCCTATACCCATCCGGGTCCTCGAACGTGGTACCGTGAACATCCCAGTATGAATTGAAGCTCTTGACAGGCTTAAAGCCCGCGCCCTTCATTCTCTCCAAGGCACCTTGGTACTGCGTCTCATCTGGCAAGTAGAAGACCAACAAATTGTCTTGCGTTGGCGCACGTCCAGCGCGGTGAGAGACGTGCTGTGTAAATTCGAGGTGATAGCCTGAGGGCGAAGCTGATGGTGAAGACACAGGCATGCCTAACAATACGCCGTCGAAACCATCGTGGCCGCTGAACGAAATCCTTACTTCGAATCCCAACCCGTCGACGTAGAAGGGGAGGAGAGACGGGATTGAGTCGGTGGGCCTGGCGATGCGGAGATGCGCCTGCGCTGAGGAAAGCGGGTTGTGTGACGCGGTGTTAGACATCGTACCCGTGCTCGCCTTCTAGTTCATGTAGGAGAAAGGGTCGCACTAAATGATGAAGAGGAGAATGTACGAAATGGGAATTGAAGACGTGGTTGACGGGCACCGGTATGTGAGGCTGAGAAGCGATGAGTTAGTTCGCCGGTGTCGGCCTAGGACATCCGAGGCAGCTGACTAAATATGCTGCCTGTCACGACATCTACTATAATTGAATCATGGACTTATCTGTCTCTAGCAGTTAATTGCCTGCTACAAAGAGGTTGTGTGAGAAACGCTGATTGGCTAACTGTCAATACGTAATAGCTGAGTGGCGTTGTCTCGAAGCAATAACACAACTTTGTGTATTCGAGTTTGATCCCAAAAAGTATACGACTTGGAAGACGACATCGATCCTTACAAAACTCTGGTCAAGCACACGACCCATTCGTACCGTCTCCCTCAGAAAGAACTATCCCATACTGCTACTAGAACCTGTGAGAAGTTTCACCGACATATCTCGAACTCCCGTCTCAACCTCGAGAGAAGATCGCCCACCTCGTAAAATACTCCACGACCTCTGAGACGATTTCTCACACGATGATGACAAGTCTATGACTCGCTGTGCATAGGTAGCGCCCGGTGGCGTCGCAACTTTTGCTGTAAAAGCATGATGCATGCAACTCAGTTGAGGTCGGCGAGGTTGGTATCTCAACCTGCAACCCGTTTCGTGGTTGTCGCGCGAACTAGTCGGGACGATTTGAGAACTAGCAGATATACCAAACTAGCTCCAAGACGTGAGCTGCGAGCGCGGACGTGTTTCCTTCTTGAACATAGCATAGGAACGATTGCTGATCATTTGGAGATCGCACTACCTCCTTCGTGATCGAGGATGAACCTTGGACAGTATAGCTCAACGCGCGATCGATGCGACGGACTTGCAGTTCTGGTCTTACCTAACTTAAACGTATCAGGTTTGCGACGAGGCGGGAGGCGCTGATCTCGAGAGGCTGGGCTCTGAATTGCCGGTATAGCCTAAATAGCTTTGGGAGGTAATGTGTAAGGCCTCGATTGTTGAATAATCCGCCGTACATATCTAGTCCTGAAACAGAGACTCATCTAGGTTAGAAAAGTTCGCGCACGGAAATAGTTGCTTAACGACTTGGTACATATGCGCCTCATCGTTTGAAGTATAAGAAGACTTGCCGTTTATAGATCCAGTAGTGTAGTGCACGCATGTCTACCGCAAGACTAACTTTCAGCTTTTACCATCATCTTGGTACCCGGCGTTTCATGTTTTGTAGTTACTTCTCTCTAGTTCACTTGGCTGGCCTAAGTAAGAAACAGACATTACTAAGCTATCTAAGGTAGGTTGATTAGTGCGCTAGTAAGAAGGGGGTTTTTGACAGATATGCATATACAAACTAGCATGGCGCCGAAACAATCTGCATATGCTGATGTATAGACTTTTCCGGGCAAGATTCTACCGGCTTCATCGTCCGGCAACTGATGGTGTAGGCGGCAAAACTGGGGACTTGGTGATGGCCTCATTTAAAGTAAAAAAGATGTAAATTCACGCCTATCGAATTAACAACCGAGCACAGCTGGCGGCCAGTTGCGAGACTTCTCCGCAACTATGTTAAAAAAAAAAAGAAGTCACGGGTAATTGATAAGTTGACGGTTTGCGACGGGAAAGAGTGTTACAGCTAGCAATACTAGCTCGATTTGGCAGGCAACGAATAATTCATTGAGGCGAAAGCCAGATATCCGCTGCATGAGACTGTCTTAGCATACCTATCGCCGTTTCTATGCGGGGCAGTGACTGTATCACCAAGGGCAAGTGCTATGTTTTTCAGGTCCCTCCAAATCACCATTCGCAGTGCGTCATTCACCTCACCACGACTAGCATCATCGATCCCCGTGCGAAGTTTCGGCTACCGTTACAGTCACAGCCACAGCAGTAGTCAACCCAAAATGGCGCCGCGCGACCCCAACACCCTTGCTAACTATGGCGAGTGGCTCACCAAGCATACCACCGTTGACTTCAAGGTGAACTTCGAGAAGCAGCGTCTTGAGGGATCTGTGTTGCTCGAACTGGAGTCGTTGACTGACAAAAAGAGCCAAGAGGTCGTCCTTGGTATGCATTATTTTACTTGTCTATTATTGCTCATGATGCGGACCTAGAGAATGAAGTTCTGGGCATTTTCTACCCCACTATCTTTTTCTATATGTCACCGAAAAACCTCGATTATTTGCTATAAAGGATAGTTACTAACACCTAGTGAAGATACGAACCACCTGTCCGTCTTGTCAGTCAAGTCCAACTCCACAGACCTACAATGGGCCCTCAAAGATCGTGTCGAGCCATACGGCTCGCCGCTTCACGTTTCTGTGCCCGAGGGTGTGTCGCAAGGCGACGTTCTCAAGCTGAATATTGCGCTTGAGACGACCAAAGACTGCGTGGGCCTTCAATGGATGACTCCTGCGCAGACCGGCAACAAGAAGCACCCTTACGTCTACTCACAATGTCAGGCTATCTTGGCCCGCTCCATCTTCCCGTGCCAGGACACCCCTGACGTCAAGTCTACCTTCACCTTCAACATCACCTCGCCGCTGCCTGTAGTCGCGAGCGGTGTCCCTGTCCCATCGGATGCCCAAGGGGACGGAGACAAGCTCTTCCAATTTGAACAAAAGGTCCCTATCCCCTCTTATCTCTTTGCCTTAGCTTCGGGCGATCTCGAGTCAGCCCCTATAGGCAAGCGCTCTGTCGTTGCCACTGGGCCTGAGGCACTGAAGGAGGCTAAATGGGAGCTGGAAAACGACATGGACAAGTTCCTCGAAGTTGCGGAGAAGCTCGTTTTTGATTATCAATGGGGACAGTACAATGTTCTGGTGTTACCCCCTAGCTTTGCCTACGGTGGAATGGAGAACCCGATCTTCACGTTCGCGACGCCTACTATCATTAGTGGCGATCGCCAAAACGTTGACGTTATTGCCCATGAGCTCAGTCATAGTTGGAGTGGCAACCTCGTTGGTTGTGCCTCATGGGAACATTTCTGGCTCAATGAAGGGTGAGACTCCTCCTATCCCCTGCGCAAACCCGAACTCTGCTAATCAAGTTACTGTAGTTGGACCACTTATCTTGAGCGTCGTATTGGTGCTGCTATCCAGTATGTGTCTCGAATACTTTATCTCTTAATGTATGCGATAATCACTGACTCTGGGTTTCCAACAGCGGCGCGCCACAATTTGACTTCAGTGCCATCATCGGTTGGAAAGCACTTGGTAAGTAGGCCGTCATGCGTCTTATGAATCCGAAGCTCACGAAGGCCTAGAGGACTCCGTAGCGCTGTTCGGGAAAGACCATGAATTCACCAAACTCATTATCAATCACAAGGGCGTTGATCCCGAGGATGCCTTCAGCACGGTTCCTTATGAGAAGGGGTTCCACTTCCTCTACTACCTTGATAGACTGGTCGGCCGAGAACACTTCGACAAGTTCATCCCTCACTACTTCAAGACTTGGGCACGGAAATCCCTAGACTCCTTCGAATTTAAGCAGACTTTCTTGGACTTCTTCAACAACTATGGCAATGATGAAATCAAGGAGAAGATTGCTAAGATTCCATGGGAAGAGCGGTTCTACACACCTGGCTTACCACCCAAGCCGGAGTTTAACACGGCTTACGTCGATAGCTGTTTAGCGCTCGCCGAGAAGTGGAAGCAATCTGTAAGTGTTTAAACTCTTCTTGTGCATAGGATAACTCCTACCATACAATAGCGCTGACGAAAGATTAGGATTATCAACCTGACCCCAAGGATCTAGAATCGTTCACCGCGAACCAGATCCTAGTCTTTCTACAGGCTGTTCAAAACTTCTCATCACCTCTGAACGCCGAACGGTCTCACCTCCTGGGCACTACCTATAAAATCAGTTCGTCAAAGAACGTCGAGTTGAAGGCAGCATACTACCTCATCGCCCTCAAGGCTGGAGATAAATCGGAGCTTCCGGGCGTGGTTGAACTCCTGGGTTCCGTGGGCCGAATGAAGTATGTCAGACCACTCTACAGAAAGCTCAACGAGCTCGACAGGGACCTGGCAGTGAAGACGTTTGAGGAAAATAAGGACTTTTACCCCTCGACGACAAAAGGTCAACTCGAAAAGGATCTGGGTCTAAAATAGGTTACTCAAAAGTATTACGGCATTTTATAGGGGTGCAATTATAGGTGTTCTCCTTACTAGGCAGTGCAGAGCAGAACTAAGACGAGACCATCTCGGAATCTGGTTCTTGGCCGGTATTGAAATCACGACGAATCAACTTAAACTCGATCATGTTACAATTACTTGAAGTATGTTTTGTTTCAGGTTGTAAGGGTTGCATCAAGATACTACGTAAACAGAGGAATAACAAGGTAAGGGTAGTTGGTGTTGCAGAGGCGATGCACCGTTGTGGCAGATGACAGCAGTATCTGAGTCACCTGGCAAAGCTCAGGAACAGGGAGCATTCTATGGAATTAACACGTGAATCCCACCTCTCTCGGCTGGCGCGGGCGCATGTCAGTTCCTGTAGCACGGGTTGCAGTGGGTTGTGCCTACTCGACTGGGCATAGTCCGCTGCAGGAAATTAATTAATGAGCGCCTATCCTAACTGGATCCATACTATCCCCAAGTCGCGATCGCGTCTCTCTCTTTGTCTGCTCCCATTGTTAATTTGTACGCAAGCTGCACGCAAGCTGCAGGCGAAATTCCTAACCCCGGTCCCCATCCATCACCGACCCGAACTAGACTACGACTATCGTAAACACTCACCGCACTCTCGACGACCACGGCCTGGTATAACTAACGAGGAGTCGCGTTGTGTATTCCTCCCTGGCCTGACTGGCACAGGTCTAGCGCTTTGCAGCACACCGCATAGCCCATTTGAATCGGTGGCGGCCTTTAGTCCGTCGCTTCTTGTTCAACCTCAACCTCCACCCCTTGGCCCACCGACGCCTTGCGATATACCATAGCGACGCACCTCGAGACAAACACCCACCGCCGCGAAACGACCTTCACTCTGCCCGGAGACGCCGTGGGTAGGGCGGGGATGACGAAGAGCGAGCGCTGATGCGCTAGGAGTTATTTTGACTTTTTGGGTGGACAACTTTGGGATTGCGACCGACGCCCTTTCTATATTTCAACCCGCGGCTGTGTATATTCGAGGGCCCAAACCCCCGTTGTACGACGCCCTATTGACGATTACTATTCGCATGTTACTCCGATACATTCTGTCTGTCGCATATAGCGATAACCGACTACATTTGATCAAGTAGTTGTACAAGCGAGGGGCTTGCCCTCTATCTGCCCATCATGCCTCCTGCCGGAGGTGGAAATATCAAGGTGGTGGTGAGATGTCGTCCATTCAATAGTCGAGGTATGTATTTGAATCATCTCAACCCCCTATATATTTAATGGAACCGGCAAATCCCCGCTGCGCGGGGTTAATCATGTAGCTAATGATGTCAATAGAAATCGATCGGGGGGCGAAATGTATTGTAGAAATGAAAGGTAATCAGACCGTCCTCACTCCGCCATCCGACGGAGCGCATAGCGGCAAAGGACCGAAAGATTTAGCCCCAAAGCCTTTCGCTTTCGACAGATCATACTGGTCATTCAACAAAAGTGACCCGAACTATGCTGGTCAAGAGAACCTTCATGATGATCTTGGAAAGCCTCTCCTGGATAATGCATTCCAGGGTTATAATAACTGTATTTTTGCCTATGGTCAGACTGGTTCCGGAAAATCTTACTCCATGATGGGTTATGGTAAGGAACACGGTATCATTCCCAAGATTTGTCAGGACATGTTCGAGAGGATAGGTGCACTACAACAGGACAAAAATACGCGATGTACCGTCGAGGTTTCCTATCTTGAAATCTACAACGAAAGAGTCCGAGATCTTTTGAACCCGTCAACAAAAGGCAATCTGAAGGTCCGAGAGCATCCGTCCACTGGTCCTTATGTTGAGGACTTGGCCAAATTAGTGGTCGGTAGCTTTCAGGAGATTGAGAACTTGATGGACGAGGGAAACAAAGCGAGAACTGTTGCAGCCACAAACATGAACGAGACGTCCAGTCGAAGTCACGCTGTTTTCACTCTAATTCTGACGCAAAAATCTTTTGACACAGACACCAAGATGGAGTTGGAAAAGCAGGCAAAAATCAGTCTGGTCGATCTTGCAGGTTCAGAAAGAGCGACATCCACGGGTGCCACTGGTGCTCGACTCAAGGAAGGTGCCGAGATCAATAGGTCACTCTCAACTCTCGGTCGTGTGATAGCAGCGCTGGCCGATCTCTCAACAGGAAAGAAGAAGAAAGGCGCTGGAGGGACTGTTCCCTATCGAGACAGTGTCTTAACGTGGCTCCTCAAGGATTCATTGGGTGGTAACAGTATGACGGCCATGATTGCGGCTATTAGTCCCGCTGATATCAATTATGACGAGACTCTGAGTACCCTGCGCTATGCAGACTCTGCTAAGCGCATCAAGAACCACGCTGTCATCAATGAAGATGCTAATGCTCGCATGATAAGAGAGTTGAAGGAAGAACTCGCTCTACTGCGAAACAAACTTGGGGGCGGCGCTGTGGGAGGCGCCGGTGGTACACCTGTACCACCTGAGGAAGTGTATGCCGAGGGCACACCGTTAGAGCAGCAGATTGTCAGCATCACCCAGGCCGACGGTTCTGTCAAGAAGGTTTCCAAAGCCGAGATCGCTGAGCAGCTTAGCCAAAGCGAGAAACTACTGACGGATCTCAATCAGACCTGGGAAGAAAAACTGCTCAAAACCGAAGAGATTCACAAAGAACGTGAGGCCGCGCTGGAAGAGCTTGGAATTAGCATTGAGAAAGGTTTTATTGGATTGCATACGCCAAAGAAGATGCCTCATTTGGTCAATTTGTCGGATGATCCGCTCTTAGCAGAGTGTCTGGTTTACAATCTCAAACCAGGAAAGACTACGGTTGGAAACGTGGATTCTAACGCTGAACATCAAGCCAACATACGTCTCAACGGCACTCGGATTCTTCACGATCATTGTAGCTTTGATAATGGTATGGACGGCACCGTCACGATAACACCAAGCGAGGGTGCATCAATCATGGTTAATGGGAGGAAGATCACGGAACCAACACGGTTACATTCTGGATATCGAGTTATTCTCGGAGACTTTCATATCTTTAGGTTCAATCATCCTATGGAAGCTAAGGCGGAGCGCGATGAAAACAGACAAAGTTTACTTCGCCAAAGCGTGACAGCTAATCAACTAATATCACCCCGCCTAGGTCATGAACGATCCCAGAGCAAAGCTGGATCAGAGTTTGGCGATAGTCGTCCTGATTCGCCTGCACCTACCCGGGAAGGGGGGGACTCAGATTGGTCCTTTGCGAGGCGAGAAGCTGCTGGAGCTATTCTAGGCACGGACAAGAATCTCCAAAGTCTAACAGACGAAGAGTTGAATGCACTTTTTGAGGATGTCCAGCGTGCCAGAGCTGAGCGTGTTAACGAGCGCGAAGGTGATGACGACGCGGAGTCAAATCTGTCGTATCCAGTCCGTGAAAAATATATGTCAACAGGGACAATCGATAATTTCTCCCTCGACACAGCCCTTACCATGCCTTCTACTCCAAGAGCCGGTGAACCTGACGAACGACTCAAGGAAATTCGAGAGACCATGCAATCTCAATTAGAAAAGCAGAAAGAAGAGTATCAAGACCAGCTTAAGAGTGCCGAGGCTGCAAATGTGGAAGTCGAGGAGATCAAGAAAGAAAAGGAGCGAATGGAAGAGACCTTAATTCAGATCAAGACTGATATGGAAAAACAGCTAGCAGTGCAGAAGAAGGAATTCGAGGCCAAAATAGAGAAGCTTGATCCGCTCAAGAGGCCAAAAGCCAACCCCAAGCTTTCGGCAGACGAGATACAACGAGCAAAGAAGGTTGTCGAGCATTGGAAAGGTTGGCATTACGTACAGATGGCTGAAGCTATCCTTCAGCATGCGGCGTCTTTGAAAGAAGCGCAGATCATGAGCCAGGAACTAGAGGAAAACGTCGTCTTTCAGTTCACAGTGGTAGATCAAGGCCATACCCTTTGCTCTTCTTACGACATGGTTCTCAACGATGTCTCAAATGAGGATGATATCGCACTTGAACAAGCCCAGAAACCTTGTGTGGGTGTCCGTGTGGTTGACTACAAGAACACAGTAATTCACCTATGGAGTCTGGACAAACTCCATGATCGTGTACGGCAAATGCGTCAAATGCATCAGTATCTCGACCAGCCAGAAGTTTCTCAACACTTCAAGTTTGACAATCCATTTGTTGAGGCTTGCATGCCGGAATACTCTCTTGTCGGTGAGGTCGACGTTCCGTTGAAAGCTGTTTTCGATAGTCGAGTACAGGATTTTACACTAGACGTCTTATCGCCTTATACATCACATGTTATTGGCATTATCAAGGTTTCGTTAGAACCCTCCAGCGCCCGCGCACCCTCAAGTACCTTGAAATACAACGTAGTCATGCATGACATGGTTGGTTTCGCAGAGCGAGAAGGAACCGACGTACATGCTCAGCTATTCATTCCAGGTGTATCAGAAAACGGTGTTACGACGACGCAAATGATCAAAGACTTCGATGAAGAGCCTATCCGCTTTGATAGCGTTCATAGTATGAGCGTTCCTCTGTTCGGGTCCCAAGACATTAACCTCAGGATTGCAATCTTCGCAAAGGTTACTGCAATGCACCTGGATAAGTTGCTCAGTTGGGATGAGATGCGTGACACTCCACCCGGATCAGAAAACAAGCCCAGAGGTGCCCGTATCAATGAAACCCAATTCTATACCGCAGAAAAGCATGATATGTTGGCGCGAGTTCAGATTCTCGAAATGAACGAAGAGGGCGAGTACACACCCGTTGAGGTCACGCAGACTAGTGAGCTGGATGTTGGGACATTCCAACTACACCAAGGCCTGCAAAGACGCATAGCCATCAATATGTCTCATAGTTCGGGCGACGCGTTACCATGGGAAGATGTTAGCTCGATGAGAGTCGGCCAAGTGCAGCTTGTGGATCAAGCAGGAAAGGTCCCTGACATGGCCTCACCCACTCCAGACATTACCTTAAGGCTTGGTGGCAAGCCAAGTTTCCGCCAAAATGCGAACGGAACACGAAGCGCTACAATATCGGGACACTGGGATTCCAGCTCGCACAATTCGCTGTTGCTAGATCGAGTTACTGCGGACAAGTACAAGGTTCAAATCACACTGTCGTGGGACATTATTTCAGATAATCTCGCAGAGCCAATGAAAATTTCCACCAACCTCTACTGTCAGATTCTTGGGAGAACGTATGTGCGCCAGCAATCGATGCTTTCTGCTCTATGGCAACACGTCCGGATTGTTCATTCCTCGACAACAATTTTCTCATTGGGATTGAAGCCAGCACCAATCAAACATGCCGGTGATTTGTGGCGAATGAACAGCCAGCACGATTACGTGAAAGGCGAAGAGAATCTCAGCAATTGGAGTCCCAGGGGTGTGTCTTTGATCGCAGACTATATCGCAGCAAGAAAAAAGAGAAGGCGCATCGGTGAGATTGGAGCTGCGCAGCTTTGGCTGAAGAAGATTGGTCTACCAGAGCCCAAAGTCAAGCCGACCGAGACCGACGATCACTCCGAAGAGGAGCTCTCGCCCATCAAGGTTCACGATGACGACGATTCGATCAACGCCTTGCTCAATGATACGCCAGAAACCTCGCGGCCGTCTTCGCCTCATAAAAGTAATGACGATGAGGCTCCTGAGCCAGCCGAAGGGGAGCAGAAGCAAGAAGGCACAGAGGCTGAGGCTGAGGCTGAGACTGAGACTGAAGGTGAGGCTGCCGAGAAGGTAGAAAGTTCAGTGAATGTGGAGGGTGTGGAGGGTGCGGAAGATGCAGAGGCTACAGAGGGTCTAGACGGCGCAGACGGTACGAAGGCCGAGGCGATTTCTGAGGAGAAGCCCCAACCCGAGTACAACAATGAAGAAACTGCAATCTTGACGAAGTGCATCGATCTTTGGAAGCGTTACCCTGACCCTGCCTTTAATATTTTGAGTCCGGCCAACACTCAACCACCTACGAATGGGATAGCTCCAGAGTCGACTACCCCACCAAAACTGATCGCCACAGCTATTCGGATACCCAAGAACCCGTCTATCCTCAAGGGTGGTTACCTTCTGGTGCCCAGCCCTGATTCAACAAAATGGGTGAAGCGATTTGTCGAACTTCGACGGCCCTATATGCACATCCACAACGCCACCAATGGGGACGAGGTCGCCATTGTTAGCCTTCGTAATTCAAGGGTTGATAGCCAACCCGAAATACTAGCTCTTTTTGGCGGGCATGATGACGGTCCAGGCGACGACCTGGCAGTTGACGATAACTCGGTTAGTAGCTTCCAGCCGAGTCATCGCCGAACAGCTTCAGGACGCCTTATCTCTTCCATCTGGGCTGGCAGCCAAACGTCGACAGGACCTGGTCTGGGCGGACTGAGCGAGCGTCTGCAAGCCGGTGTGTTTGCGGTTTACGGGACCGACAACACGTGGCTCTTTGCGGCTCGCAATGAACGTGATAAGCTGGATTGGATCCTTCGCATCGACCAAAGCTATTATTCGGGTAGTGCCAGTGCCAGTGTTAGCGTCACTGGTAGCAGAGCCGTGAGCCCGCAGCCCAGGCACCACGCTTTCGGTGATTAAAACAGTAAATGAAAACAACATTCTTTCTCGAAAGGGAATCCCCCTCGACCCACCCAGCTAGCCTGGCTGGACTCTTTCCGATGCAATGAGGTCATGACAGTAATTAACATGTTATCCGTACGAACAATTCACGCAACAGCATATATAGTGATGGGGGAAAGAACTTATACACAACCTATTTGGCGTTTTTATATCTCTTTTCTTTTGTCTATAATGCGCCCACAACCATCTTATCCCCCACATGTATGTATCGATCCCGAACTTTTTTGGGTTTTCATGTCACTTAGATTATACCCCCGGACACAACATCTTTGCGATGCTATCCGATGAGAATAGAGCGGATTGACACGGCGGAATGAAAAGACTTACAGCTTGTGCCGGACATTCGTTAATCATGCCGCGAGGAAGTGAGTTGTCTTTAAAAGATATAAGATAAAATAAGTGCTTTGAGTCTAAGAGAGTTCTCTAACTACGCAGCAAAGATAGAAGAGCTACCTAAAACGCTAGGCGTTCGTCCTCCGCAAACCCAAAAATCAACACCTGACCCGACTCACACCCAATGATCACCTTCTGGCGCTGAACCAGCGCAGTGCACAGCTCCCTGTCGCTTGGACGATACTGCTGTGGCAAAAATACCAGGTTCTCGTTATCACGGGTGATCCAAACTTGGTCATCACACTCGCGTACGCCATACCGACTCCAATACGGCGGCGCCGTCGAGGACGCGAGCGCGTAGGATCGTGAAGAGGAAGTAGTAGCCTTCACTGGAAGCGCCCCGTGCTCGGAAAGTAGTATTTCCGGGTGATCCAAGTCGAAGTGCAAGAATAGAGGGTTTCTGTCAATCTGGTTCCAACCAATGTCGTTCTTCGTGAACGACTCCGTGCATAGCCATTCCCATTGTCGCCGTTCCGCGATATACTCTCCCCTCTTCCAGACGCAGATGGTGCCGGTAAGTGTCGCCGATATCAGCGTCTCGCTGTTGTTCGGCGAGAAGACGAGACTGCGGACGCGGATGGCGTCGGCGTCGGCGTCATATAACTCCGGGACGTCAAGCTGTGCGCACGGTGTCTCCCGGTTTTCCGCTTCTTCATCATGGTACTCATTGTCCTTTTTGCGTAGGGTGTTTTGCTGGTTTTGGTCATCTCGGTTGACCGTATCGTCCGCGTCGCCCTCGAGATCCCAGATCAAGATCCGACCTTCGTCTCCACCGGAAGCTAGGTACCGGCCATCCGAAGAGAAGGCCACACTGAAAACGTAGTCCCGATGTCCTGAGAGCAACCGGCTTTCTTTTTGGATAATGAGCTTCCCACTAACATCTTGGTCCTCTTCTACTGACCCCCTATTCTCACCCCGATTAAAGCTATCTTTAATATTCCAGACTCTCACCGTTCTGTCATCGGATGCCGAGGCCACGAACTGTTCGTCTGGAGAGAGCACAGCACTCCTTACCCAATTCCTGTGGCCTTCGAGCTTCCGCATCATTTTTCCTGAATTGGCATCCCATATGCCCACGGTGCCGTCATTACTAGTCGATATGAGAACTTTCCCGTTTCGAGAAAAGGCGAGAGATTTGATAGGTCGAACGTGACCACCGGTGAAAGCGCGTATCGGCGTTCCTTTATCGGCATCCCACAGCAAAATCTTGCCGTCAAATGAGCCCGAGGCTGCCATCTTGCCATCAACAGAAAAAGTTACAAAGCAGACAGATCGCTCGTGGCACAGTAATGGTCCCTTGGGAGAAGTTTCCTGGCCATCTATCTCTGGTGGTGTCAAACTCAAAGCATTAATCACCGTCATATCGAGGTCGAGACGCCAGATGCGCGCAGTCATATCGTAGGATGATGATAGTAAGCGGCATCCATCGGGTGAGAACCGTACCGCTAAAACGGACCCAAGATGTCCCCTCAAGACATTTTCTTCCTCATATTGCCTCATGTACGATGCTGCCGCTTGTGCTGATGCTACGGCTTTCCAAGTCCTTACTGTTGCTCCAGCGCCACACGCTAGACGAAGACCGTCGGGAGAGAAAGCCACTGCGCTCACCCGGTCAGGTGAAGTATTAAGAGTTTTAAGTTCGCCCGTCTCGATATGCCAGAATCTGAGAGTGCAGTCATCTGATCCAAATGCTAAATAGTGTGAATCAGGCGAGAAGGCAAGGTCGTTGATCTTACTCTTATAGCCTCGTAGCTGACGAAGAACTTTAGAATTCTCTAGATCCCAAATTATAATCTCATAATCAATGTCTTCACACGTCAAGGCAAGCAGTCGAAGGTCATTGGAAAATCGTGCGCAGAGGACGCCTAGGTTCTCATCTATTTCCAGATTTGCCCATACAGCTCGTTTGTGTGACGAAAGATGCCATGACTCTACCATGCGGACAGTGGCGGCGCGTAGAAAGTCTCCGTCTAGTGAGAACATGATAGTAGATAGCCTACTGTCCAGTTCCTTCCGGGGTAAAGGGTTAGCCTGTGCCCCTGTGGAGATATCCCAGAGCTGGATCCTCGAGGAATCTCTGACAGCCAGCATTCCCTGTTGCTCAGAGGAGAAGACAACTTCTCTAGGATACTGAAAGTTGAGTCCTAGCACATGCTGGACTTTTCCTGTGTTGGAGTCCCAGAGTCGCACTGATCTGTCATCCGATACTGTAACGATGAGACGGCCGTCGGGCGAGTAGGCGCAGTCATAAATCCAGTCCGTATGGCCGGTTAGAAAATGCTCACATGAGCCTATCTCTCGGCTGGCTGTCCCAATATTCGGCGCTATGGTAAGACCTTCGGGCCATTCTTCGAGAGGCAGCATCTTCTTTAGCTCGTTCAAATGTGGATAAAATAGTAGACTGTTTCGGGGGCTAAGCCCCTGCGGATTATGTAGAGACTGGTGAAAGTCAAGAAATCGGATAGATATCCGGAAATTTTGGAGGGAAGCTGTGAAGTCATTCTCGGCAGCAGTAGCTGTTCTGTTGCTATGTGGCCTGATTTCTTCCAGAGTCTGTACAAAATTAGTCGCTGGAATAAGGTATATAATAGCAGGCGTGTTATACTACTCACTTTCTCAGCCCAGAGAGACTCTGTTATTTGTAGATACTCCCGGGCTTGAGCCAAAAGGCCTTGTGATACCAGAAGTTCCAACCACTGCAGAAGGTGGTCTTTCAGAAATCCGTTCACATATTTAATCGTGTCCAAGGCCCGGTCGATCTCCACAGCTGCAAGATGCCTAATCCAATGGATTGACGCATAGTTGACCATCCTTGACTTGTCCTTATCGCCAGGAAGCCTGAGACTATCCAGAGTAACTCGTAAACAATGCTTGACCATTTTCAAATGCATCTGCGATAGGTCTCCGTTTTCCTTCATGTCATTTCGAAGGTATTCTTGGGCCGATGAATATTTGAAGTATACCTTATTATCGACGATCTCCAGGAAGGTAAAACATATTTTCTCTATTATGATGACAATGTCGTAAGCTGGGAGGCTTGCAAGACTCTGGAGCTCATCAAGAGATAGCGGGCGAAATGCGATCATTACAGTGGAAAGAACGATGTTGCAGTAGCCTTCATTTTCTTCCCCGAAATCACTGAGGCTCTTCTTTCTTTGTCTGTAAAGGGACGGCACATCAGTTGCCAGCCCCTGGATAACATGTGGCGCATTCCATGGGATCTCCTGAGCTGCGACAATATCAAAGACCATGTCGAGCCAAAGAAAGTTGTTTCCTGGTGAACGACTCAGGAGAAGCTCCGAAATCCTGGATTGGAGGGTAGAGGTCAAGCGGACCTTTTCAGCCAGTCTACACATCTTCATAGCAACGTATGCTTTCATAGCATATTGCATGTCCTGTATAGTAGACGAGAGAGGAATATGGACTGCTCTGGGTTGCGTGCGGTGGGGTTTGCTGAAGTCTATGTTCGCGTCGCGCGTCGATACGATCCATTTGACGCGGTTGGATAGTCGCGAAGTCGTCCCGATCAGTTCTAGAATGTCCCTTTGTCCCCATTTATCCCTGCATCGAGACATTGAGACAGAGTGTCGTTCATCACCATGCGGTTCATCGCAGAGTTCTTCTATCTCATCGATAACAAAACACGTCGTACCAAAATTCTCATCTCGTACTAATGTGCAAAGAAGAGTTGACATAGCATAAAAGTCGTTAGGGTCATCGAAACACTCTCTGCCCGTGTCATGCAGCTTCTGCTCTAAGTGATTAGAAAGCTGAGGCTGGCTCTTGAGGACTTGCCAGATAAGACTCTTTAGCGTTAAGGCCAGATTCCTTCGATCGGATTTCGGTTGGATGTCAGAAACAAAATATGCAACCGTGGCTATCGGCTCAAAGACCAACTTGGAATCTGGGTCTAGAAGTCGCTGTACGAGGGATTGAAGGAGGGGTGTCTTGCCGCTACCATGATCACCAGTCACCCAGAGCACTTGGCAGCTCTTCTGACTAACCCAATCTCGATACTCTGGTGTTTGAATGGTCCATTGAGATAAACTCCTCAGGAAAGCCTGTTCTTCGGTTTTCATGCCAGAGATATTTTGATGGACAACCTGAAGCTTGTCTAGCAACTGATTCTTAGATTGATCATCATCGCTCGCAGTCTTAGGTACTTCCTCCAGGCTATCCTCGTTGCTCCCAGAATTAGCAGTGATAAGTTCAGAGGGCGGAGACATTAAAATGTCGTTGATAGGATCAATATGAGAAGCCACGACATTAAGGGACGAATCTGAAGGCCTCTCAGCTCTGGCTTCAGTCTTGCTCTCCTGGCTGAGCCTTTTATCCATTTGGGATAGCTTGCTGATCATGGTGTTTTGGGTAATCGAAGGACTGAAGTAGCTACTGATCTTCTGTGTATGAGAAGGAAGAAGAAGAAGAAGAAGAAAAAGAAAGGCAAAGGTGCGCCGGTGGACTGGGAGCACATATCGACTCCCTTACTACTGTATCACAGGGAAGAGAAATTAGATACATGATTACAGGCGGATGGAATTAGGAATAAGGTGAATCTGAAGTTGTTGAAACAAGGGATATTTGTACGCTGTAGAGTTTAGGACTCTTATCGTCATCAATTGTTTGACTTCGACATGGACATAATAACTATAGAATTTCGTTCGGCTTTGGGGTACCTCTCCTTTCATATCACTATAAGCAAAAACTTAGCTGCTTTTGTCCTAGTCTTAGAGAAGCAAAATCGGGCAAAGCGCCAATCCTACCGCCTTTAACCGCCCTCTAGCTTTAGCTGCTAGATTACATCCCCAACACATTCATCGGTGTTCACACATATTCACCTCATAATGGACGATTTCCCTAAAGAACTGACATTACAAGCACAAGCAAGCGAACACGAACTAGTAGATGAGGTCCGAGCATCATCAACGGGGAGATCTATAAATGACATTCCGCCCGAGCTTCTCACTATCATACTAAAACACGCCCAGCGACCCCGCTCTTGTCTATATGAAGCTTGCCTCGTGAATTCTTACTGGCGTGCGATTGCCCAGCCGCTTCTCTTCAATGGCTGGTCCGAATCTAGAGGCTCCGAGTGGGACAAGCACGTGTTGGGTTACATCCGATCACTACTGGATCGTCCAGATTTAGCAGCGTCGGTGACTACGATCTATTTAGACAGTTGTTGCGAGGACTCGCATGATTTGGGGGGAAATGATCCTCCTGATCCGGATCTACTCGAGAGGATGCTGGAGGCCGCTGAATGCCATCAACCTGGAAACGAAGACTGGAAGACCGCGATCTCTGAAAGACGACACGATTCTGTTCTTGCGCTCATGCTCTATCTGCTGCCGCGACTGGCTTGTCTGAATATTGATGTCGAGTATTGCGAGGACCCCGAGCTGAGTCACTGGATCATGATGTTTGCTCGCCAGAATTCAAGTCAAGGCTCCCCAACAACGTCGCCATTCCTGCAAGAGCTCCGAGTCGTTCACGCACAACATTGGGATACAGAGGGTGGCTTCAACATGTCGGACATTGCGCCTCTTTTGATGCTCCCCAATATGCATACTGTCGAAACGTATGCATTGGGCAATTGCCGTGTTCCTGCTAGTGAAACATGGCCGGTCCGGAGCTCAAAGGTGCGCTTGCTTAGTCTCAACCAATCTGGTATGGAGGCCGAAGACTTTGAACTTCTTCTCAGTACTTTCGAAGCGCTGGAGGTCTTGGAATGGCAATGGGGCAATGCGTGCCAGACAGATGCGGACGTAAATGTGACGGAAATCGGAAACACGCTGCGGCGCCATGGCAAGTCTCTGCAACGACTTGTGATCGACGTGGTTTCTTCAATCTGGACTGAGTACGGGGACTTGGGCACCGACAGCATCGGATCTTTGGCTCATATGACTCTATTGAAGAGTATTACCCTTCCTACAGTCTTCTTGACAGATGACAATGACGACGACGGATACGATTTCGAGCCGCTGCATTTCGCGGATGTTTTCCCTCAGGCGTTGGAAGAGCTGAACCTCATTGATACGACACCGAGGTTGCCGCAATATCTACTAGAGATGGCACGCAACTGTGCTTCTGCATTTCCAAAGTTGAAAGTCGTTCGGTGCACAGAATGGGATCAGTCCGATCATGAAGTAGATGTAGAAATGGTCCGTCAAGCGTTTGAAGCGGCAGGTGTCAGTTTCATGGGTTTCGAGCATGTATACCTACCGCAAAGCTTTTTGGCTGAGTACGATGAGCTTAGCAACAAGGACGCGCGTAAAATAATAGAATAAGGGTTATAAGGCGTAGACTGACTGATCTCTAATCAAGCTAAGATAGTTGCTGCCCGTATTCCTTTCTGCCTGGCAAGATAGTTCAGGGGTAAAAAGCGCTGCACCTTACCAGACTTACTACCCCTTACGAACTCTACCTTAGCCTAGTTAACTGAGAACTACGCATTCCTAGGTCGACCACTGGTACGGCGGTCTCCATTTCTGGACGCCACAACTTCCAGTCCTTGAGGCATCCATACCAATACTACAACATTTTTATACAATATCAACAATGCATTGGTGATAGCAGTAATAAGACTGGTCGTATGACCCGAAAAGTAAAACGGGAAAACAACTTCATGAAAGTGAAGCGGGCCCCATTGACATCATTTATCTTCCAAAGACGTTTTGCTACTGCATTATCAGCCGAGGCTTGCTTCCTGCACCGTCCAAAACAATCAAGCCGGCCTAGTGTAAACGCTCTGAACGCTGCAGTAGGACTGCAAGCCCTCCATGCCCATCTCGATACCCATTCCACTCTGCTTGTGTCCTGTAAACGGGGTGCTAGGCTGCATCTCTGCGTGGCAGTTAATCCAAACATTCCCTGCTTGAAGCTGCTGCGCAATGCGGTCGGCTTGGCTTTTATCACGGCTCCAGACGGAGGCACCAAGGCCAGACTCGGTAGCGTTAGCCCTCCGGATAACGTCAAGTTCCTCAGACCATTTCATCAGTGGTAGTATAGGTCCTTCTATTTGTCAGTGAATACATTCTATATGACTAACTGAGGATAACGTACCAAACTGCTCCTTCACAACTATCCGTGAGTCGTCAGGGGGGTTGTCGATAATCGTGGGAGCTAGGAAGTACCCCTTTCTCTCTGTCAGGGGCTCGGTACTGCCAGTCGCAACTGTGAGCTTGTTGTTTTTAATATCTGTTAGCAGTTCTTTAACACGCTCGTATTGGGGTTGATTCGAAATAGGCCCCATAAAAGCGTCCTCATCAAGGCCGAGCTTCAGGCTTTCTGCAAAGCCTACTAGCGTCTCTAGTACAGCATTATAAACTGATTCATGAACATAAACTCGTTTCATGGCGATACAAATTTGCCCGGAGTTGCAGAAAGCGAAGAGGCCAATCTTGGAGGCAACCGCAACGGGGTCCACATCAGCACAGATGATCGCCGCATCGTTCCCACCCAGCTCAAGAGTAAAGCGTTTAAGTGTCTTGCTGCAAGTCTCCATGACCTGTTTGCCAACGCGAGTAGAGCCAGTGAAGCTAACCATATTGACGTCTGGGTGCTCGGTTAGCCAACGGCCAAGGTCGTTATCCCCACTCAAAGCTTGCAGAATGCCAGCCGGGAAGAAGCGCAGCCCCAGTTCAGCGAGCTTGAGGCTGCAGTATGGGGTGTGTGGTGATGGCTTCCAGATAAAGGCATTGCCAGTAAGTATTGCAGGGGCAATCTTCATGCATGCTGACTGTACAGGGAAGTTCCAGGGGACCATGCCCACGACTACACCAAGAGGCAAATATCGTGTGATAACCTTGGGTTCCTCGGTGTCTTCGATAATGTCACCAGGACGGGACATGTTGCAAAAGTCTCTAATCCACTGGACACCTGTGGAAATCTCATGGCGAGCCCACATTGGCTAGCCATAAAGTCAGATACACTTCCCACACAATCAAAACTAGACGTAAGAGGTACTGACTGGCTTGCCTGTTCCATCATTACCAGCTTCACGAATCCCTCAGCAGCAGCCTCCACCGCATTGGCAAACCTGCGAAGTGCATCGGCACGCTCGTCCCAGGGCACGGTAGCCCAAGCTGTTGCTGCTCTCTTCCCCGCTTCAACAGCTCTGTCGACATCTTCTGGAGTGCTCAATGGTATCGTTGGATTGTGATCCCCGGTTGAGGGGTTAATGAGCTGTCTGCTTCTACCTAAAGCCTCAACAATAGTACCATCGATTACGTTGTAAAATGTTCTGAATTCAATTGAGCCGCTGTTGTCACCACTGTCTGCCATTTTTGGACGTGCCTGTGATAGAAAGTTGCTCTGTCAGATATGGAGTGCTGTATAGAAAATAATGTTCATTGTGAGTCAAGTTGGTACATCAACTCATGTACACTTATCCAGCAAGGCTCTAATTAGATCGATGTGTGGCTATGAGGAGGTAGCATGATTGAACAGGTAACACTTCATTAATTAACCTACATAGTACATAATACCTAGCCACATATTTAGGTACCTTCACTTTGTTTACCTGCCTAAATTTAGTAGAGCCTACATGGTATGACAACCAACAAAACCAACAAAGTATTGCCTACATGCAATCGGTGTCTCGGAGTGTTATCACACCGCCTATCGAGGCCAGGTAGTTTCTGCAACGTAACCAACATCATCGATAAGCGGGCTGATGATCTTATCTCCCAGGTAATACCCGAATCGACATGCGGAAATCATGAGGATCGATATCAAATGAACGGATCATTGTTTAGCTAGCCCAGCAATCGCGGGGTTTCCCGCTGATGAACCGATGTGTTGTAAAACTGAATTCTTACATTCCCTTCTCGAGACCAAAGTGTCTACTTTGAGAGCCCTTGCGTGCTGATAAGGATTGGGCCGTTGCCATGACTTAGCCGGGATCGAGACCTCATACCATGGCATCACTAGAAACAACAGCTTTCTCGCTTCGCCCATGAACTAAGGAATCTCTCGCTACTTCTCTGCTTCTGAGAGGCCAGTCCCAAGATCTCCGCTGCTTCTGGGGAATCTGATCTGGGCTAGGGGGCTGTGGCAGCGGAGCAGGCTTACTCGACATTTCGTTTATTACAAGAGACGAAGAGCTTGCTTGCCCCGTTGGATTCTTTTTGGCTTTTTTGTCTGATTCCTGTCCATAAATATCTCCATCCCGTCGATAGTCAATTTTGGAGGAGCCTTGCTTAGCTTCTCTGTCTTTGGCTTGCCTCTTGTACCATGCCCACACAGACACTGAGAATAAGAGCGTTAGCAGGAAAGCCACAAAAAGACCGACTCCGATTTGCCATTTCTTCCAGTCCACATCTTCCTGAGTTGAATCCTGAGGGAAGTCCTTGCTTGGAATAGCAAAAAAGCCCGTAACGAACGAGAGCGGCGTCTAATGGTATGTGTTAGTGAAATGCATACGCTAAAACTCAAGGCACACTTACAAACCAAATAGTAACGACTGTGAAGGCGAAAAGTAGGGCCGATTGCTTATCAGATTGCTTTGCCCTTTCGACTGTATCAGCAGCCAATTTCTTGGTGTCACCAGCCTCCTCAAGACTGGATCGTTTCAGCTTGATGTCGAGTAAGTGGTTGAGCTTGCAGTGTGTTAGCTTGGTATCTTCGCTGTACCTGTTACTCAAATCGTTGCCGTGCTAACATACCCCTTTCTCGATCATGGAGGCGCGCTTATCTAAACCCGAAATTCTGCTTTGCCATCGTTGCACCCTATTGACTATATCCCTTATTCTCTGGTTCAAGTTTTGGAGATTCGGACCGGATTCTCCGGCCGCCTTCGACTGGCCACTGCCTCGCGACTCCTTCGCCGACGGTGTTACCTCCGATACCTTGGCAGGTTTTCCCCTTATGTCAAGATAGTTGCTGAGCTGTGTCATTGCAACCTCCTGTTCATTGACTACAGACTCAATCATGCTTAGCTCGTCTCGAATATCCATGACGTTCTTGAAGCTCTACGTCCTGGTTAGCTCGTGATCTAATTCCCAATTGAGTTACAATAGCGAAATAAAACTTCAAGGAAAATACATTATCTGTGTGGTGTCTCTTGTCACTTGTTACTGTTTCTTTTGGAGACGGCTCGAAGCTCTATGGTCCGGAGAAATTACTCACCTTTGCTTCTTCGGTAATCAGAGATGTCGGATCTTTGTGTTTCTCATTTTCAAGAACTACGGCGGGGTTCGCCAAAAGGTTGGCTTTCGAGGTATCATCATTATGTACGGATTTGTCTTCGTGCTTCTGCTTCATAATTTTTTCAAACTCATTGTAACGAACGACCTGCTTTTCAGCCTGCAATTTTAAGTCATGTCAGATTATTCAGCTTCTTCCTCTCAGACTCGTGGACAGTTCTCGCGGGAAGTACCTCTTCTGCAATTACACGTTCAAAAATCCAGAGCGGACTCAAGCCCAGCCCACTTCTAAATGGCTGATCAACAAAGTCAACGAATATATGTACCAGATCAAGCACAAGATCCATGGCGCTTATAGGACAGGACTCCCATATTGAGCGGCAAATGAGCCCCTGGATCTCAGAATTAGGCAACATTTCATGCTCTTGATCTGGAAAAGCCGATATGACAACATCTGTAATTTGATCAGCTTTGTGTGACAGATTTGATAAACTCGAATTTGTATGATTATTTCGCGCGACATACGTCCAATCTTCCACAGTCTCAGTGGACTAGCAATCAACCTCTTCCCTTCATCCAACTTATTGTACCTGAGCTCTATTTCTTGCTCAGAGGGTAGGAGTGTTGGGGGCATCGGATCATTCTGTGTTTTGGTCTTTCTCTTTTGAATTTTCCTCCATTTCTCAGATAGTTCATTGAGATAATTGTAGACAACTTGGTCACTGTCGAGATTGGTAGTTACGTGAGTCGAGGAAAAGAAACACTGGTCCAGAGTGCGGGAGAAGATTACTTCGTCTGGCCGGTCCTCAGAATTATCGAGAGGGTTGGTTGGGTAACCCTCGAAGGCCCCGTAATGCTGTCTTAACTCTTCTATTCTCTCGCTCTCAACAAGATCAGACTGTGAGTCTAGATATGGGAACTGCAAACATTTAAAGTTAGCTGTGACAGTTGTGACGAAGACAGCCCTGTCTAAGAACGCTGTTTGATCTTACTGCAAGAGCAAACACCTCAGTCTCTGAAAGTTGTTCCTGTATCGATGTCTGTGACGCAATTTGACCTTTCGTAGCTGGTACCTTAGATTTTACCTTAAGGCCACTAGACATATCTTTGGCATCATGTTCTTCCGTATCCGACTTGATGGAGGTGGACTCTCCCCCAACTGGTGCCGCTGGCTCTTTCAAACCTTGACCTGAACTAGCTTCACCTAGGGTGGCATCTTGGCTGGTTTGTTCTAGTCTTTGGGCCTTGATGTCCGCCGCTCTTCGGTTGAACTGCTGCGGCGCAACCTGAACTCCGCTCGCGTTGGTGAATGACTTCTCAATGAACTCCTCAATCTGAGGCAAGCTGATGGCGTTGTTAATGACGTTGTTCTTCTTCATTCTTCGGACTAACTCCTATTCCACTAGCTTATTAGAGAAGAACTTCGAACCTTCCCCAAACACATAAAAGACACAAACTGACCAATATCCATTTTCTCTGTCTTGATCAGCATAAATTCCGCATGGCCTAAGTAAATCATAGATATTACATACATTCACAGCAGGAAGATGGATCCATATCCATTCCGCCGGGGCATCATTTGTGCCAGTAAACTTCTCAGGCGAAGAATGATGTAGAAGATTCCAGACAGAAATCCCGTAGATCCCTTTCAGATTTGCTATATTCTTATAGGGATCGTTGAGAAATTCCTGTCTGAAGATATAAGCGTCAAACATTTCGCAAACCTTTTTCTCTGAGCCAGTGGACTGCTCTGCTGAGGGCCCCATGATAGAAAACGGCGATGAAGTAAGTGTATATAGTAAGTATATAGAAACGGAGTTTTCCTTTTGAGAGCAAGAATTCTGACATATCTCGACTAATAAAGGCTGGGCTGCCACTTATCTGCTAATCAGTACCAATAGCTTCAGCTTGTAGCCGCGCTAGACAGAAGCGAATTGTAGGGCGCATTCATGCACCTTGTGTGCGACGGCGGCGACTTAATCACAGATTGGCTTCTCAATATTTGATGGCCTGATCAATTATTGGACGCCAAAAGCCCCAATTCATGCAATTTCTGCACTTCCTTGGGGCTTCAACATCCCATCCCCGCCGTCCCATGAATAGGCTATCAATGCTACCCCGGGTCGCTTTTATCGTGTTTGCTCAAGCCCACTATAATAGCAATCATAGTATCCGAGAATAGGCACGGGTAGCTGAATATACGAAAAACCGCTCAGAAGATTGATTACATGATATCGCCGACCAGACCCTGGTATACGGGTGGTTGCATTCCTCTACCTAGGGCTGGTCCGTATGACAGGTAGGCTGAAGACGAGGGCAAATAGTAGTGCCACCTGCGATGGAGAAAGCCGTGCCTCAGGCAAGTTTGTTCAGCTTACATTCGACTATGGTTTCCGGTCATCACTGGAGTGAGTCAAAAAGTTGGTAGATTAGATGTCTTGTGCTAGCTATCCATGGCCGACTATCACATGAACTCACCGAAGGGACTAATAGGCAATCACGACGCCGTTGTCTACTAACAGTAGTTCATCTACTTTATCCTCGGCATATTCCACTCGCTTCCAAGTCCTGATTCTCCCGGCAGTCGTATCCAACTCCCAGACACGCGCCCTTCGGTAGTATCTTTTCTCACCGTACATGCCGTAACCTCCAAATCCGCTGCCGCCACTGTAGCAAAGCCAAGGACCAAGCTGAGGGGATTGTGTGTCACCGTGTTGAGTGCTACTATGACTTTGAGGCGGTTTTAGAGCACAAAAGTCGTTGACATGGTCGTGGCCGCAGCCCATTGCCATTACGCCCTCTTTGACTAGTGCACTGTAAAAGCTGGAATTATATTTCGGGCCCTCGGTCGGCTCTCCACGATGACCGCCCCTTATCGTAAGATCCCTATCCCCATACTCAAGTACTGGAATATGTTGGAAGGTGAGAGACAAATGATGGCGACTATTGCCTTCGCAATCTTCGCGCTGCTTCCGTAATGTCTGAGATGTCTCTATGAACCAATCAATTTGACTTTGCTTGATCCATTCGTACCCTAGAAATGGCAGCGTCCTAGATATTTGCCCGTGAGAGTCTAGGAAAAACAGAGTCGACAATGGAAGCTCGGACGGCGCTTCGCTGAAGATCTGAAGGTAGTAGTTACCTTCACCATCAACTTTTTCTGGACCTGACTGGCAAAGGCTATAGGGCAGGCTTTCAAGCAGCGACATTTGTGCCACTCCTATCAAGTCATATGATCAGCCGTGAAAAAAGGAATAGGCGAAGGAAACTAATTATTATGACACCGTTCATCATCTGATTGATCACTAACTCAGCGCCTTAACTTTATAATGAACTACTCACGAGATAATGCGTAGCGGCCCTCGTCATCATGATTGCCAAAGACAGCCGCAAAGGGAATAGAACGCTTGATCAAAGGCGCGACCACTTTAAAAAGGGTAGACTGGCTGTCAAGGATATCATGGTGTAACTGATCTCCGGTGAGAATAACAAGGTCTGGCTTTTCGACATCAAGAATATCTCCAATAAGGTTTACAGTAAGCGGGTCAGCTGGGGCCTCAGGCAAGGGTTGTCCGTGTGCGTCCATGGCATCTTTGCAAACCCCGGGACCAGTCACCATGTGAGTGTCAGAAAGCTGAACAATCTTGAATTTGCCGTCTTTTCTGACTCTCAACTTCGTCTGAGTATGGTCTGGGGCTGGCCTGGCCCTGCCGTGTCGTATGGTTAGTCTTGGGATTGGCCCTTCTGGTCGAATGTCTAATAGGAATGGCTGGTGCAAGAGAGCCCAGTGTGGTCGTGGGTCGACAGCATCGCTCCCAAAAAGAACGTCTACTGCCGTCACGACCTGGTCGTAGTCGCCGGCATAGTTATCTCTCAGAACCCAGATACCACCAGGCCGACTTTCCCAGGAGCTATCGGGACTCGTGCTGGGACATTGCTCGCTAATTCTGATGTCGGTAATGACTAGGTCATCGGCAGTAAGCTGGTGCTTCTCTGTCTGCGCTACTTGCAGCCAGGCACTCTGCTTGAGCGAATCGAGGTAGAGGTTCTTCTCTATGCGGTGCCATTCTGGCGGGTGTACCGAGCAGGTCGAGGTGGGATCGGTAGAAGAGGAGAAGCTAATGGATAGATCCGTGATTACATAGTGGGCCCCGGTAGGAGGGTCCCGCGATGTGGAGAGCTCCGTAGAGGATCCTCGAAGAGTATCGAGCGTGAGGGCAGCGATATTAGAACAAAACTTTCCAAGCAGAGACATTTCATTGAAGACCAGTCGTCAAGAACTGGATTGTTAAGAACTTGGCAAGTGGGCACAATGGTGAATTACCTAGGCGGCCTATTGCAGCCCTGATTACGGGTATAAGGGTGGGGTTCATGTTTAAGAAGCTTCATTTATTAGATATGAGGGATATGGCGATACGCTATAATCAACAATCTTAGGTTTAGCCAAAAGTACCTAGGTACCTAGGTAGTAATAACCTATCAAAATTCCGGACCCGAATTATAGCGAACAACTAACCAGTAACTACCTAAGTTTGCTCGACGGAGCGTCAGGAGAAAAAAAGACAGACCTACCCGGTATTTCATCTCATAGTAGAGGCAATGCTAAAAAGAATAATCAAAATTCCTTTCTAACGACTGTGAAGTGTTAGAGTTTCTAATATCATAGTGAAGTCTGGTTTCTATATGCAGACCGGAGCAATTAGATCAAGCTTCGCCCACAATTGCCAAAATAGGTGTTCCAAACTATAATGCGTATCTGGTGACGAGTAGCGAACATAAAGAAGGGGGGTCAGCCGCTATCTCTAGCCTTTCCTGTACTTCGATGCAGATGCACCCTCGACTACCTACTTCCAATCAGACGATGTCGCGCGGCAGGCAGGAAGGCACTATTGAGCGCACCAATACCTATTAAGTACCTAATATGACACCGACCACTGTTGCTTTTGGCAATTAGACAGCACCGAGGTTTAAGTGATTAAAAGCGCAATTCTCTTGCAATTAATCAAGTTATTCTTGGCAATTTCATCACATAACCCAGCCAGGTGAGGTGAGAGATTTCTCGCGTTTTAAGTGGGGAAAGTCTCTCATTCACCTGCCAGCCTGATCAGTATCTAGGGTCCTTGATTGAACTGCCTTCTCAAAATCCTCACGATAACCCAACCTATAATTTAAGGTATTATAGGTGGGAGGCGACGCCACTGTTCTACATAACTGTGGGCTTCTGCAGCAAATATTAGCTTGTAATATATATATACGTGTGTAAGATTCGTAATATAGTTACCCTGTTCAAGTGGCCTTCAAGATTTATCCCTATCATAGTAACCCGGTAGTATGTTGTGCCAGATAAGTACATCATCGATATTTCCTTGTGTATAGACACTGTGGTACCTATTGTCAATCACTCTGACTGATGCCTCGCTAATAAACACAGGTACTCTTAGCCTAATCTTTCTCGAATTAGATACGAGCAAATATTAGCGTATTAAAGCAGACAAAACATTACCTTAACGTTATAGACAGCTTCCATTATTTCCCTTGTCCTCACACCCCTCCAGAATGCCCAAGGCCGGCCTAGTAGAAAGTTCATTTCTACCAAATCAAGCGTCAACCTGTAGTTGGCACCATAGAAAACCCACATAGGTTGCTAGGCAGTTTTTTACTCTTAACTCACGCACAACCCCGCGTAATAACTTCAATTCGTATAACTTTTGCTTGTATCAAACTTTAGTTAACCTCCCATTTGAAACCCGGGTTTTTCTTTTTTTTTTCTTTTTTTTTTCAAAAAAGAAAAAAAGATTTTCAACTAACCTTTAGCATCCTGGAGGTGCATCAGCAGCGGCCAGACGGTCAGCACTAACCGGGCTTAGGATAGAAATGACCAAGTCACGAAGATAGCCTTATGAAAAGGTACCTACCTTATCTCGACATCCACTAAGTAGGTGGCTTATGCCTGCTACCTAACTGGTCATTCGCATCTTGGCAAATTCGCCTTGCATTCTAACCGCTCAATTCTAGCTACCTAGTTGATCCCTGATGGTACTGCTGCTCTTTATAACCTAATAATTATGCTTATTGTACCAAGCCTACTAGGGTAGACATAAGGTCCCTTAGTTGCACTG
The DNA here is from genome assembly GCA_022385715.1 of Xylaria cubensis. Classification (NCBI taxonomy): domain Eukaryota; kingdom Fungi; phylum Ascomycota; class Sordariomycetes; order Xylariales; family Xylariaceae; genus Xylaria; species Xylaria cubensis. Next base: position 863,106 of record MU279015.1, on the reverse strand, counting down.
TGGGCAGCATTACCCTACTTACTCTGGCAACTGAAAACGCATGGGTTACGTCGTCAAGTATGTATCTCCTAATTCATCATCCAAAGAACAACAAAGGGTTTATTGAGCTGCTGGTAGATCATGTACAATCATTAGATGAGAAAATAGATTCTTGTAAGTCGGAATATACTGAAAGGCAATCCAGATGGACGTAATTTTTGAGTAATTGAGAATCTCCTAAATTGACTGCTTCTTCATAATCCTATATGTTGTTAAGGAAGTGAGAAATCAACTACATTGCTATCTTAGTCTCTCATTTTATGAATGACAATGTAGCAATGGAGGCAAATAACTAAAATATACAGACCAAAACGGCGTATTTATTATATCTGTGGCGAACCATTCTTTAACCCGAAAGGGTCATGTCATGCCACACCCCTGGCTACTGCAGGCTACCAGATATCAGCCTACTGTCTCCGTCCATGCTACGGATCTGTTTCTTCTCTTCTCCAAGCTTTAGTCTTGTATGATACATACATACCTACTATCAATACTATTACTGTTGTACCTGACCTGAGCTCTTCCTACTCGTGACAGGTCAAGTGTTTCATAATATGTGTATTCTCCAGACTCGTGTGTCGCTCGCAAGTGAGGCTCTATTCCGCTACACTTACGTATCCATATATTAATAGTGTATATCTACGCGCTGGAACTATGACGCACGACCCTATTGGTAGAAACCTGGTCGCCCGGTTTATGTGGCGGCGATGGAAATGTTGCATCGATCCTCCCCTCCTAAAACTACCCAAGGATATCTTTAACAAATCGCTGTTGCTAGCCGGACAAGGCATTCCTCCTTATTCAGGGTGAACGGCCCTCCCAGCCTTTTGATCTAATATCCGGAACTCTTTTATCCTACTCATATCATTCTCAAGTCATCCTCCTAGGCGTAAAGCAATATCTACCAGCGGTTTCCATCCACGCACTATTAATACTCATGAATATACTAGGGCCGAGACCCCATCTCAGAACTTGGCCTTTCCCCAGAGTACGAAGCCTTGTACAAATTACGTTACCCACTACGTTAAGAAGAATATATTACGCCTACATCCGAGATTCCTAGCTTAGTACATGTTGACACATAGTTACTTCTTGTCTCGCCGTCCATTACGTTCAAGCTGTTTATATTTGAACAAAAACATTAATAAAGGGACTCTATACCGTCTCCTTTCAATAACAACACGTAGTCAACTTATCGCCTGTATGTTAGCCAACTATCTCTACAACACCAACACTGACAGCTAGCATAATTACAAAGACGAGCGTATTCCAGTTCGGTATTGATATTAGTCGTTGCACAAGTCCCGCCTCTAACGACTTAAATATATCAGAACCGAATCCCTCTTCTCACCGTCTAATGGAAACCTTGTTGCCATCTCGCCCTGGAGACTTCCGGGTCGCAATAATTTGCGCTCAAACATCAGAGTTCGATATATTTTCCCTCCTATTCGACGAATTCTACGACGAAGACTGTCGGTTTAAAGGAGAAAATGGGGTTAAGACCTGCTATACAACTGGCCGCATCAGCAATAACAATGTCGTTTTGGCTCTTCTTCCCCAAAACGAAAGTGCGGCTTCCGCAGCAGCTATAATGCGAGCCAGTTTTGACGCTGTAGAATTAGCACTTTTCGTTCATTCCAGGGGTTACGCCACAACGTCCGAGGCCAGTGAGGGCGAGCTGTTATTCGAAGACAAGCTCATCGATAGGAGCAACATCCTCGCCCAGTACAACTTCAGCGAAAGGCATCCACATGGTTTCCTCTACAAGGAAGCAGTCAAATTTCGGCCCGGACATCAGCACGAAGGCGTGCGCAGCCTTCTAGCTGTCCTCGAGACCAGTCACGGCTTAGCCATGCTACAACAAGGACACGAAAACTTCATCAATATATTGAAGCAGAAGATCGCTCAAAGAAATGCAACCAACTCAACGTACCCCCTGAGGTTAAACGAAAAACTGCTCGAGCTATTTCAGGATAAGCATCCTGAGCTATTGAATTGCGCCTGTAGTAGGTGTAGTGGAATCATTCATCCAATGTGCCACGAGGCGTCTCAAAGTACACAAAATCTAAGAAATCTAGCAGAGAATCATGAGCAACGAACCGCAGAAAAACAAGGAAAGAGCCCTGATAAAAACGACGACAATTTTCAGGGGCCGGCACTTTATATTAGACTCGTAGAGTTCGGAGAAACGAAGCCGAACTTAGGATGGCATGAAGATAATAACGTCAAGAAAGGAGGCAACGTCATACGTGATAGTATCGGTGTTTGGAAAGATTCACCTTGCCTTGTCGTCACTGGGCAATTTGATCATGTAAACTGTGTTCAGATGGATGGATCAGGGGGATTCATGACCGCCATCGCGGCTTCCGTGGTGAAAGCCCTGATCGAACTGTATACTCAGTCATGTAGCTCCCAGGAGAGCCTCATCGGACCTCGACAGTCTGTTTCAACTGACATTCGACATAGCAAGTCCTTCAATGGAGATCGGACATTCCGCGTACGTGGTGTACCTCTCGACTGGGATATCAAGCGTCTGCAGTCCTTTTTAGCTGAGCAGGATGACGCAGCCGGCCCGACTGTTCAGTCTTTGGCCGAAGAAGTTCATGGGCGGTCGTACACAGCTACAATATCCTATTGTAATATCCCTAATCCGCTACAGACGGCCGAGTCGGGCCGCCCCATGCAAATATCTCTTCTTTCAAAATCAGACGAACTTTCACGCCACCAAATTCTGGTTGTTGATGACAGCTTCCATGGAATCACCCCTTTTTATAGCCCTTCCCAAGCTGACCACAAGATTGAGCAAGTACAATCCACTCACTTTGCCGGCTGTGTATTAACTTTTCTCAGCATCATCGCAATTTCCGGGCTCGGCGGACACGCATTCGGATCCTTCAAACAGAAGCGCGGAAAGCATATGTGGATGCGTGACGCCCTTCCATATGATATGACCGTGAAAGACGGTGGGAGGCCAATTGCGCGAGTTATGGTATATGGCTATGAGTCTAAAGTCGCGCAGAGTGACAGTATTCAGAGCCTAGAAGACCTAGGAACGGCTCTTCACAGTAGTCTTCTCTTGCTTGTCAATACTACGCCACTGAAGCCCATCATCTTCATTGCCCATAGTCTAGGAGGATTGATGGTAAAGCAGGTACGCCCAATATACCTCATTCTTTTGAAAATCATTCTAATAGAATCCGTAGGCTATTATATCTCTCTCCAAATCCAAAAGCGAAGATGACCAGAAACTTGCTCGGGCCATATCAGGTCTTGTCTTTTTCGGTGTCCCGCATCATGGTTTAGATGTCAGCTCCCTTATCCCTATGGCCGGGGACGGGCCAAGCCGAGCCCTTGTTGAGTCCCTGGGAAGAACTGGTTCACGGACCCTTGGTTTGTTGCATCAAGAGTTTCAAGAGGCGTTAGGAATTTTAAATAATGTCGAAATATTCTGTTTCTTCGAGACCATGCTGTCTCCAACGGCCGTACAGGTAGGCCACATTTACCTACAATATGTGCTTTGCTGACGTAGAGCAGGACAAAAATGGCAAGTGGGAGATGAAAGGGCCTCCTGCAGTCTTGGTAACAAAATTATCAGCTACTCACTGCCACACCGAGGATCAGGGCCTAGAGAAAATATGCGCTATCAACCGTACACATTCTGAGATGGTCAAGTTTGGGCCGGAAGACCCCGAGTACGACAAGGCTCTCCCACGGATTAAAAGTCTCGCGCAGCGGGCACTTAGGGCACTCGATCAAAGCCAGATCTTGAATCCAAATGGTACGTTACGAAAACACGTTTTCGCCTCTTGAAATATAATAATCAAAACTTTATTTTCTGACAGAAATATCTCTAGTCGTGCAGGATGGGCACTGGGTAGTGCCCTTCGGACGGAACAAGGACTTTGTCGGACGTGAAGAGATTTTAAAAAGAATTGTAGAAAGTGTACGGCCCGGCGCCGAAATGGAAGATTGTCAACGGATAGCCATTGAAGGCCTCGGAGGAGTCGGGAAGACACAGATCGCCCTTGAGACCGCCTTTCGGGTCAAGGCACTCTACCCACACTGCTCAGTCTTCTGGGTGCCCGCTGTGGATGCCGCTAGTTTTGAGAGTGCGCTCTTAAAGATTGGCCAACAGATTAAAGTCAAGGGTATCGATGACGACAAGGCCGATGTCCGATCACTTGTTCAGACGGCTCTGAGTGAAAGTCGCGATGCGTGGCTGCTTATTGTTGATAATGCTGACGACTTGGAGCTTCTCTTCGGCAGCGCAGCTCTACGTGATTGCCTCCCTTTCAGTTGTAAGGGTTCTATCCTGTTCACTACGCGGAACCACGAAGCTGTTAGAAAGCTTGGCATTCGGTCATCTGATGTTATCCACGTAAGTGGCATGAATGAGACTGAAGCCACTGATCTGTTCAAAAGAAACCTGGACATCGGACGTATGGGAGACCCTCGAGTCACGGCTGAATTACTTGAGTCTTTAGCCTATCTCCCGCTTGCCATCAAGCAGGCATCAGCTTATATGGATCAAACTGGAATAACCATGAGGCGCTATCTGGAGCTTTGTCGATCGAACGACGAGACATTTCTTAAACTACTGGGCAAAGAATTTGAAGATTACGGGCGGTACAAGGGCTCACAGAATCCGGTAGCCACCACATGGCTGATTTCATTTCGCCAAATTTCAAGAGACAACCCGCTTGCTGCCCAAAAACTTCGAATTATGTCGATTCTCGCCAAAGATGTGCCTAAAAGTCTCTTGTGGATTGGCGAAGATGAATTAGAGGCTGAGGAGGCAATAGGCACGCTGAAGTCATATACATTCATCAGTGAAAGGGTAGACAAATCATCATATGAGCTGCATAGGCTAATAAGATTAGCGATGAAAAACTGGTTGAATCAGCAGGGCGAGTTGAAGGGGTGCGTCACAGCAGTCTTAAAACGACTTGACGAGGTATTTCCTCCTCCTACCCACAAGAATAGACACGTTTGGGAGCCTTACCTCCCGCACGCTCTGGCAGCGCTGGAGTTGGGAGATAAGTCGATTGATGGCAAGGCTATGGCGAACCTCTTACCCAACGTAGCTGAGAGCTATCAGACACTTGGAAAGTTTAGAGAGGCTGAAGCTCTATACCGGCAAGCACTTGAGCTACAGACAAAGTTCCGAGGTAAAGAGCATTCCTCCGTTCTTTGCAGTATGGACGGGGTTGCGGGCGCTCTTTTCGGCCTTTGCTTATTTGAACAGGCGGAGATAATATATCGGCAGGTATTTCAGGTGCGGACAAGAGTTCTGGGCGCTAAAGCTCCAGATACTATTAGCACCATGAACAACCTAGCACTCACGCTAGGCAGACAAGGCAAGCTTGTGCAGGCCGAGAAGATGCACCGCCAGACTGTTGAACTCCATCAAAGTGTCCTTAACACTGAGCATCCAAATACGCTACAAAGTATGAATGATCTTGGATACGCGCTTCGGGCAGGAGGGAAGTATAAAGAAGCCGAGGTACTATACGAAGAGACGCTTCGCCTACGGATGCAAGTACATGGGCTTGAACACCCCAAAACGCTAGATACTATGTGTTGTCTTGCCCTGTCACTTCACGCACAAGGAAAATTCAACGAGGCTGCAAAGGTACATCGTCAGACACTCGACCTACGAGCCAAAATACTTGGGGCTGAGCATCCTGATACACTTAGTAGCATGAATAACTTCGCCTACACTCTTCGTGGGCAAGGTAAAGTTGAAGAAGCTGAAGCACTGGACTGGCAAACGCTTGAACTACGAATTAAAGTACTTGGAGCCGAGCATCCCGACACGCTTTGGAGTATGAATGGGCTTGCAAATGGGTTCCGCAGCCAGGGGAAATACGAGCTGGCTGAGATGATGTACCGACAGACACTTGAGCTAAGGATCAAGGTACTGGGCAGTAAACACCCAAACACCTTTGACAGTATGGATAACCTTGCAAGCGTACTGGAAAGCTTGGGGAAATATAAAGAAGCTGAGGCGATGTATAGGGAGGCGCTCAAACTAGGAACCATAGTCCGCGCCGCCAATCACCCTCATACACTCGACAGTATGAATGGAGTCGCGCATACGTTACTCAGTCAAGGGGAGCTTGACAAGGCCGAAACAATGTACTGGGAAACACTTGAATTACGAACAAAAGCTCTTGGTACTGGACATCCTCACACATTTGAGACCATGGATGGTCTCGCGCTCACGCTTCATGCCCAAAAGAAATACGAACAGGCCAGAAAATTGCACCAACTAATCATCGACCTACGTATCGAAAACTTCGGTGCTGATCATCCCGATACGCTCAATAGTATGCACAACCTCAAGCTTGCTCTAGAGAGCCGAGGGGAGTAAGAATAGAGCGAATACACTGAAATCGACAGTATTAAAGCTGCAAACAAAGTGATTAATTCTAAGGGCTGTATTATGATCGGTACTAAAAGGTCTCAGCTATTGGTGCTCACTCCTTGTTACGGCTCCAACTATATAGGTGGCTGCAGACGGTCAAGTCTCCGACTTGATACCTAATGTTCTATCTTTTGATAGTGTGATGGTATAGAGCTGCAGTTCTGTTCCGTGACACTGCTGAGTTCCGACAACAAGGGCTATCAGTTAGCTCACGCCAACTTGTTCTCTCGATTAGGCGTTGAGGTCGATTCCCTGCCAGAACCTTCACCTAAACTATGTCGCCGCAGCGAATTATACATTTTCCTCCTTTACACATTTACTTAGAAGTGATTGCCAGTTTCCGTCTATTACGTTAATATCAGAGTCATACTCAAATTGTAAGCCTACCACTTCCTCATCTGTCAAATGTAGAGCAGTTTCCCCCTTGTTATTCCTATCACCCACGCTAGCGTTATGCTTCAGAAGCAGCCGCATCACTACCGCATGCCTCATGGTTGCTGATTTTAGCGCAGTCTGACCATAATTGGGTTTCGCGTCAACGTTGGCCTGCAATTCAAGCAACAACGTGTGAACAGTTCGTCTGGCCTAGCGACCTCTTAATGCTGCAGTATCATGCCTCTCTCGTTCTTCTTATTGGAAAGCTTTACCTTTCCTGAACACGTATTAGCAACGATAATCAAGTGAGAGAGAAAGTGAAGCTTAAGGAATTTATACCAGACCCCCTAAAACTCTATAAAATTGGGATAAATTTCTATTGGTCTAGACGTAGTCTACAACGGTTTAATTGGTCAGAATCTATTTAAGAAATCAACCACAACGTATTCGCACTAAGTTTAACTATGAGGCTTGCGTGCGGAATCTTAATGACTGCTCGATAACTGTAACATGCGAACTTGCCGTAGGCGTAGGCTTACAGCGTGTAAAAATAGAGAGTCTTCGCCAGCAAAGCTTTCCATTTTAGTGACAACTTGCTTGGCACTACCGGGTCGTATTGATGTCAATGCTGTTGCTCGAGAAGCAACCTTACCATCGGTTCACTTCCCCACTCCGCAGCTTGGCGTAGCACAGAATTGCTACACCATCTTTCATGTCGTTGTTGACCTGGTGGCCGAATAGCGGCTGTGTTGCTACTTCTTCACACCTACTTCCCATTGTCTATAAAGAGTTTATATAGATCTTTGCCTTCTGATATAGTAGTAGGTGTGATTGTATTTCCTTGGCGCGCCTGGCCACCTAGAGCAGTATCATCTGTATATGATGATTTGTCAAAATTGATTTTTGCCTCGTTTTACGTCATATTTCTCTAGGAGATGTATAATCGTCCTCTATTCGTTCTTGGCCTTGCCGTCTCCCCATCGTGAGTTTTCGCATTAATGTACCCCCCGTGATAGCGAGAGGAAGTGAAGTAGACAATATTTTTCAATCCTGTATGGTTCTACTATAAAAGCTGCAAGCCAGAAAAGTATCTGTATTACAGCCCCTAAATGCTAGGAAAATGTGCAGCTAATCTAGAACGGGAGCTCGCATAGGGTCTGTGAGTTTCATTAATTGTCTACGTTGATACGATCTACAATACCGTACTACAACTATATAGCAATACTGGAATATCTGGTGAAGAGTACACTCGTATTGGCCCGGCCAGGATGGTAGGATGACCACCTGCTGTTTAATGGTTCCGATTTAAAAGAGTATCAGGGTTACTGTAGAAGTGGGATACTCTGGAGACCAGAATACTTCTCCTACAATACTCCGAGACATCTATACGAACCCAGGTCCAAATTAAACAAGAAAAAGCAAGGCTATCCAGACACATAATCCCCTTGGATGAGGAATAAGGGATTGGGCCCTGTAATATGAGCCCCCGGAAAATTAAACTCAAGTCGAAAGTTCCACGCCCTTGTTACACTAATATATGCTACAAGGGGTAGTAACAATGCGCAATTGCGAGGTGGAAATGGTTGAAATTCGTGACAAGGGGACTCACCCGGAGAAAGATCTTTGGTTGGCACGTTTAGATCTTGCGTCGTACTATTGCTGTTGATGGGTCAACGAGGCAAGTGATGAGGATTCACGTGATACGCAATATAATAAAGGTCTTATCATTTCCACATCGCATCCTCTAGGACAAGCTTCATGCAGTACCCATGTCTTGATGGGCTATTTCTACAATTTCTGTGTTCTTTCGGTGATGGCAGGATACCGTTGGCCCTAATTGAACCAATCATCCGCCTTAATCAATAATTGTTTACTTATTTACTTGAATCTGCCCTTTCTGCACAACAACAATCGCCTTCATCTACTCTTTGCTTAACTTCTAGCGAGATCTTGCAACAAGTAAAAAAACTACTAATCACAGATCCATCTCTCCTCAAGTCGAATCGGGGGGCCGCTTTCTATAAGTATTTCGTTACCGCTCTGGGCCTACCTGACTGTCAGAAAATGGCACAGCAACGTGTGTATCTCATCCAGTTGCCTTCAGAGCTGCATCTCCACATAGTTAAGCACCTTGATATCAGAGATATCGCTCCAGTTGTTATGCTGAATCGGTATTTCAGTTGCTTATTCTTCGACTACTTATTCGACCAGGCGTACAAGAAATTGAATATTACAGATGGGCTGTACGCTCCAGAGGAAATTAAGGAGGATGAGAAAGAGACGTGTTGGTGTGCACTTCAACATGCACTTCGAACTGACTCCCCGCGAATTATGAATTATATTAAGAATCGCATGGATTTAAACCTAGATGAGTACGAGGCGGGAACGCGATACCCTCCCTACTGTTCCAGATCTCACGGGACGATGGAGAACAACTATCTTTTTCTCGCCATTACTGAGGATGCGCCAAGGATAGCAGCTTAGCTTATAGAATATAGAGCTCAGATAGTCTCAAGTAATAAAAATTATCAGGACCTTATACCACTCTGCTTGACATTATCCAAGGGTGACGCCAGCACTCAAGAAGAGCTAGACGCATCCCTCAGGATCGCATATACCTATCTCTTGACACGCACTGTTAGGCTTTTGTTAGAGAGAGGGGCCAACCCGAAAGCTCGTACTTCAAATGGAATGACTGCGCTTGGTTGCCTGCGCTGGGCACCAGAGCACTAGAGATACAACCCTCGAGAAAATTCGGCAACACACATGCTTCAGATGTTAATCCATATACTCGACCCTCATGAGACAGGGTATATCTTCTGATGTCGCCCGCTCTATCTGACGAACTTCCAAGCCCGTCTAAATCATCCTACGGCTGCACCAATTATATAGAAACTGGCCGAGTCACATCCTGCGAAAGAGGCGTGTGCTGTGTTCGAATCACGGCTGTACAAACGAAATTGCCCGATTATAGAGATCTTAGGAGGCCAGAGAGTTATTGTTTAATCACTGGATGTCATTTAATACACCAAAAAATACCCGTCGGGGCCTCATTTACATCATCGTCTTTTTTCGAGAACTGATTTCAACATCTGGTACCTCACTATCATCCGAAAGGCAGGTTAGAGAATGAAATACGGGGTCCTAGACGCGTTTAGTGGAAGCCAGTCACTAGAGGTTCTTGAATGTGCGAAGTCTGCATCGGCATAACTTGGATTGAGATGTTAGTTTGTTGGGCGAATAGGATCTCTGTATCAAAATTGTAGGATAGAGGCCAAATAGTTCAGTCTTGATCGGGCGAGACGGGAATGGGAATAAAACCTGAACTACTAATGGCTGCTAAAACAACATCTATCACTATGTACAGAGTATTATATAGCATCTTGCTATCAACAGACGTCACCACAAATCAAGGTTACTATGCGTGCTTGCTTGCTTTGACATGGACCTCTTGCGTCACGGGAGGATTAAGCGAGAGGCATAAGGTCGAATTAAAGCCCCCGCAACCCCAGTCGTTCTCGCGTTAGCTTGGTGAACTAAAAAGTAGCCGTCGCCTAACACACGTGGCCGAGATCCTCAGATTTATGTATAAGCGAATTAGGTAAGTAGGTAGGTTGGTGGTAGAGCCTCTATGCGATACTACGGTGTATTTACAGTAAATGCGTAGCAGAGTAATATGTGTAGTGAGCGTGTTCCTCGGGCTGAGTCCGAACCACAACCCAAGAGCTGTAGTGTAAGGTAGTGTAATGCTTATATGGCTTGGCACCAAGACCTCATCGACGCTCTAGGCAACAGATTTGTTGCTCTCCCGCAGACTAATTACTGCTTACAATCATCATGGTTTTCAGCAGCAAAAGATGTACATGGTAGAGGTTTTCGTCATTTCGACTCATTTAGCAAACTGTCTAGCAGTATGCCGCAAAATATTCTGTATGGCCTCGCGGACTTTACCTTCAACTAAGACAGCTTTGGGCGGGACGACCGTGGTTATAAGTAAACTACTGTGATGTTGTATGGAGTAATAAGCTTGCCAAGAGTATTCTTCGACATGGGTTAACTATTTTTGTCACTTAGTCTTGGTGAAGCTCATTTACTCAGTTTAGACGGCTTTCACTCTTATATTATACCCAACTCTATAGGTTTTTGCACACTGGTGTAAAGGCACTCATTCCTCGTTCTTTCTTTGGTATCAATATCTAGTACTTGAAAAATGACCAAACTTCCTAGATCCCGTCGAAGCCACTGACCGGGATTGCCGCCTGTCCCACACCTACGCTGATCCCCATCGCTGCATTCAATGAAGTCTTGGATTACAGGGACAATTTAAGGAGAAGCTTGGCTCGCTTGGCACATATTCGTACAGTAATCACCAACACAACATTGTATACTCGAAGTGTACTATATGTATGTCAAATATGTAGGACACTCATCTAGACTAACCATTTCAAGATAGATCTACAATATGGGGATACTGATACTTTTTGGATGTGCGTCCTAACGCCTGCGCAGTAATATCTTGGCGGTTTATTAAAAACAACAAATAGCGGGTGTAGTTGAATATATATACAGCCGCGTTCCTCTCTGCCCCCCTTTACCAACCAGTGAAGAAGATTTACTCTCCTTGAATTCTGCAGTCTCTCATATAATTCTGAGCTTCTAATCCTTCTTTTGCTTCGATTCGAATCAATCACTCATTCAAAATGCGTGCCTCACTTTCTGCTGTTTTCGCTGTTGGCGCCGCTGCGGCCGCCTCCTCTGGTGCTGACCTCGGCAGCTGGAAGCTCATGTCGATCGCTACGGGTTGCAAGTTCGGCCGCTGCTTCACCAGCTACGTCGTCTCTGGTGACGAGGCCGTCGTCAACGGCGTGACCTACCCTGCCTTCGCTGCCCGCGTAAGTGATACCCTCTTTTGTTCGTGGACCTTGGACAACTCGTGGGAATGATGATTCTTCGCCATGTTCTAAAAAGGGTCTCACGAAATATTTAATTAGCATGTCTGACTAATACCATCGTTCAGTGCAAGACTCTTGGCAGCTGCAGCAACGCCGTCGAGGGCTCCACCATCGCCTCTCACGCCGACGCCGAGACTGGCAAGATCACCATCACCCAGACCGTCGGCGACGCAGTCCGCACCGCCTCCGCCGAATGGGATGAGTCGTCCGAGGTCTACATCGAGGTTCCCGTCGTCTCCGTCTCTTAAGTGTAGAGACACCACTACTATCAGGCTACTGCGACCCTGTAAAAATATTATCGAAAAGAGCCATTCTGTGTATATATTGGTGCCCTAGTTACTACTTTCGGGCTGGGAAAATTTGCTAGGCATTTGTCAGAATGCCCTTCACCTACATTATAGCCCACTTTATCATCGCTGTCATAGAATAACGTTCCTTCTGTGCGTCTGCGTTTCTCGCCGAGCTGATTGGGCGCTCGCTGCTTTGTACATACGCGAAGTCAGATCGAATATATATACCCTTACCTGTTAAAAGCTGAGGCCTCCTTGACTACTTGAACTCAATGAAAATGTGAAGAAGTAGAACGAGCTTTTCAACCTGTGCTAGATCCATGCCACTGATATTTCTGATCCTATCTTGAAAATTGACTTGATTAGAATAGTAGCATAGTACATGTATTCGTGGCATACGTAAGTATACTACGCAAATTTGCGGAAGGGCTCATTCTGTCTGATGAAAGGTGAATAAATACACGTATGATCACATGCCAATATTTGAGCATTTCATGAAACTGATTCTTAGTTACCTAGTTGATAGGGCGACCAATACTTGTAAGAAATCCAACCAAAGTAATATCAGAATATTAAAATCTTCTATCCGCCTTATGTCCAATCTCACTCAATAGAACCACGACCGACATCCCTTTCTACTATTTGTCCTGTTCTACTATCTTTCCCACGAAGCTCATCTCCAACCACTAGCTATACTGAACCACAAGCAGCTTGGGGTAACCACTATAAGAGCAGTAAGAATAACAAGCAATACTCACCACAGCCCTGCATGCACTGTTACATCACTAGTAATCCTGTGTAGAGTCAGCTACCACCCTACCAGCTCATTCACGGTGCCGCCGTCTATCAAGTTATAGTCATGACAACGTGTATTGCGTCGCTTGCAAACGACCTTTGCTAGCAATAAGATAACGACTCGGCGGATTTGACATCTTCGTGCGAAACCAATGTTAGGGGAGAAAGGCGCTTTTGAAAGCTACCAATGGGCGACGGGATAAAAATAATGGGTGGTTGCCGGGGACCATTGCACCCAGCCGAGCCAGTCAAGGCCATAGAACACTTCGGATGTTCGGCTGCGGTAGAAAAGTTGGCTCTGAATATCGAGGTAGGTATAGAGTCTTATACGAAGACTAAGTAGAGTGTGAGTCGAATCATTAAGCTTGCCCCCAGGTCGGCATCATTGGATTGTGTGGTATCATGTATCATTGATTCTTACAATAGTATATACAGAGGCTTCGTTCGCAAACCACCGTGCGATGCAACGCATAGCGGAGTATCTCTCAATTAGTTACTTTCTATGCATAACCTAAGAATGCTTCTTCCATGGATAGCTGCATCTTGTGTGTATGCGAGCTCTTCAACAGCCCTGCCACCTCATCACTTCTTGAGTCTCTTTGAGCTCTTATCACTCACACCACTAAGTACACTCGCACTCCTCTTGTGCCCGCCACTGCTTTCTGGTCGCGTATTCTTGTCTTCATGATTATCTGTTTTGGGGTGGTTGGAGCTTTCCGTTCCTTTCTCTTCTGTGAGTCCCTTCTTCTCACCATTAGTGATGGTTTGTTCGGCTCCATTAATATTCTTCTTATCTGTAGACGTCGAACCCGGGCCTCCACCATTAGCGAGAGGACCAGCTTTGTCCGTCTGTGCGGCGGCCGACTCTGGTTGTCCATCGCCATTTGTAGAATTTTCGGTTCCGGCACTCGCACTCGTCGTTGCTGCTGTTGCTTTCTTACGCTCCGCATTTTTAGCTTGCTCGACGCGTATCTCCCCGTCTAATTTGTCGTTGACCTTTCGGAGGTCTAAAAGAATAGTAATCGAAGCAAGAAGCTTTTCCATCTCCTCGACAACACTTCTTGTCGGCATAGTGAGTCTTCCTGGAATGTCCAGCTCCGCAAGCGTATTGGTGATTCTTTGATGCTGGGCGTTACTCTTCGTCGTAAGAATCTTATTGATCCGCTCGTAACGGAATGTAGGTCCAGAGGGGAGGCGGTCGTGGTGTGAGACACCGTAGATTTTCTCCTCCTGCTCGGTGAGCTTCTTGCGCTCTTGTTGTTGGGGCTGTTGAGCCCCTTTCTTGCTGGGCCGTTCCGGTCGTTCGCCTCCACCAATAGAGTCACGGTGTCCGCCTGCTGAAGCTGCAATGCTCTCCCTACGGCTCTCTGAGATAGGTGTTGAAGTGGGATGAGCTGAAGGTTGGGCAGAGCCTGGTGTGTTTGTGCCATTGACATCCAAAATAGACTTGCGCTTCTTCGATCTATCGACACTAGCGAGATTTTGCAGAAGAGTTGACAGGCCAGAACTAGACTTGAAACTTGTTATATCCTGCTCCGTAGGCGGGAAATCGAGTCTGCGATACAAGTCTTGACGGTCCTGATTAAGCTTCTGTTGCCGGGCAACAATTCGCCGCACCTCTATAAGTAGTTGTTCTTCCTCCCGGGCTTCGTCAACAGATCGGGTCAATGCATCCTGAGCAAACTTCTTGCGTTGTATTTCTGTTGCCGGATTGAAATTGGCCATCGTCTCGTGCAAGGAGAATTCGGCTTGTGTCATGTACTGCACCGGTTTCTGAACAGCCATCATCTTCGCAGCCACCTCATAATATCTCTTTTTCAGATCCTCCATAGTGCGTGGCTGAGGAGCAGGTATCATGGCTGTATCTGGGTCTGTGCCGTCCGCGTCCTTCTCCTCCTTTATATGATCCGGCAGCTGCGGCGTATAATCGTATCGATCCCATATTAACGGCCAACGTAAGTCAAAGTCTCTGGCTAGACTGAAGAGATAATCTGTCTCATCCTTCGTCCAATCGTCGTTGATCAAATTCGAGTTGTACTGGTCTTCGCTGTACTGAGGAATGTCGACTTGTACGTTGAACTTGGCGAACCCGGAATCGTCGACTGCATCGGCCTTCTTCACCCCTTCCATAGCATTATCGCCTGGTGTTTGACTATCGGATTGTGGTTGTGATGTCGCCCTCGATTGATCTTCTGTCTCCTTCTTCCAATGCCGCAGCTGTAATGTCTGATCATTGCGGGCCGAGTTGCGAAAGGGGCTCAGTTCCCATCGCGCAGCCGGTTTTCTGCTCCCAAACCTTCTCTTCTTGAACGTCGAGATCTCGGGCACAATAGCAATCGGATTATCACCTCCCAAACTCTGAACTTCTCGTGCTAAGCCCTTTAAATTAGGTCGCGGAGCGGTGGTTTTCTGCTTTTTCGTGGGTCGGGAGCTGGCGCCATCAGCGGGGAGGTTGAGGACATCGAGAACATCGTGGGAAGCCATTTTATGGCGGTGGGAGGTTTGCGACGCCAATGAGCGCCCAAAGATTTGGACAGACCCCGAAAGAATCAAGTTCCGCAACCTCGGCTGCTGCAAGTGCCAACTTAATTACGCGTGATGGCGCATTTACAGTAGGATATCCTAGCAATAGCTAGAATATTGCGATGACAGAACGTAGTTGACGCGGTGAATTTGATGGAATTGTGTTTCTAAGACTATGGGGTATGTTTCGACATAGGTAATGCAGGGTTACTATCGAGAGCGAAGATAATGGAGAATTTCTAGCTTAGCGTCATTACTCCAACAGAACGGTTCGACCTCTGTAGCTTCCTTTTGGCACTTTAACTAACACGTGACAATCTGGCTTCTTATCGATAACAAGATCGGAGCTGTGGCTCTAGGGCTGATTAACGATAACGGTACCTAGACAGCCCCCCTGGGACAGTGAACGTGGCAGATTGGCGACAAAGGCCGTGAGAGCTTCACAAGGTCAGTGCAACCAACACCACATTCGCACACCAAAATCGCAACGCCCACCCATCCCCCGACCAGCGAATTCGAAGGCGCCGACGGCTACAATAAACGCCAATTGAAAACAGAGCGGGTACCAGGGAGGATTGAAAGCAAAAATGAGGGCGATCCTTCCCCTCCTGTCGCTGGCCACTGCGGCTCAAGCGCTGTACTTCTTTATCGACGGCACGGGACCCAAATGCTTCTACGAGGAGCTGCCCAAGGATACTCTGGTTGTCGGCCACTACACTTCGGAGGAATACGACGATAATTCGAGGACGTGGTCGAAGCACGACGGCCTGAGCATCTACATATCCGTTGATGTACGTTTGCGTCTCACCCCAACCCATCGCATCGCATTGCATCCGACAAACCATAAACCCCAGCGCAGACACAAATCGAAACTATACTAATCATTCTACTCTTGCACAGGAGGTCTTCGACAACAACCACCGCGTGGTGTCGCAGCGGGGTTCATCAGCAGGGAAATTCACGTTCACGGCACACGAGGCAGGCGACCACCGACTCTGCTTCACGCCAAGCAGCAACAGCGGACGCCAGGGCTGGTTGAACGCAGCCAACCCCAACGGCGGTGTCAGGCTGACGCTGGACCTGGCCATCGGCGAGTCCAGCGAGATCGAGAGCACCGACAAGACCAAGCTACAGGACATCTCGCAGCGCGTCAAGGACCTCAACGGGCGCCTGCAGGACATCAGGCGAGAGCAGATCTTCCAGCGAGTAAGTATCTTCTTCTTGTCCTCAATACACGCATTAGCTTTCAAGTTTCTTGCATCCGTCGTTCAATCTGCAATTCCTTCTTTCATATATAAGAAATTATATCACGAACAGACAAACATCCCACTAACACCCCCAAACAGGAACGAGAAGCCGAATTCAGAGATCAATCCGAACTGACCAACTCCCGCGTGATCCGCTGGATGGGGATCCAGCTCGTCGTCCTGGGAGTCACATGTGCCTGGCAACTATCGCATCTGCGATCCTTCTTTATCAAGCAGAAGCTTACGTAAACCATTTGTCTCGGCGAAAAAAGAAACTGTTGTATTAACTAGAACCCCTTCCCTGTCTACCCAATTTTCTTACCCGTGAAACAATTCGGAAGAAGGGATCGGAAAGTGGAGGGAGAGTAAGGGAGTGGGCCAAAGAGTGACCAGGCTAGGTAGCTAAGTGCGACACCTTGCTCTCGAGGGGTAATGGCAGCACACCCAGTGGTAGTACTCTCTGTAACGATATGCACGCAAATCAGAAGAAATGATATTTCAGAGCGAGAAGTTCAGCTAGCTTATCTGCTGGCAGGTGTTATATGTGATGAGCAAAATAAGCCAAGAACTGAAAAATAATATTCATGTTGTGTTGTTCTCAAGCTTTGTGGCTAGAGAAAATCCGTATCCAGAATGGTACAAAAGATCACGCACGGAGTAAATGATAGATGATTCATTAAAGTCATTAAAAGATGCAGAATAATGTGTAATATGTCCCATTGTCTTCCTTTTCTATCCTCGCAGGAACCTAATCTCCCATCCACACTTGGGTTCGCAAGATCACCTCACTATAGCCACTTCAGCCCGGCGGTCACATCCTCTTATGTGCTCCAGTCCCTCACCCAGTCTACATCTTCCTCTACGCTCTGCCTGCTTCCCCCGTCTCTCGCTTCGTTAGGATTATAAACAGTTATGTCAAGGATGTTGTTGCCACACAGAGAAAAGTAGGATACTGGATTTCCCAATGCTAGCCTGTCAAAAGGGCTCAAACTCCACCGGCGCCGTTGCTGCGAGATGGTGTATTAACAGCCAGGATCTATCTCATCATAGCGAGAGTCATGAATAAAGAAAAAGAAAAAGTCAAGCAACAGTAGTCCGTATCCCGAATTACGCCGAGTTGAGATGGAGCCAAAACCCATCCTAGGGGTATGGCCGTATTTCCTGAGGTGTGTCGAGTACATGTTCTCGGGTTTAGTCTGTAAGAGGCTGCACGAGCGCAGGGGGTATGATGTGAAAATAGACCTCTAAATGTGCAGGCACTCAGGGTGCTCTTCTCGGGAACTGACTATATGGGAGCTCCTTTGACCAGAGGTTTCGTAACTATAATGTCCTGGCATATGCATACGCTCTAACGTGAACAGATCCGGAGACTAGCGGGGGAGTATTAAGAAGCAATACGCATAGAGTTGGAAGCCTAGATCCAACTCTCTTAGTCTATATGAATTCGCTCGTTTTCCATTGTTGTATGTTGAATTATCCTATGTTTGATTAGTGGTGCTCGCTTGCATCAACGGGAGTTGTACAACATACCGCAGCAAAGAACTTTCATAAACTTCTGGAACCCAGTGGGTTGAGGTTCATTGATTCCTTCGTTAGCCATGCCCAGCTCAGGACTCATATTTGTCTGCTGAGCGATTCTCGGTGGCAGGTTCTGGCTGCTGTTCTGGAATTGGGCCTGAGTTGACCCAGTTGGGGTGGCCATATCCCGAAGACCCCCCACCGCGCTCCCGCGCTGGGCTTTCAAGCCGGCGGGCGCGTTTGGCCGGCGCGGGTCCGTCCCCTTGGCTGGTGACGGAGGTGGGGGCTGCGCGGCGTTTAAACGGTCGCGTGTAAGGTGAGGTGTGTTCGCGCCGGTCCGGGATTGGTTGTGTAACTCCATCTGCGAAGGGCCTGGTCGGGCATTTGGGTTGTGATACGCGCCATGCTTGGGCAGGGCATCCCAGCCCTTCGGGGACTCCTTGGTGATCTTCATCCAGTCGTATTCACCATCTTCAACTTCGCCCGTGTTCTTGAGTGCTTGGGTGAAGAGTTCACGGAGGTAGTCGTAGTCGGGAGTATCTTCGAAGCCAAGGTTTCGAACATAAGTGAGGTACTTGTTAAACTCGTCGGGGAAGCCTTCACAGAGATCTTTGATAGCAGTGGTCTGCTTCTTCTCACCAATCTTCTCGTACTTCTGCTTGTTCGTTGCAGCTTTCAACCCTTGCCAAGGGAGACCACCGCGAAGGAAATACATGAACACATGTCCTAGGGCTTCCAAGTCATCTCGGCGCGACTGTTCACGTCCCAGATGAGTGTTGATACTCATATAACGAGCAGTGCCAGACAGTGATTTCCTTTCGCGATAGGGAATGTGCTGTTTGGTTTTGGGATCGCGGTACTGCTTGGCCATGCCAAAATCGACGACGTGGATGACATTGGCGGCTTTTGTTCCAGGACGACCAATTAGGAAGTTATCGGGTTTGATATCGCGATAGATGAGATTCTTTTCGTGGATCGTCTGAACGCGGGATAGCTAGATAGGGTATGAGCGATGCAACGAAACCTACGAGATGTCTCAAAATACAACATACCATTTGCTTCGCCACCATTACTACCGTCTTGATTGAAAACCTTCGGTTGCAGTGGTCAAACAGGTCCTCCAAGGACGGTCCGAGCAGATCTATAACGAGGATGTTATGGAGGCCCTCTTGACCAAAGTAATAAACATTAGGGATGCCGGCTAGTACGCAATTGAGTTTAGTAGTGAGCATAGCCTATAGGATGGGACAAAGACTCACGACAGCCGACTAGAATTTTATATGTACGGTATTCATCTCGAAGCTGTGGTGCATCACTCTTACGCGGCTCCTATTACGATGTTAGCATATCCGAAGTCATTCATTGCAGGTACAAATAATTAAAGCATTTTTGTTGACCCATGTTCGTCCTCAAATGCAATGACAAGAAAACCCGCAAAACTCACAAATTTGATGGCAACTTGCTGATTGTTCAACAAGTTGGTGCCTTCAAAAATGACACCAAACGAACCCTCACCAATCTTCTTGCCAACTCGGTAGTGGACACCCACAACGTTCGACGACGACGAAGCCATTGTGGGATTAGGGGTATGGACCGTGAGGACGCGTCAAATACGGGTCAATGCGAATTCAGAGACAGCACGGTCGATAGGGATGCACAGATGGCGGTTGTCGTTTAATGGAGAGGTAAAGGGTCGTCGTCGGAGAAACAAGCATCAGAGATACTCGAGAAGCCCGGAAGTCCCAAAGACCATCTCTCGATGCTGTCGACGGGGGAAGCAAGCTGGCCGAGAAGATCGGAAAGGAATAGAAGAGCCAGCCGTGGCCCAGAAAGGGCGATTTACGGGAAGGGGATCGTTGAAACCCGTTTGGCTGATGTGGTGATTGATAGTATGATAGATGGGAAGGTGAATTGGATCGGACGGACCGCAGGCTGGAGAATTGGGGGTGAGAGTTCGAAGGGGAGGAAAACCGAGAGAGGCGGTCGGGGGAGATTGGGTGGACTGGAAAGTACCTAGGTACAATTCTTCAGCACCTGAGCCATTCAACTCACGTTCAGTCGTCCTCCCTAAGCCGGCTACGGTAAGTGACCCAGTTTTGGTGTGCATGTCTGAAGCTGTGAATGGTCGAAGCCCCCTGCCTTCCATGCTGTCGAAGTTCTTGACGAGTGACAGCGGGCCAACTATGTCTGCGGCTTCTAGGGCTATTGGGGCGCTGAAAGGGGCCTAATTTTGGGGAGGCTTAGGAGTGCTAAGCACGAACCAAGTACCTACCCCTTTCAGGCACTTTTATTAAGCCACGAATTCCCTGCTCAGCAAACCGACGATACAAGAAGCGCAAACTAAATCTAACGGCTAGCTCCCTAACTCCCTAGTAAAGTAAAAGATGGGGCAGCCAAGACCACGGGCCCTGGTTGCTGTAGGTTACCCCGAGTCAACACCTGTCTCAGTAGTTGAGCCTTTTGATTTGCTCGTTATTAATTTCATGTGACACTTATAGGGATTCGATTACTTCTTCAACATGAGAATCTACACCCATATGCGCTAGGATACAACACCTCAAATATTTATCAGAGACATCTCTGCGCCATAACTGGTATTTTGCTCCTCGAGTTCGTCCACCGTCTCCTGGGAAAGTCCTAGTACCCCATGAACTTTAAGTTAAGTATCCATCGCATTATCCGCCAACTAGCTACTTTAAGCCTAATTCAACTAGGCTAGTTGCGAGCAATTACGGTTTCCACTGCCTACCTAGGTAATTAAGGAAGAGAATAAAAAAACCCGATGCACTAACAACAGCTTGCTTGCTTGCATAGGTACTAGCATATAATGCGAGTGTGGAAAACCTTCGTATTGTTATCGTGAGTTTTTTGTTGTTGTTCGATGTTCGGATCCTCTGTGCCGCGTGTTGCCTTGGCACTCCAGCGTTTTCGTAAACAGTCTTGTCGCTTAAAGACAGATGCATACGAGTGAGCAGGCAGCGTGGTTCCATGGATCAAGGAATTCGCCCCAAGATCATCAATGCGTTGAGTTAACAGTTAACCATGCAACGCAACTCCGATATTTTTGCCCGATTCTCGGCGTGTTATCCGGGGGGTTCGTCCAGGGACGTTATACCCCCTGTCTAATCTGCGAATGAATACCGATCTAATATGTGTGTCATCATTTCCGGGCTTCAAAACTTCAAGCGACATGCAGAGGTAGATCTTCCTGTGATAGAGAGAGAATCTTACAATAAGATCCCCCTAAATATGAAGATTCTATATCGGCTTAGGGTGACGGAAACGACTATGGGTTAGGATCAGTTTAGTCTAGCGCATAACAACCTGGCTACTTCGCTATAATACGCAGGAAACAAATAGCCCGCTGTTCCGTGTGATGAAACATGATGCGCATCAAGATCTGAAGATGCGACAGATCCGTAAATCTCAACCTCGTGAGCATATATGGAGGTCAGTAAGCTCACTCAACTGCCCTCGGGTTATCGCTGCAGAGCGCCTCGTGTTTCAAAAAGCTGGATGCTTCTCAGTAAACCCACCAAATTCGAACATAAGCTTCACTCTTGTGCCAATATAATAATGCAGGACCCTCTCTTTCTTTGTTTTGGGTAATATCGATTTGGGATACTACAAATGACGTGAGCATTTCCTCAAATCCTGCATCCAAGCTCTTGGCACAGCCACAAACACATGATTAATGCTTAGTTGGAAGTTTACTTCCAAGTATGTAGACATGGCGCATGGCTCAGCCTTTCGCGAATAAATGGCACTGCCCATTTATCAACATAAAATCATGATTTATTCTCAGTATTTGAGAAATGGCTATTCAGATGCGATAATTATAGTTAAGCATCGATATGTTTCTAGTAGAAACAATTCAGACAAAGACGCGAGAAGTGATTAATTAATACAGCTAGCCAGACGTGAAACAGTGCCAGTATTTCGACAAGCTCCACGGTCAAACTCTAATTGCAAGTTTCTCTTATTTGACCTTTTTCTAGTTTGTGTCTATGGGTCTATGATAGTGATATGCATCAGTAAAACATGTATATATGTCTCTCCGGGCGTTGTAGTCGGATTGCAGCCCTTAAGATTATTAGTGCTACCTGAGTGGCAAAATACTGCGGTTAAGCATGTTTATAAGCTTGCGATATCGTCGTCAAGCTCTCTTTGACAGTATCATGAGCATCCTTATGATCAGCTCTCCAACTAGAGACAGCGACACGGACAGCAGGTTTTCCGTCCCAGCTAGTCCCACTCACGTACCACTTATTGCCCTCATTAATCCGCTGCACAAGCACTTTGTTGAGTGCGTCGGCTTTGGCACGGAACAGGACTATGATGTGAATGTTGTCTTCAATATTGAGAGACGCGTCTGGCAAAAGTTCATAACCATCGCAGGATTGGATAGCCCTGGCAACAGCGCGCGCGGTAATAACCATTCTCTCCATCATTTCCGAAATACCCTGCCTGCCCTCGCTCATTAAGACCGCGTAGACAGGGAGTGCACGGAAACGTCGGGAGTTTTCGAGCCCAATGTTTAGAGGACTCTGGATTTGTGAGGTGTTGTCGGTTGAGAGATAGGCAGCATTGGGGTTCTTGAAAACGTCATTTTGTATAGACGATTTCCGAGTAAAGAAGATGCCAATGTCGTAGGGCTGATAGGTCTATTGTCAGCTTGGCTATATTCTCTGCACAAGGGTAGACTTACTACGTTCAACAGCTTATGCCCATCAATGGTCATACTATCGCACAGTTCCAAGCCAGCATTGACCCTATGAAGCGAAGCATATTCATCCTTAACAGGCAGAACCCGGGCAAAAATCCCAAATGCTAAGATATCGTCAGTAATAGCCGTTGTGAAGGAAGAATTTAGATTGTGCCAAACCTCCGTCAACATGGATCCATGCCCGATATTGGTCGGCTAACCACCGAAGCCTCCTCATGTCCTCAATTCCCGTGGTCGCAAATCGGCCGGTATTGACCTCCCCGGCGCTGATGGCTATAATGCTGGCGACATTTTCGCGCTGGAGCTCTCGCTCTACGGCATCTATATTCAAGCGCCACGGTTCGGCATCGCTGAACGGTAGTTGTTTGACGGACGCACGTCCGATTCCGACCACAGATGCTGCTTTTGAGAGCGAGCTGTGTCCCATGCTTGTCAAGACTTGGATTTCTTCAATACCTGCCTTCGCACAAGCTTGTAATAATCCGACCTCGCCAACTGAGCCGGAGCCCTCGGCTAGCCTCGATGTAATGATTGCCTCGCGGCCACATGCCAATCCCAGGATATTGCTACCTGTAGCACCGGTAGTAAACGTTCTGCCCTCCCACTGCTCTGGCTCCCCCAGCTGCAACAAGCGCAGTAGCATCTTCAAAGCGGCATCCTCGACCTCTGTAGATATTGTCTGAGTGGGAAGATGCACCTGAACGTTCTGGTCATAGGCGCTGACGATGTTGTCTGCGAGCTCAGCAATCGGAAGCGTAGAGCCGGTGACGAAGCCCCAATATCGGCCACTTCTATTCTCTCCGTTGAATGCAGGCACGATGTCATCTATCAAATGATCGAAAGTAGCCTTTGGGCCAAGAGCGGCAAGATAGTTGTCAGCAGTGGCATCTGGAAGCGATGCCCTTGCATGTGATAGTTTCTCTAGGCCGGGAAGCGTAGGTGCATGTTCGTCCGGTGCAACAGTAGCTGATTCCCTGATGCGGCGCTGAGCATTTTCTATATCGATGCTCTCCATCTTTTCTCAAGTAGGTCGTTCTCCCTTAAACCAGGTGTTTTGGTGTTCAAAAATGCTCAGTATTCTTACCAACTTCTTGACTCTATGCTGGCTTTATGAATGAAATGAGTCACCGCCGCAAAATGTTACCATGGACGAGACGCATTCTCTAACCATACCTTTAACGGTGCGGTGGATCATATGTTTGTTGTTCTTTCTGATATCGATCGCAAACTGTTTCCCGACATTCACACCGTAGTTGTACAAACAGACACTACCTAGTTAGGCTTCTTAGTTTGTTGGAGCCAACGTTAGTCACTGCGTGACCGAGTAGTGTGATGGAAAATGCCGGTCAATAACGCCGAGTATGCGCGACTCTGGCTGACTCTGTCTTCAGATAAGGCTGATGAGCCTCAAATCAAAGCGAACAGGCTTGTTGGTTGTTATTACTGAGAAATATCTGTCACCGTAACGGGTTTCACGTCTTGGATGTTACTGGGTCACATTTGTAGGTATGGGAATCTGTTACAAGTAACTGCATTGGGGGAGGTCTAGGCTATGCCATTGATCCTGAAGGATTGCGGTACTTGAGATCTAGAACCTGGCTAGTGAAGTACTTAAAATCATCTTTTAAGATCGTCAATTTGTCTACAATTCTTGCTCTTTAATCGGCTCGTGGGTTATCCGGGAGGCGAACTGGGTCCAGATGTCTTGAGCAAATGCTTCTTCTGGCAGATAAAGACATTGCATGTAAATCCCGTCCCGCATCATAATAACGGCCTCGTGGCAGTGGTCGTGTGGAATGATATTTACCTTTCCAGATTATCTAAGATCTAGGTACTGATCTGGCTATCTTTCATCATAAATACGAGGTTCATATTGCCTATTTTGTCAGAGATCATGCGGGGCTTTTAGTATGTAAGCGCGATATTTCTGCACAACATCAATGGCACGAGCTAGCTTCGATTCGAATATCAATAACTTAGTCATCTTTGCATTTCTTACATGCATTGTAAGCAATCACTGTTTTCAGCACAAAAAGTTGATATAGAAGGATTTGCTCTTGACAGGTACCCAGCCAAACCTTGACCGATTACATGTTCAAGCGTGTTCCGTAACATAGAATATTGGTAGTCGATGGAACCTAATACAAGCGCTCCAACTCGAACGGCAGAACGGCGGGGTGTCCTGCAACCCAGTTGTCCTACTGTTCTTTTCTAAGCTTAGTCTATCGGCACTAAACGCCATTTCCAGAAGTTGTGAGTTGTGCTTTGCCTGGCTCAAAATTTCGCCATCCAGGCTAGATAGATAGACGATTCGTACAGTGGACTCGACAACGAGCCGCCTGACTACTGCATGAAAATTAATCAATCACCGGCACTTCATGACAACTTTATTCGCCTTTGGTTGGTCTGAGCCCAGCCAAGATCTGCAACTTTATTAATTATATGGGTTCATGTTTCCGGCAGCTTGGTTCAGCCTGTCTTCTGGGACACGGCTCACTCCTTGCCCCTCCTCTGTCACATGCGTATAACTTCACAGCCAATTCCATCTTCTCGGAACTTCATCCGTCCCCACAACCCTCGCATGTCCATTTACTATAATTTGAATTATATCTGATCTATCTTGTTTCTCTGTGCATTCTTCCTGGACCGTCTCTACGACTCGACACTATCAGTTTATTCCTCGCCTTAAATCTCGGGCTCATCAGATAAGAGAGGATTCATGTCTTCTCCGCCATCGAGTATTGGACAAGGCGAAGATGCCCAAGAAATATTAGAGATTACCAAAGGTGGCTCTGATGAAAAGACAAACGACTCAGATGAAGCTGGCCCGCCCTACGATCTTAATAACTTCCCCTTCACCTTCGAGCATGCCTCTCACTCCATCAACATCGAGCCTGATGTGAGAACGCCCTTGTCATCATGAAAGGCACCATCGTACTATGTGTATCTTCGCTAACCAACAAAAAGAGTGACCCTTCTAAATACTCGAGTTATAAGTGGTGCGTTGGTGTGGCACAACTATGATATTATATAAGCTAAATGACTTCGAAAAACAGGGATGGCGAATCTATTACGAGCAGCGTTACTGCATATAGAGAAGAGAACGGCAGGACATATCACGCCTATAGTGATGGATGTACGTCAACTCCCACCTTCTGGACATTGGCGTGATTGTTAGATGACTGACGGTCCTGCGTGTGCTATAGCATACCACTATCCCAACGACTCCTTAGAACTCGAGAGGCTAGACTGGCAGTATATATGCCTCAAACGTTTATTCAACGGCAAGAATTACTTTGCCCCGTGGTTACAGGAGCGTCCTCCACAGCGGATACTCGACCTAGCTACGGGAACGGGTATGTGGGCTATCGAGATGGCTGAGGAATTTGAATCATCCATGGTCGTCGGGACGGACTTATCACCCATCCAACCCGAATTCGTCCCGCCAAATGTGCAGTTTTTTATTCATGATGCGTAAGTTCGAGTTTATTCCTTTATTAGATTATGCATGCTAGTGACATGGACAACCCGTGATGTAGTACTCGAAACATGGCTCGTAAACTTATGATTTTTGATCAGATGTTTATTTCGATACTCTGTTTTGCAAATGTTGTAGAATTTTCGTGTGAGATGACAAAACCTCACTACACAAAAGAATGTTAACCTGATTTGCATTAGGAGACTGGATGAGTGGTGGTGGCCAGACCCGTTCGATTATATACATGGTATGTGCGGCCTTCACCGTGATTAATCTAGTCATTAGTTATTTGATTTATCATTGTACTGACGTCCATGCAGTACGCGGATTCTTCCTTTTCCTTCTTACGTTGGTTAGGAATGATGGAAAATCCTAGTCGTGAAATGAACAAACAATAACGCCCGCCCTTAATGCACATTCTTGACATGCTGATAAACTGCTTTCTTAGATACGGATGGCCCTAGGCGCATGGGAGGACTTCGAGGCGGACGTGGCTCAGAAAGCCTTCGACCACCTAGAGCCAGGCGGCTGGTTCGAGGCGCAAGAGCTGCTCCCGACGCTCGGGTGCGATGATGATTCGATGCCGGACGACTGGCCCCCGAACCTACTCTTTAACGACCTAGAAGACTGCGCCAGACGAGAGCACCGCCCGCTTGATATCGCCAAGACCTACAAGCAGGGCCTGATCAACGCGGGCTTCGTCGACGTCACGGAGCAGGTATACAAGATCCCGATCAGCGGCTGGGCTAAGAGTAAGAACTGGAAGACCCTCGGCGACCTGTGGAATGTGAATTGTCTAGATGCCATACAAGGCGTGGCTATGGCGCTTCTGCATCGCGCCCGAGGGCTGAAGCGGCATCAGATTGAGGTATGTTTACCTGCTCTGCAATCCCGAAGATATGGGACTTTGGCTGACTGCTTCGCAGATACACCTGATGGACACTCGACGCGCCCTTTCCGATAAATCGGTTCATGCGTACCAGAGGTGTTATGTTGTGCTGGGACGAAAACCTGGGCCAAATGAAGCCGTAGTCACAACCTCAATACATCAATAATACAGTTACATCCTTTTCTTGAAATTCCTATACTGGTTTATGATGCACGTACTTGTCTACGTCACGGTATACCTGATGTCAAAGCACAATCGACCGCATGCACGCCATTCCGACTGTAGATATGCCGGTGGTTGGTCTGGCTAGTAGTGCATCCGGTTCTTCAGACTTGATTAAGTACAGGCGGGGAGGTTGTTCTTGGCCAGGGGAATCCCGGCAGCGGAGGGCCGGCGCATGGGGACCGGGTCTCTATTTCCTCAATTCCCAGTAAGCGGTGCAGCCCAGCCGCAACGTGGGAGCTAACGACCCTGGCTTGTTCCGTACGCCCCCTTTTACGGGGCTCCAGTCTCTTTTTTTAGCGTGGAATTTAACCTAACTGCGAGGGCATTGTATCCACTGGCCATCCACTGCACCTGACGCCGTCCTCCGTCGGAGTGTCTATTTAGAGGTAGGTAAGTACATACTGCAGCGCTGCAGGTGATCCAGTACTGCGCTAGACGAAAGCTGCAAGAGGGACACTAAGAAGTAAGTAACTCATAACGTCCGTCCAGTCGTCTTCAATCTCACTCATCGCATCTTACCTGCAGCCAGCCATTGATTGACTGACTGATTGACTGACTAATGTGAGAGTCGTCTGGTCGAATGTTTTTGATTTGTTACGTATTGCCGTCCCTTCATACATCCAGCTAGCACTCCCCATCTCTCCCGGCTGGACTGTTGTGCCTCTCTTTTCTCCCTTTGACTGCTTCGATGCAGGTCGATGGTTGCGCCAATCCTTGAATCCTCCCAGCCAGAACCAAGGCGATCCCCCCAGTCCCAGTCGAGCCAGTCTCCCTTGCAGCAGCATTACGAGTGTACACCCCCTTCGAGCGAGCGACTTACCTACTTGCTTAATCATCTAGCGGAACACACGATCCTTGTGTCACCCGGCTTTTTGTTTAGACCTTGTACGAGAGACGACACTGATAGACTGGCCCATCTATACGTGGCCTTGATGCCCACTGCTGCTCGAGCCTCACTCGTTATTAACTACTGAATCTCTCACCCGTCTTCTCCTATCTTTGGCCGACGTTACCCCAATCCTACCGTAATTCCTTCCGCCGGTCGCGTGCGCTTTCTTGGCGCTTGTATATATCTATCCTATTAAGCACACCACCCGGACTGGTAATATTAATACAACGCGTGGCTCCGAGACGGCAGCATCATGGCGGGACTCATGAGCAAGCGTCAACAAGCACGCAACGAGCGCGCACTCCAGGACCTCGTCCACAGCGTGCCCGGCAACAATGTGTGCGCCGACTGTGGCGCCCGTAATCCATGTACGTTGAGTGCTGCTGAGTGCTGCTGAGTCCTTCCTTCGTTGTTACACTGCAAGTTCTGTTTTCTTCCACTCGACAGGGTATGCTGACATATGTGCCGCTTAGCATGGGCATCATGGAATGTAAGTGTGCCGAAACGCACTCGCACGCAGACTGCCCCCAATCCCCCGTCGTGCTGCCACCCTTCAAACCCTTGCGACGCCAGCGCGCATCTATACCACCTGGTGGCATCGTATGGTGTAGCTGAGTAGCGGAGTGCTGACAATCATGCTTATAGTTGGGCATATTCCTTTGCATGAGATGTGCCGCGATCCATCGCAAGCTGGGGACGCATATTTCCAAGGTCAAGTCGCTGAGTATGGATAGTTGGACCAGTGACCAGGTCGAGGTACGACAATTACCACCATCACTACTACCACGTATCTTGCAAACTGGGTTCTAATTCAAAATCCGGGCAGGGCATGAAACGGATGGGAAACGTCTCCTCAAACAAGACCTACAACCCCCAGAACAAGAGGCCACCTGTGCCTATCGACGCCGATGAGGCCGATTCCGCCATGGAACGATTTATCCGAACTAAGTACGTGCAGCCGCCGAGTCGAACCCCGACGAACGGCGCAACAAGACACAATACTGGAAGTTCGGACGAGGGCACGCCTCCGCCATTGCCACCTAAGACGGGCACTCGGTTCTTTAAGTCGGGCACGCTCTCATTTCGGTCCAAGAAAGAACCACAAAGTCCACAGGAGGCCACTTCTCCGCGCGGTGAGCGCCATCTACGCAACAAATCATCTAAAGTCTTCGGAGCGAGCGTGCACCAGGATAGTGTGGAGGCCACAGCACAGAAGCTGACACAGCTTCGCGACATGGGTTTTGCGGACGATCAGCGGAATGCTATGATTCTAAAGGGGGTCAATGGTAACCTAGAGAAGACGATCGAGGCTCTGGTGCGTCTTGGTGAGGGTGGTGGAGGCCTTTCGCCAGGCATGACGAGTCCTCGAGAGCCATTATCAAGGTCTTTGACGCCAAAGCCAACAAAAACAGTCACGAATGGCATATCGAACATCGGTCTATCAAAGCCAAGTCCACCTCTCCCGGTCGAGAGTCCATCGTCACCATCCAACGATCCTTGGGAAATACAACCGCCTGCGCAGCCCCAATCATCACAGTCCACCGGCACATTGCAGAACAAAAATCCGTTCTACAACAATAACCCTTTCGGCGCGCCAAGTCAGCAGCAGCATGAATACGTCTTGAGCCAGTCTGTACAGAATTTATCTCTGGCATCATCGCAGCCACCGCTCTTCCCGCATCATACGGGAGGGGCTCCTGCAACACAACCCGTAGCCCAGCCTACATACGCGCATTCAATGACTCCGCCTGTGCCACAGATTTCACATTTCGCTTCCATGGGCTTCAATGGAAACCAGACATACCCTCAACCGGTCCAGCTGCCGCAGCAACAAGGATACAATCCCTTTCTACAGACCCCTACGACACCACAGCAATCTCTATCACTCAACACAACTCCTTACCAATATCAGGGGTCCTTGACCAATAATCCGTTTACGAGGTCGCCGACAGGAATGGCCTCGCCTATGTTGAACCAAATACCCGAGCAATCCCAGCAAAATGTATATAACTCACCCCAAACCCCATACAGTGCCAACCCTTTCATGGCGATGAGCCAGCCAGCTCAGATATCTCAACCTGCCCAACAACAATGGTATCAGCAAAACCCACAACAGGGGCAAACTTTACAGCCGGGCTACCTTCCCCAGCGGGCCAATAAAGAAAGCATCATGGCTTTGTACAGTCACGTTCAACCTGTACAAAATTCAATACAACCTCAGGCACAGGGCACTTCTAATCCCTTTGAGGGAAGTTTAGCAGTTCCTGCTCAACCGCAGATGCAAGCACCCACACAGCAGAGTCCCCCAGCTGCAACGAATCCATTTTTGAACAACGTGGCCGCCCCGAACCCTTCTCCGTTTGCGCCTACTAACCAGGCAGCCTCGAGTGCGAGGAGCCGTGAGAGCATGATGCTCGGGATGGAGATGGCCTGGAATAATGGCCGACACAGCCCGGATGCATTCGCGAGCTTGAGCGCGAGAAGCGGATAGAGGTGGTCTCTGAGTTTTCTTTTTGCCTGCCACGTGTCAAGGGGGATCCATGTATATTGTATGAAACATATCGACGCATGATGTAGGTGTAGGGTATTATATAATGAAGACCTCGCCATGAGGGGAAGGATATGGCAGTAATGTCTTATTTGAAGTTTTTTTTCATACCCAAGAAGAGCCAAAAACGAGTGATTGCATGATTCTCTCATTTCATTGCCTATATTTCTTAACTTTATGTACTTGTTGTTGCTGTTCCTGCTTTGTCTCACTTGTGAATCTCCTTAAGCGAGAACTCCTCCCACGTGACCTCTTCCAGGTCATCGAAGGCGCCCTCGTCGATGCGCACGACCTCGCTCCATCCCCGGATCAGCCCCCGCCAATAACACGTCTCGGCCGCGGGACTGAGGTACCCGCCGCCCTCGAACAGCGCGCGCTGCCGTCGTGCGATGCCCGATGCGATTCCTGGGTGCGCCTCTAGCCACGCTACTGTTGCTTCCAGATCGCTCCAGTCCGGCGCTACGAAGACGATGTTCGCCTCGGACGAGGCCGAGTACGACGTCGGCCAGGCGGTCCGCACCCACGGTGCCGGATAGGGGGATAGTGGCGGCGGCTTTTCGATGTCGCCGAGGGAGATGGGTTGGCGAGGAAGACCACCTTTTGGTTCTTCTCTCTTTTCTGGTTGAGACCGGAAATTGGCAGTGAAAGAGCGGAAAGAAAGTCGAGACGAAGAAGACGAAGACGGCACAGACGCGGAATCCGGCGCATCGGGATCCAGCGCATAGCTGAACACGGGCCTCAATAAATGCGTTAGATGCTGGATCCAAGCCACAGGAGGCGTAATCACCACGCTGGCGCACAGATTGTGGAATTGAAAGCGGCCGCTGTACGTCACCCCCTCGGTGTGGATGATGTATTTATACCTGCAAAAATCCTCGATCGAAAGCGCATTACTTGCGTTTCTTTCTCCTCCCCCCCTGTTCCCCTCGACGACTTGTCCTCCCGACCAATCCAGCGCCTCGATATCGGCCCATATCTTGGCTCGCGGGTTAGTTCCCGGGCTAGACTCTGCTGTCCCGAAGGCGCGCACGAGGTTCTGTCGTAGCCTGCCTGCTCTAGCATTATTGAACCATGTTGTTCCGCGCCATATAGCGCGCGGAATCTTAGAATTAAACGGAAGTTCTGCCTCGATGGCAGCGATCTCCTTCGCGGCCCGCGGCAAGGAGCCGATGAAGGGGAGGGGCCAGGCGTAGAAGCTGAAGTGAGGGATGGGGAAGAACCGTTTTGCGGAGCCGTCTTGAGTAACAAGCAGCTCGGGGTCTGCGGGGCGGGAGTACGAGAATGTGCTTGCTGTTGGGTCGTCGTGGTGGGTGAAGGCTATGATTGTGTTGGGGATGTGGGAGAATGGGGAAGAGGAGGATGGGCGAGGCCAGGTTAGTAGTGCGTTGGAGATTTGGTGGAGGGTTGCGGAGCGGTGGGAGAGCATGTCTCGGCTTAGATCGCCTTTTCGTGCTGCTGAGAGGATGTAGAGCTGTTTTTACTATTAGTGAGTGGTCTGACGGGACGGGACGGGACGGGATCTCACCTGGCCGTCCCGGATCCGTAAGATCGTAGGACCTAAATTACTCGGGGACCGCTTGAGCTTGAACGGTCCCTTGGCTACCTCATTGTCCACCTGCTCTAGGATGCCCGGGAAAGTGGCACGGCATTGGTCTTCGGTCAGGAAACGGTTGTTTAGCACTTCCGGAGGTAAGGTTTGATATCTCTCCTCTTCATGTTGTCGGGACGGAGACCGGTACGCCTCCGGGTTCGTTGACCGTGAACTATCCAGACTCTCCTCTGGCACGAGTAGGAAGCAGTAGATGGCAAGACAGATGACACAGACAATAATGATCTGCCGTAAACGAGCCGTCTGCCTCGCGCTGCGGTGGTGCAAGTGCGTGACACCCATTTTACTAATGGGGATCCGTCTGGCGTAAAACGAATCGTAGTTATAGATTTTAATCCGACTTTTCTACATGATTCGTCTCTCCGCCCGCAAAGATCGGGATTGATGTCATTCGGCAGCAGAAGCGGCTTGCTTCTCGTGGAGCTAAGTTGCGTCTCAATGCCGTCCCGCGATGGAGATCTGACTATTCTTTCTTTCTATCTATCCTCGCTTACGGGAGGACTAATATGTAGCCTGCGTCGCCAAGCACTCACTAGCTGAAGAGAAAACCGAGAAAGAAATAAAGAAAGCGGGAACTAAAGAAGGGGTGGAGTTTTTCTATGCGATGCGATGCGAGCCCGCATTCGCGAAGCGGACGCGAGTGGACAGATCAGATCTGAATGTCGGGCCATGTCGTCTTATAAGTGTCTCCGGGACATGTGCCTCCGAAACGGGGGAATTGTGGTTCCTGTTTAGTCTCTCTCTCGCGTCCTCTTTTGGTGCTTGTTCCTGAATTTACTCGCTTCTGCTTCTCGAGCCGAGTCGCATGCATGATGGGATCGACACTACAGGGCTCCCTCGTGGGGAACATTCATTCATATTTCCCCGCATTATAGAAAGTATTGTTGTTCCACTCGGTGTAGACGATTATATATAGCTATTAATGGGGTCTTTTCCCAATGGCCAAGGTGAAATGGAGAGTTGTCATGCCAAGTCCTAAGAGTATAAGTTTATTATGATTGAGGTTGTATCACCGGCTCTGTTGTATACGACGGCATGTCCTATTCACAATAGGACAAGGAGTACGTATACGTCTAGTCTAGGCCCCACGAGGTAGCCCTGTTTCCCGTCGAAGGCTTCTGGATCTGGATAGGACTAGGAAGAAGTGCCCGAATTTCCGTCTTATATTCTTCCGATTGTGGTAAGTTCCATTTTCCAGCAATCCACGTTTGATCTCTCGCTTTGCTCAGACATTTGTTTCTGAAAAGCGCTAATCTGATTCTTAGCAGCTTCAAGCCTCCCCTTATCGACGTCTCTCTTCTCTGCTATAAGTAGCCTTGCTGTTACTGTAGGCTCTTCGCTGAGATACGATTCGAGCATAGGGGATGGTTCGTGGATTCCACCCCGGTGACTAACGTCCAGTCAGCGTCCAGATGGCTGTGCTAGTTGGGGGCCAGTTGAGGATGCCTACTTACAGCCCGCTATCGGCAGTGAACGTGGGCGATGGGGGGGTTGAAGTCTGCGACATCCTTTCAGGCGTAGCGGTGCCTTTCTCTTTTCCCCGGTTTATCGGCTGAGTATACCTGATCTAGTAATGTACGTTTGTTGGGGTATTTGTAACTTCGAGTTACAGAACGAGCTGTATTGGTGACAAGAGGGCAGATCATCTCTGTTGAGACCAACGAGGTTTATATAACACGATTCTTTGCCAGCTCCTAGGCAAATAGTAACGTTTGCGAGTAACAGTCCTGAGCAAATGTCCTGGGCAGATTGATGAGTATTGAAGGTCTCGCGAATACAGACTTTTGAGCATGACGACCAACTCGTCCTGAGGTTGCCGGCTAGGACTCGTTATGCGCACCTGCGCACAGCCCATAAACCCGTGACTGCTAGCGCTTAGAGCCTTGCTCTTATATCTTCAGCTTTCAAGTCCCTCTTTGTGAACAGTCCGCTCAGCATCACCGAGTCTCCCAATACCGCCAAGCCGACTACTGTCGTCAATTTCAAACCTATTGGTAAAAGGTACATTCAAGATATCGCTAGATGTCATCAAAACTGCTAACATCGAGGACTTATCCAGACGGCTTACCCTACGATTTCATTCCCTCCCAGGTGGCCAATATCCTCATTGAACCTGCGTATATATATTATCTTATCTTCTGTGTTATTTACAAGCTATTTGACTTCAACTAACTGCGGTTAAGCAGTTGTAGACTAGTCAACCTCAAGGTGTTAGCCACAAGCGTGCCTCCAACAATTCCAAAACCCTCCATGCCGCTACCATCTTATTTCAGACTCAATAATTCCAGCGACAGTCAAAATGAGCTGCGCTACCAGGCTTGTAAATCTAGGCCAGGACGAAACTCTCCTTCAAAGTAAATGCCGGGCTACCATCCTGCAAATCCGAGTCCCGGTTAGAACTAATCGATAGTAAGTGGCGGTGGAACTGCGTTAGTTTTTGTGCCTCCTCTCACATTCTTTCGACTAATAAGCAAACAGTGCAACTGAAGCCTCCAGAACTTGTCTTACAGCTATGATATTAGTTGCCCGGGCTGCAGCCATCAACGAGACGCGAGCTGCGATGTTTGGGCGATTGACACGGCGGAGTTGCGGACATTCCTCTCACACAAGAACGGTCCTTGGTCATTGAGAAGTTCGATACAACCGGTGCTCCAAACCCCCTTGGGGCATGATCCCCAACAGGCAGTGATACAAGCCGACGGCAATCTGACCCTGGGTACTGACGATAATGCCGTTGTGGCGTCATATAACCTGTTTCGCGTCATTATAATAACCAGGGACAATGGTACTCAATGGGCGTATGCAGCCGAATATGAAGGCGAGCGATGCTATATCTCTAAAGAGTTACTGAAGCCCTATAACATCGGCCTAGAGGTCGATAGGGTACGCATCACATGGCAGAAGTTTGGCGAAGTCAACCTTACACATACATGGTTTGAGATTCTGAAAAAAGATAGAATTGGCGGCAATGCCGATCTTGTTCTAGGGAGAGGGTATGAAAAGCAACGCCCGGATATTGGCGAGGTTCTCCAGTACGCGAGAGAGGTAGACCTAACGCACCCGACATACTGGACGTCTCCGCTGGACGCTGAGATTGTCTTGTCTATGCAGAGGCCCAGGACTAAGAATCATGCAACGCATCATGAAGGCTCAAAGTTTGATTCGCCTTCCACAGTCACTCCTCTGCAAGATATTGAAAGTTCGTATGATGAGGTGACTGAAGGGGAGTGTTCATGGGCATCGTCAAGTGATGAAAGCTCTACTACCTCAAGAGAACCTGTTGAGATACGAAAAGAAAACATGATTGGAAAGATTTCATTGACAATAACTCGGTGGCTTCGATCTCAGTTCGCACGAATGGTCACAAGCGCACACGAGACCACAGCTGGTTCCTACGAAGGTAAAAGCGCACCCTCGAGTGGATCAGTGCAAAATCAGAAAGACCAAGTCCAACGGGAGGGCAAAAGAAAACTGAGCAACACAGATAGTGATGGA
Organism: Xylaria cubensis; assembly: GCA_022385715.1. Classification (NCBI taxonomy): domain Eukaryota; kingdom Fungi; phylum Ascomycota; class Sordariomycetes; order Xylariales; family Xylariaceae; genus Xylaria; species Xylaria cubensis. The sequence continues at coordinate 827,081 of MU279015.1, read as the reverse complement.
GGTGAGAACGACGACGGTGATACCGTCAGACCTCCTTCTCCAGGAGCCGATAATAAAGTCAAGGGTGAAGAGATAATGAGGTTTGCTTGTCCATATTTCAAATACAACCCAACGAAATACCAGCAGTGGCCAATTTGTCCTGGTCCTGGCTGGTCGGATGTTCATCGAGTGAAGTGAGTATCCCTAGTCGCATGAAGGCCTGCGACGCTGACGATAGCATCTAGGGAGCATCTATACCGTAAACATCGACAGCCCAAGTTCAGATGTAGGCGTTGCTGGGAATGCTTCGACTCTGAGCAGAACTATGTGGATCACCAAAGGGCTCTCATACCGTGCGAGCTGGGAGAGAAGGAGCCGGTAGAAGGCTTTGACACAAATCAGGAGAGGCAACTTCGATCTAGAAAGAAGAAAAGTCACATCGTTTCCGAAATCGACAAATGGAACGCTGTTTATCAAATCTTATTTCCACATGTCTCGCCAGACAACATCCCATCTCCTTGTGAGTAGTGTAATCGATAACTTTGACGCACCTCTTTAACTAGTTCAAAGTTTACGAGAATGAAACGCATACTTATGAAGCGTTGACCGAGTGCCAAGAATACATTCTCCGCGAAATCCCACTGCGGTTACGAGAGATTCTAGTCCCAGAATTTGATAGGGACTTCCAAATCATAGAGCAGAGTCTTCAAAGGCGAGCTATCGAGTCTACAAGGACCATTGTAGCGAGTTTATTCGAAGAATTCCGAAAACTGCACCAGCAAGGCACCGCCCCAACTATGGCACCGAGGCCCAATGAATCCCAAGACAATGCAGGCCCAAGCTCGACGCAGGCTCAACCCTTTTGGCTTGATCCTATGGAATTTAGCAGTATATTCTCGGATCAGCAGGATATTGAATTTAACTTTGCCCTCGCTCCAGATGGAAATTTATCTCTGTTCGATGATGTCCAGCTCCAAGACATTCCAGAAGCACCAACGGAACCGGAGAATAGCGCGCAAAAAAAGTCTGATTCTGGCTATGAGTCGAACAACGTGGAGCGACCCGATGAACAGAGCATGGATTGAGTGCGTCCAATGATTACCTCTCTTTTTATCCAAAGTAGAGTTGCATGATCTTGCCAATGCAATGATCTAAGCGACTCAAGTATCTAATAATGTTTACGTGAACATAAATCCTCATGTCATCAACGCTTCATGCCAATGTGCAAATTGCAGTAATGTCAAAGAGCCAAACTAAAAGTCTTAGGCTAGAGCAAGCTTAATAGAACAGAAAAACCACAGGCATGTACCTACTTAGCTTAAACACTCGAATGGCTCAATATCTAATCTATCTACCCTGACCTCTTTGATTTAGTTACATGTACCGTTATTGATCCTTCTCTCACTTCGTAGCCTTTAAACACCAAGGAAACAGTTGGTGAACATCAACAAGGATTATGTGAAAAATTCTGTAAGCGACACTATGATTAACGCAAGGATTGGCAGAAGTATCACGTCCTTTGGCGCGATTGGGTACGACTTTCGTTGACTTCAAGTGTGAAGGATCAATAACCATCGGTCTATCATTGCTAGTTTAGTGGGCACATGGAACTCCTTTTCTTCAGTCTCCTGGGATGTAGTGAAAGTGCGTTCAGTTACATTAGCGTCATTCTCCAGGTCTGTTTAACATGCCCATACTGATTCGGCATCAGGGAGCAGATACTTGGTCAAGTTGGTGTTCCCAATTCACAAATTAGGTACCTAGGGATAGCGGGAATAAGCTCGAGTACTAACTGGGTATGGACTCATTACTAACAATAAGCGGGGGAGGGGCCTTTTCACCACTCACTCTTCACCCTTCCCTCTTCCATATTAACAAGGCTTCCTCGTAGATATTCGATATACCGATTACAACAATTCACAGCATCATCCTATAGGGACCTCGAAGGCTTTAAGATTTCTCCCAACTTACGCATACTTTTATCCCTCCCGAAGCAAGATGGTGTACACGATCGTGGTCCACCTCCGCGCCAAGCCCGGCAAAGAGAATATCGACAAGGTCCACGCAAAGCTCAACGAGGCGTCGGCCATCTACTCGAAAGACAAGGAGACCATCTCATGGTTCGTCATGCAGAGCGTGCACGACCCGCAGGACTTCACGATCGTGGAGAGGTATGAGAACGAGGGCAGCCAGAAATACCATCTCGAGAACCCGTACTGGAAGACGTTTGACCCGTTCGTCGTGCCTCTGCTCGAGAAGCCAATGGATCTGAGGAGATTTGAGGAACTCGCGCCCGTGGCAGGCGAGGAGGCTCTGCTGAAATAGTGTGATGGATAATCATGGTGGCATCAAGATAGGAATTCAAAAAGGAGATTATGTAGCCATTCAGCAGGCGAGAATTTACTATGAAAAACAATTAGAGTTGTTCTCTCATCTCGTTGCACAGCAAATCTCCTTTCTGCCTGACCTTCATATCGTCTAGGTAGGTATAAACTCCTAGAATTGATACCACACGGCGAGCAGAAAGGTGTCCCTACTTCTTTGCCATCATGTTGAGAACTATAGATTTGTCGAAACTCGTCGCGCATTCAAGAAATCCGTCCTACAGGCCCCATTTCTATATCCGAGCACTGAGCCTTACCCATCGTTGTCTATATCGACTGTGAGCGACCACGAACACCGCCGTGACAATTGAAGTTACTCATGCCAGGTCGCCACTTTTCAGCAGGTGATAGACCAAGCTGAGAGTCCACGTTGATCGGTCGCCCCGAGAAGTGGTGACTTAAACTCGGTGATGTAAGCTTCGCTGTTCCTTCATATTCTCTAGCCACTTGGTTGCTGTTTAAACTCATACGACGTCGTGGACCGACACGACCGCCGCCCCTGATTGGCGTTGTGCCATCGTCATGTCCGGATTGGATGTCGCCAGCGAGACTACAGAGTGTCATAACTGCGTCCCTGTTACCAAAAGACCCGGCTGATTGTGAAGCAGCGGCGCGGAGATGGGGTACGACAACCTCCGTGCGCCTATCAATACCGTGAATTAGTGGAATGAGTGCCTTGGTATCATTATCTGAGAGAAGGAACATAATCCACAGCCCTCTCATCGAGATGTCTATGCTGACCTTTGCCTTGTACGACTCTATCAGCATTTTCAGTATCTTCGTATTGCGTATCTTCGGGATGGATGTGGCCACAACGGGTATAAAGACCTTCCGCCCGTATTGACAAAGAAGTTCTAAAATTTCAGCAAACCATTCTTTATCCATCGCCGAGGAAACCACACCATGAGGGATGTCGATGAATTGCTTTTCTAACCTAGCAAAGAACTTGCGGAGGACTTTTATGGGATATGAGTCAATCATGTATCCCAGAAACCTCATAGAGAACTTTTCAGAGAGCTCTATAGGTCCTTCCGTGGCATTGATGTACTCGCAAAATGCGTCCTCACTACGTTTTCCCTTCAATAACTTTTCTATAACAGTAGAAGAAGGCTTCTCCAGCTGGTCTAAAAGCATAGGAATAGTATTCAAGTGCGATAGAAAAATAGAAATATAGTCGCCGTAGATGTAACGAAGCGTACGTTGGACGACCTCTTCTAATGAGTTTGTATAGTCCGGGGTTAATGCTCCGGCATTTTCTCCAGCCTCACAGAGCCCAAGTAAAGCATATATTCTGTCCCGCTCATCCGATGACTCAGATTCTCTGAACTGAACCAGAAGAGAGGCTATGCTTTTACCCTGAAGAAGATTTAGTGTATTGTCTAGAGACTTTTGCATCAAGTCGATGACTGCTAATATATGCGCGTTCGTTGTTGCGTTTTCGATTCGAGCGACAATGGCGAAAATGTGCGCGAGAACAGAACATGTTCCGCAGAATATCGAAGCCCTACGAACACTTGCGACTTCCTGTAAGATCCATACACGCCTAAAAAAGGGGCTGAGTAGGAGATACGCCAAACCCTCTGTCTGACGGGCCTCTAGGTTGTCGTATTGGCTTCGCAGTCCTGCTTGTACTGTTTGCCAGGCGGCATTCCATCGCTCGTCGTTTGGAGCCCAGCGATTACCGGCAACCTGCTTCTGAAGCAGAGTGAGAGATCTCATAATGACTTGCGTGATAGTGGTGCATGGACTCAGATAGAATATCCCACGATCCGCGCGCTGATAAATATACTTCATTTGCTGCACTTGATGTCCTCGCTCGAGATCATCGTCTTGGTTGATACAAACACCGTCAACCCATAGGTACCGATCTACGTCTAAACACCGCAGATCGTGAAGCACCTGCCATAGGTTTGATGTGACGGGTAATATCTCTCCCGTGACATATATATGTCTTTCCCTTTTCAACGTTCCCCAAGTGTATGAGACGGCTTCGTACGGAATGACGTTATCATCGAGTGTCGTATGTATAAGTTCACACTCTATCATTACTCCGTCGCCTTTCTGCAGCCGCACGAGACGGAACCCAGAACCTCCGAGGTCTAACCTTCGGTATTCGAACATGGTGCTTTGAGGGGTGTAGACAATGACCGCTCTGTCATTTGGCTCTGGTAAGATCATGTGTGGGACGCAAGGAGCGTCACCAAACATCGAGCAGCTTAAAAATTTAGGAGATAGTTCCCTCACGTCTGATTGAAACTAAAATGTCGCTTAGGTTCGTGCATCATTTAACGGCCTTGGAATTGCTTGCAGAGGCCCTTTTTGGTGTTGAAATAGGCAAGACTGTAGCTGACTGCATCTTATCGCTACTCACAATAATGAAGTATTGGGGAAGGGTAATTTATGCAGGTGAATGTGGCTGTTCAAATGTAGCTGTCCCCTATTGGCTGGTTCCTCAATACATAATCGAAAGGTAGTGTCGAGGCTGTGTAGACGGCCTTTGAAAAAAAAACACAGCCCGTCGCTTATGGACACTTTGCTAGACGAACTCAATGAGATGATTGTCAGCCAAATGTAGCAAGTTTAATATAATACGTTATAGGCAGATATGCGGGAAGTCTGCAAGTCTCTTAACTCGGCAGTCTAGACACACTCTCAATCCAGTTAACCGATCTTTTGTCTCAATAATGCCTGGGGCCGAAAACTATATGATCATTTTACCAGAAAATGCGAAACGTGTATATCGATTTGCCCAGTTATGGAACTTTTGCTGTTACGAAAGTAGTTATCTGAGGCAGAGCCGATTCCCTGAGCACTAATGGTTGATCAGAACCATTAGACTACCATCGCACTCTGTGCTCCGGTTGATATACTTGGACAATCTTTCAAAGCTAGCCAATGATAGCCGGCGGCACATAGCAACTTTAGCATTGGAAAGATCACGGACTCAGGCATGACAGGACATCGCTACCCACAACGCATTTACCCCTTTACGTCCTGTAAGGGGTATCACACAATAAGTTCGAAACTATAGGGGTCAAAAGGAGGAATTCAATGATTCTTAGCTGTTTGTCTATTTTATAGCGCACTTAAACCTCGACTAAATGTCTGTAGACTAGAATTCAACCCATATCAGACCTATCTATGACACTCTATTTTGGCACCATTTGTGCTGCTCTCTTATAGTACCAAATATCCTCATACTCTTCCACCCAATTCGTAATTTCGTTCATCGTTATTATCACCTCGACTGCCTCCGCCGCCTCTGCACACCGATCATCAAGTATGCCGTCTCTTACAGTCTTCAACAGACACGCGACACCGAACCGTCCGCTATCCTTAGCTACCTGGAGCGCTGTTCGGCCATCTCTATCAACAGCATCGAGGTCGGCGCCTTGTTCGAGAAGAAATCGAATGACGGGTACAGTTTCAAGCTCTACGGCACAGTGTAAAGGCAACCGGTCATCAGATCCTACTATATTTGTAGGATGAGCACGTAACACCTCCAAGATAGCACTGTTCTTGTGATGAACCGCGAGACTCAACGGATTGGGCAACTGCCCAATCACTATTTTAACTCCTCTGTCGAGTAGACCACCGGTAGCGGTCACATGCTGAAAATATATGGCGGAATAAAGAGCTAGGGCATCACACATGCCACCCTGATCAAATCCCGCGGGCTTTTTAACGAGCAGACCCTTCTCAGTCCACATTCTTCCATATAAGACACCCATCGTGAACAGCGCCCAATCTTCGAATCCATCTAAGTTGCGGCGACCTAAGTCCGTTAGCATTGTCGAAACTTCTTGTTCTAGAACTTCCGCCTCTGTCAAAGCTCGCGCAAAGGATTGCATAAAATTTGTCGTTCTGATGAAGCCTTGCCGTATGACAAAGCTGTTTAGATGAACTCGCAACTCGGCGTTATTCCTATAAGCTCGTGATATGAAGTCGATTAGATCAGATCCAAATATTAAGTCGTCCTGTCCTGATATGAAGTCTCTCGTGTCATCTGGACGTCGTGATAAGAGGTCTTCCCCATAAGGTGATAATAAGTCCAAGTGGGCCGGATCACTGGATAAAAAGTCGATCCGACGAACTGGTGTTTTGAAGTTGTTCCGATAATATCGTAAGATGGAGTCCCGATAAACTCGTGATGTGAAGCCGGTCAGATCAGATCCCGATATTAGGTTGTTCAAATATATTAAGTGGTTCTGATAGACTTGCAATATGGGGCTCTGATCAGGTACCAATTTCGAGTTTCGAAAAGCTTGTTCGACGTCGATCAGACAAGGTCCTGATATAAGGGAAACGAGGCGATAGACTTCCTTTCGCCAATTTAACACTGCCTCATCTCTAAGAGACTGCACCGACATTTCTATCATGATATTCAGTCTGTTGAGGAGGTAGTTGTATGTAAGGACATGTAGTGGAAATTTTATTTCGTTAAGAATGTTCCAATGCCTAGGAGTCCTGGTTGGCCGGTTGTTGAGGTTATTGTCGTACTTCAACACGAGACTCATCATTTCGAAGGCAGTGGGTCTATCCAATGGTACAGTGTCTGCTACATGCGCATTTTCATCGATAAGGCCTTGCGTGCTGTTCATCGAAGCTGCATAGTTGAATGTATTTGCTAGATCATTAAGAAATAGATGAATTGATGGAGGACAAGCCGACGATATCCATTCAAGTGGTGAATCGACACCCTTGGTCATGATGTATGTAATGGTGGTACATACAAGAGCTGACTGGGTCTGAGTATAATCCGGGACAACAGCTTCCCAAACACTCTGGTCTGCGCATAGTCCAAGCAGCGCGAATATCTTGTCTCGGGGCTCCGATGCCTCTGATCGATGAAAATCGACTAGGATTTGACAAAGATTTCTATGCAGGGTCTTTCGGGAGTACGTTGGCATGAGTTTAAGGACAGCCCTAGAGTGGCTGTCCAAGTCAGCATCCAGTACACTTGTGCTTGCAAAGAAGATTTGTACGGGAATGGAGTTTCTTCCGCAACATAATGATGCCTTGCGGGCGCTTGCAACTTCCTGCAAGACCCAGACTCTGCGGAACCAGGGTCGTGTTAGAAGTAACTGGAGACCCTGTTCTTGTATAGCAGCGACATCGTTACCGTAGCGCAGCCGGAGTTCAATTTGTGCTCTGTCCCAGGTTAACTTCCACCTCGAATCATCGGGCGCCCAGCGATAACCCGAGGTGTACTTTTGAAAGGTAACTAGAGAGTTCATAAAGACGTCTATGCTCTCGCTCGTCTGCCCAACATAACAGAGGACACGCTCGGCGCCACTATAAATATCTCTCATTTGGCGAACCTGGTGGCCGCGCTCTAGATCGTCGTACTGATTGATTGAAATAGCATCAATCCATAGATAGCAGTCTGCTTCATACTGACGTAGATCGTGTAGTAAATTCCACAAGTTAGAGGTCACCAAGAAATCCAGTCCTTGGATCTTAATCTTGTGAGTTCTGAATGAACTACCCCAGGTATAGGAGACGGCCTCGTATGGAATGACATTCTCGTCCAGCGTAGTCTGTATGAGTTCGCACTCAATGACATCATCAAGTATAGTACCTCTAAGAAGCTGTACGATACGGAAAGAAGAGTCCTTCAAGTCTATCTGTTGATATTTGAAGGTATGCATCTTCTGGTATCGGTGGAACAACTTGGTGGACAGCGCTGGATATCTAAAAATCCATCATGAGATGAAAGCCGCCTATACTGGGGATGAAATAACCTACTTGTGCTCTATCGCAAGGCTGTATACACTGATGCCAAGAAAAATATCTCTCTCTTAAGCTTCGAATGAGCCGTAAGGATAAAGCCGGAAGGTATCAAATTTCTGCTCTGTGGTGCCGAAGGCCATATAGTTATAGCTTCTTACAGAGCTATTCCTAGTTCTTGTGACGATATTGAGCAGAAAAGTGCTGATAGTCATTGCGAGACAAGGAACAAATATATCCGCCAACGAAGGTGGCTTAGCTGCTATATGATTGCATTACAGTCTGTTATGTGCGATACCACCTGTGAGAAGGCAAATTTTATACCAGGATACGTACTCACTGGGGTCACATCCTTCTGAGGCCGAGCAGACGGCTCCAACACAATTAAAAATGACAATCTGCATATTCGACTTGCAATTTGGAGCTTATTAGACAGAGAGAGGCTGTGCAAGTGTTCGTGTGCATGTGCCACACGAGTTTAGCCGGCTGTTGATTTAATAACATTCGCATTCTATAAACCCCCCTTAGATCGGAGAATTGGCTGTTCTACAAGTTTATAGGTCATACCTTAACGTTTGGTATACTGCTGTTAAACTGTAGCTATAGAGGCTATGCCTTTTCGTTCGGTTCTTAACTAACTACCTAGTACTACGTTTATACTAAGCACGGGTTTCTGTTCTGTTTTTACCGTAGTTCAACTATATTGTAGCTACCCAATATTATAATTACTATTCGAGGACCTTTGTCGGATTATAATACAACATGAAATATCATATGAAGTTTCGACCAGGTTTATTGTGCTTTTATTTGCTTAGCTTTATGCGTGATTAAAATACCTTTATTGTATACGCATTCTAACGTAGCTAGTATGACTTAAGACGCTATATATATCAACTCACTCGCTCATGGATTTGGAAGCTGCTTCTTCTTGATAAAGAACATATTTAGTTTTGAAATTCACTTATTTCGGTACATTTGGCTCATCAAACCGAATCTTACCCTCATTCACATCAGGATAGACATCGAACCGCCTCTGCGACGTGATAGGGATATTCTTTCTCGTCTCCTCGATCTTGGCACCGTCCAGTTCCCAGCTCACGATAGTCTCACCCTCCTCCGCCTCGACAACGACCTGCGCCATGGGATCGACAATCAAACTGTGGCCCCAAGCATGGTAAGTGGCGCCCATGTCGCGGGCGGGGCTGCACAACGCGACATAGCACTGGTTGTCCATGGCGCGAGCCTGCCCTTGCAGGCGCCAGTGCAGCGGACCGGTGGTGAGGTTGAAAGCACCCGGGTAGATGAGGACGAAAGCGCCACGACGCGCTGCGATCATAGCCAGCTCGGGGAACCGCACGTCGTAGCAAATGGCCACGGCGATCCGTCCGTACCCCGGCAGGTCCACCAGCGTCAGCTTATTCCCCGCCGTCAACACGTCGCTTTCCCGGAACGTAATCTTGCCCGGAATATCGATGTCGAATAAGTGTACCTTGCGATGGCTGGCTAGCAACGCGCCGTCGGGTCCGAAGGTGAGCGATGTGTTGTAATATTTCTTCGCGCCCTCCTCCCCTTCGGCTTCTGGTATCGAACCGCCTACTAAGAACACCTTTGCTTCGGCCGCCATGGCCGATAGAGCATGGAAAGACGGCGACTGCTCCCGCGAGGGCGGCGAGGGGAGCAAACTCTCGGCATAGGAGGGGAAGTAGTCGCATCCGTAGGGCGAGTTGAAGCACTCGGGCAGCACGACGAGGTTCGCGCCGGCGCTGGCAGCTTCGAGGACCTTATCGCGCGCGTGGGCAAGATTTGCGGCCTTGTCACTTCCGCTTGCAAGTTGGACGCATGCCAGCTTGATAGGCTTCTTGAGAACTGGTGAAGGCGGGGTTGATGTCGCCATTGTGCGCGCGAAGGACGGGTGTGCGAGGATCGGGTTGATTTGCGCAAGTCGGCAGCTGAGGTGTAGACGTGAGCTTGGAGGGAATTTATATGATTTGACGAGTAAACTCAGTGTCTTGTTCGCGAACGATCTCATGGTAGTTACATCACGAAATTCACTAGGTATCTCCTCACTTCCGAAACCTTGGAGATGGGTGCGAGATCGGGGATTGGAGTAGCTATTGTGGGGGTCTTCGTGGGGTTATGAGCTGAGTTGGGGTAACGAGGGGTAGCTTGGGTTCGTTCGGGCGGTCATAAAAGAATATGAGATTCATCTTGTGAGTCGAACATAATTCAACATTTTCATAATGATTTAATTCGAAACGTTCAAAGTATATCGGATTTAAGTGATATAACATCCTTCATGAGGGACAGTTCTATACGCTTCCCGTTGTATTTCGCTGTAGTTCCACCCTTAAATAACTTGCTCTAAGCTTCGTCATATTTACGTCTTTAAATATCCCAAAACATGAAGTTTTATTCTGATTCAATGAAAATATTTCGTACCTAGCCATAGGCTTGTGTTCGTTGTATGGGTCTAGTAAAGGGAGTCGTCATTCAAAGAACGCGAATTCAAATTCTTACTTATAATCCTACTCCAGTTGCCTACTACATACGTCGCTCAGATTATGTGTGTAGATAACCTTCATCACAGAAAATTTCTTCTAGACAGTAGCCCTTCACCAATTTTTTCTATCCCCGACCAATAAATCAAGTACCATGATATTTACCAATCACACGCCCCTGAAAGCAACTCAGCAAGCTTCTCTAAGAATTTCCGATCGACCTCATCAAAGCCATTCAGCTCCGCACAATCGATATCAATAATCGCCACGACCTTCCCGCCCACGACAATAGGAACCACGATCTCACTCTTGCTATCCCCGTCGCAGGCGATGTGGCCCGGGAACGTCTCGACGTCAGGCACGAGCTGTGTCGTCTGTGTTGACGCCGCGGCTCCGCAGACTCCCCGCCCGAACAGAATCGTCTGGCATGCTACCTTTCCTTGGAACGGGCCCAAGATCAGCTGCTGTGACTTGGTCGCGTCGAGTGTGTAGAAGCCTAGTGTTGACGTATCAGTTAAGTATTCGCGAGAACGAGTGAGATGAGATGAGATGAGAGGGTCGATTAGCCCGTAGAACGAACGTACCAGCCCAGTTCACTTGACTACTCGGAGCCGGCAGGGATTTATACGCGTGCCATAGTAGCGAGGCGGTGTTTGATAAGTTGCTTTTACAGTGTTCTGTCAGCTATATATGTTGCATACACACCTCATTGTATGTGTAGTTATACGTACCAGACCTAGATTAAGAGTGTAAGTATCGGTAGGGTTTACGATAGAGAACACGGGATAGAAAGCTTGCCTACCCAGTTTCTCTGACCGTCAAAGAGACCTTCGGCCTGAAGAAGTACCTGCTCGTACGCCTCTTCTTTCGTCACGCCCTGCGCGAAGTTTGAGGCGTCTGCGTGGACCTGATATAATGAACCGACTTGTAAGTTATCGATCAGCTCTAGTCGGGTTGCGAGGTTCATACCATATTTTAAGTTTTTGTTTTTCCTTTTAGGTATGTGATCAGATTATGTCAATCCTGAAAATATCGTAAATACCTTCGACCAACTCTATCTTTGTTTCAATGCCGACTTATTAACTATTTGCTCGATGTCGTTACGGTTCATACTTAGGCATAGCCATGTGGGCTGTAGAATCGCGCAGAAAATTAACATTAGTTAAGCACGCGATTGGTAGGGCGCCTAAGGCCATCCATCTTTGCTTAGTGTACTCGACTCTACTCGGAGGGCTCTTTCTAGCAAGTTCTCAAGTCGCCAACTAGTTTCAAAGTGCAAATAGAATTTACATTGTCTTTCTTAGATCTACTCAACTAATTTTGATATTCGTTTTCCGATTTAAGTAGTTTTCGAAGCGCATATTTCGTTTAAACCCCGCCATAATTGAAGTCTGTGACCTTGGCAGTCTGGAGGCTGCGACGCCAGCTGGCAGCATCTGGAAAAGAAGCGAGTCTATTTGATCTTTGAATCAAGACGCCAAGCGACTGTTGATGATACAATTCCATACTTAACATGTGAATAGGTTTCGTGTTTTTGGGATTGGTGGGCTTGTTCGTTACCATATATCCGGTTCTGCCCTGGCAAGTAAGTCGGTAGCGACCTATGAGTGAGCATTTTGGATCACACTGCCTAATCTTCTTACTACATACATACCTACCTATATCAGAAAGGGCGAGATTCTTGCATGTCAAACAGCGAGAAGAGTTTTTCTGTTTCTGAATATAGGCGGCACTGGAATGAATTGATTGATCGGGGTAAATCGTCATGAACGGACTTCACTTGGGATTCGGCAAATTTCACTCAACATGAAGCAAAGACAAGAATGCCAAGGCTGCTACCATTATCATAAGATAGGTAGCGAGAGTTAACCTCACATGTGTATATCTACCTACCTATTCCGTACATATAGGCATATAGGAGGTTAGGCACGATGTATTAGACAACCCCTCACGGAGACTGCCAGTGAATTACTCATGCTCTATCTATCCCTTTTTTATAACATCGATAGCATCCCATTTATGGACCCCTCATGGTGGATATTTTGTCAATTGCTCTACAACGTCAAATATCCACTTTGCTGCGCAACGATATACGCATATAAATAAATTCACCAACCTATATTACCACGTACGGCTTGCACGTGTGTGAATATCCGATTCTTATTGGTCAAACCGGTTTCAGCGCACTAAACTTCTTCCAGAACCCAACGTCTCTTTCCAGATTGCTGGCGCACGGCACTTTTTATCCTAGCACAAATACAGTAAAAGATCGCGTGACCTTCGTTCCAAGGGTTATCAGTCTCTCGGTTCGAGTTTGTTTCTTTTACCCTGTATATGCGTGGCACAGAAGGTCTATCATTGACGGCAGGAGGTCTCGTGTGCATCTTGAATCCCTGCCTACATTTCAGGCAAGGTCCTCTGAAAAGAGAACAAACATAGACGATCCCGAGACCGGCTTGAGCAGCAATCTCAACGTTGGTATCATGCTAGTTTTGGCCCGTCATGTTGCCTCGACTCTATTGTTAAATCTGTCTCACGAGGAGTGTCGCTGGCCCGGTCAGGACAATACGCCGGCTCCTTCTCGAATTCTCAGAAACTGATATATCTTAAAATTCAAACTACGCAAGCATACACCCCATATAGACGGGAGCATCCGCAGAAGTTAGTGCCAATCGAGATTAACAACATAGCGCGTGATGCAAGGACCCGCACTCTACCAATCCGCGGAGTTTCCGGTAAATACGCCGACGTGAATGCCCTTCGGTAATATCCCACAATCACAGGTCTGCAGGTAACGTCGACGGCCGCTTATGCACAGTCGGTGTCCGGAAGTTGTGAGGCGGTTCAACCATGCGGTTCTTGGATGGGCCGAATTAACCCTAGAAGTGTTTCTCATCTACTATCAGGTCTAAATGCCTATCGAAAGAGACAACCTTCTCTATAGTTCGGTGCTCAAACAATCTGCCGCCATTGGATATCTTGTGAGACACCTCGAAGTTTAGCGTGGCCGGTAAGTAATTCATGTGTCTGCGGGCGCTCGACGCGGCTTTGAAAATAATTGATTCTGGTATTTTGATATCGTGGTCGGTTGTACAAGATGATAACCCGTTGGAGCAAAAGGTGAGTCTTGACACGGCCACGGAAATAAACCGGTCGCCCATCTCGGTTCTGTGTAGGGATTACTATATGCAAAATCATAAAAGACACGCCATTCGACGTGACTAACAACCAGGCGGTCGATTACTCGTCCAATCAGCCGCACAGGACGTCGAGGAACCCAAACGCACATCAATTTCGAGCAAGGGTAGGTAGTGGCTTACACTACAACTACGGGCCGCACTTGGCGACCCATGGTCGCGTGCGTGCGCTTGGGATCTGGGAGATACCGAGCAGAGCGAGAGAAGTCCTGAATGGCTGGGGGCGGGGTCTATGCGTCCTGCAGCCAATATCCAATCTAGCGTAGGTGCTGCCGTTACCGGTGAAGGAGTTCTTATCGCAAAACCATCTCGATATTTCACGAAGAATGACGTTAAAAGTTGGGGAAACATGGCGTATAGAGCCGTGATTTGACGCCAGAGCGTGCATAACCGGCTTCAAGTTCGTCGTAACACTGCGTACTCGCACAAGCCCAGCACGTCATGAACCAGATTGGCGGTTCAGAAAGTCTCCAAGCTCAGTGCTCGTTGCACGGCATATATACAGCGAGCAGATGCAGATGTTTGTGTTACGGGACTAATTGATACCGTCTGACCGTACTGCTTCGGGTACACTATTATAGGACGCTGCCGTGAAGAAAATCAGGGTTCAGCCTGTTCCAAGCCCGGCAAGGGTTAGGATTGGGGACGTCGTGGTTTTACTAGTGCATATCAGCCGCTTATGTATTATCTGTTACGTATCGTCAAAAATGCACGGGTGACGAATCACAAAAGGTCTTACCTCTAGCAGTTATGCTGTAGAAATTACTGTCGTGCAGAAGACGACGTCCCTCCGTTACGGTTGGCAGTGTATATGTCCGAGCAAATTGCCGGTAACACCCACCCGGCCAGCCTGTTCAACATATTGCTGGTGCTTTGAACTGTCATGTCACCCAAGTTTTGCAGCTCGTCGTAGAGGCGAGGCGGCTCATGATGGCCAGAAATGGAAATAAGTCGCGCGATCAATTGCTATGTGTGTATACTTATCTCGGTCCGGGTGGGATAGCGGGTTCTAGCCATCTGCGGGATGCATGTCAGATACACTAAAACCAACGCTAACACTAACGCCAACGGCGCCAAAGAGGGGCGATTCATCATTGATTTCTTCGGAACCTTTCCACTATCAGCAAATCTGCGTACCCACGCTGATACTTATCTGTTACAGACTTTATACTAGCAACCGTTGGAGCTGTGAACGCCGCGATCTGATTGGCCAATTGCTTCCCAGGTAGGAAACCCTCCCATGGTAACTTAGTACCGAACCGTTGAACCGCGGGGCTTCCTTGCTCCTTTCTCGCTTCGGGCCAGTCTAGCCTCTGCAGCATGCCCAGGATGAAAGGGGGATCCCAGCCGGCAACGAGGTTGCCAAACAGCCGTGTGCTGTAGGCAAGTCCAGAAAGTTAGATACGAGTGATGGGATAGCAAGATTCCTGGGGTTATCCTTGTTCTTAAATGTCAGTATGTCCTGTATTTGTCTGTCTACCCCATTTCCTCCCTCTCTTTTCACTTGACAGCAGAAGCTGTATAATCCAACTATCAACATATTTTTATCCTCGGGGCAATTTGACAGAAACCTTGTTATTGATAGTGGACTACCTCCTTACTAGTAGTCCACGGCATCCACTTAGTAAGTACCTTAGCCTGAGTGAATGACGCTGCTAAGCCCGGGAGGCCCCAACTTATAAAACTCGGTTTGAACGGGGCTGATTGGGAGCAGCGAGAAATACCAACCGAGTCTGCACTGGATCTTCTCTGCCTTCTGCCTCTACTCTTGAAGAGAGTAAGTACGGGGCGCGCTACTAGCTACCACTACTATCCAATTCCCGATTGCGGGAAGCCTGTGTGAAAATCTGTGTAAAAAAACTGGATGAAAAGTGACAACACAAAACCCCGGTCATCAAGCGATACCCGATCCATGTCACCAGATTCATCACCACCAACGTCATCGCTGTTTCTGTCTCAAGCCAGGGTTGCAACTCCAGCATTACAGTACTTATAGCATCAGCATCGCCCCACTCGGACTCAGTGCGAAATTACCAACTATCACAGCCTCCCTCTCTCTTTGTTTCCCACGTCCGGCTCGGTGCTCTCTCTCTCTCTCCTCCCCGTAGAACAAAGAAAGAGTGAATGGACACAAGGGACAGAAACGAGAAGATTTGCAGAAAGACGAGTTGACCACGGGGTCTGACACCACTATGCGCACAGCACCAAGAAGATGAAATTCGGAGAGCGACTCGAAGAGGCCTCAGTGCCTGGCTGGAGCTTGCACAATGTCGACTACAACTCGCTCAAGCACCAGATCAAGGCGCACACTTCACGGGACCAGGCCACGGCCATGACCATCCCCGGCCAGCAGGACCACGCATTACGGCGGTTTGAGGAGGCCTTCTACCTCGAGCTGTGCTCACAGCACAATCGTGTCGGTCTCTTTGTCACAAGCAAAGCCGACGAGATCTCGCGCCGCCTACGTAAGTTTACATTTCCTATCTGCTTTTCAAACCACGATATCCAGTCAATTGACGTTCCGTTTTGCTTTTGTCTCAGGCCATCTTTCGGGTCTGGCGCACCAATTGATGCTTAAATGTGCCGACACACGTGGCTTATCAGCCAAACGCCAACGGCGCTTTGCCAAGTATCAGACACAGATCGACGAATGTGGAAGGGATATCCAGGCACTCGGCCGGTTCGTGGATGCGCAGGTCACCGCGTTTCGCAAGATTCTCAAGAAGTATAAGGTATAAAACCCTCAATTCAAATCTAATTTCATACCTTATCATACATAGCATTGCATCAGACGTCTGGCATATGCCACCGACGTATGCGTGGTACCTCAGTCCCCCCCCCCCATCACGTCACTCATGCAAGCCACGGTTTGGCGCAATGCAGGTCTCAGTTGACACCCGATGACAGAAATGGACCGGTTCAACAACGCTAGGCAGCCGATTCAAGGACAGTGTCCTCGGGAATCCTAAGAGTTTCACCCACTACAACTTCGCCCCGCTTCGTCTGCAGTACGGCGAGCTGCGCAACAGCCTCGACGCCGCCGTGCCCCTTGACAGCAACCTCCCCGATCCGAGGCTGCTACCCCCGACCGAATCGCGGGACCCCGCCTGTCGCAAAGCTTATCGTGATTCGCGCCGTTCTTCGTACAGTATCCCCGCCGTGACCCCCACCCCGCCACCGACGACGACGTACTGGAACGAGTATGACCACGGCAGCGAGGCCGGCGACCAGGAAGACGATGCCTACGTTATTTACATCGACCCTAACGCCGACGACGAGTTTCCGGGCCTGGCGTACATGAGGAACATGCTCGGCGGCAGGGTCGACCAGGTGCGGCACTGGCTGCAGTCGCAGAAGTCCAGGAACGCCGCCACTACTATTACTACTACTACTGCCACGTCTGCCAGCGTATCCTCGCCCTCGGAGACGCAATCCCTCCTCACCTCCGGAGCGACAACGGACTATTTCAGCATCGCAGATCCACGACGACCACCCACAAGCGAAAGCGGGTACCGGTCCTCGTCGGATGAAGGCGGCGCGCAAACTCTCGGCTTCCCGCACACGTACTCGTACTCATCCGCCTCGTCAGATCCCAAGATGGCAGGGAGTTACCAGGACCTGGTGTTAACGCGGGGGATCGTGCTCGCCTTCGTCGCCGCCTTCGTCCTATTGGGAGTCTCGGGACTACTAGTTGCCACGGGACGACGACACCTGCGACTCGAGGTCGACGCGGGGGCTACCCTCGGCTCCGTCGTTAGCCTCTTCTGCGCATGCATGGGCCTTGGCGCCATGCTTTACCGCCAGTACCCCGCCGGCTACATCTACTGTCTCGCTGTATGGGCTGCTTTCGTGGCTGTTTGCGCGCTGAACGGCATATTACTTGTTTTAATTGCCAGTAATAGTAGCTTTTGAAAAGTTGTCGACTCGTATTCTCACTTTTTCACTATCCTCCTCTCTCAAGAAGGACGAAGGAAGGGGAGGAGAGGAGAGATAAAAAGAGATATAATGTGTCATTCGTCTTTATTTTTCCGAGACGATATACTTGCGTTTCTATATTTCTATTTAGACCGACCGGATGGATTTGCTTCAGGGCATGACAGAACCGTATGGGTAGGATGGATGGGAACGCATGGCGTTTTTGGAGCAAAGGTTGATTTTCATATGATTTGCTGGGACATGCAATATGCATGCCATGCCATGCATGAGTTGCTTACCGATGTACGGAAAGGTACGTACGAAGCGCGTTGGGATGAGATGATATGGATCACCTTCACGCAATGATGTATATATATCGCACCGGGGGAATGAATGAGTATATTTCAGTATACTCGAAAAGTTGGCGTTTGGTCGACTGCGAACTACCTAGGTAGGGGACTGATTGGCTGTGTATGTAGGTAGCAGGCTGTATATAGCTGAATGACAGATTACGTATTATGTCACCACGTTGCAAAGGATGTCACCGCGTATTTGTCGGTCGGACTTAAGTACCTAGTAGTGTTTCAATTGCTGTTCATGATTGAATTTCATTTCCATGATGGGATGTGTTCTTGGTCGGTACATCTTGTTCCTTCCTCTCCGTCTACAAATCGTAAACGTAGTGCGTGGGCGGCACTCATACGCGCGCGTCCCTTTACCAGACTATCTTAGATAAAGATATCTGGAGGATATGGCAATAACATCCATTGTAAATCAGTCATCCACCCATACATCCATCCCATCCATAAATTCCACACTTCAGCGTAGCGCGAATAAATCCCTAACCGTATTTAATTTCATCCACTGCCGGCTTTTTCCTCTCAAATTTTCATAACTCAGGTTCGCGCTCATTACACCTTTACTCCATCTGTTTTCGCATTTCTGTCATGTCATGTGGCGTCCTTATTCGATAGGTATGACGATATTTGTGTCTCCGTTTTCGTTTCCTTCCGCCGACGACTCCTCCATCATAATCTTGAAGGTCCTTAGGCACATTCCAGAGACGCAAGTGCAGGTTTCGATGAACAGTAAACGGTTAATTTATGTGACCGTTCGACTCTATTGCACGGAACAGCAGACAGGTGCCCAGATGCGCATGAATGTATGGCGGAACAATGTTTTGGCCTGGGTCGCGTTCTGGGAAAGTCTTTACAAATAGAAGAAGACTGACTGCTGGCTTCTATCTTTCTTGGTATATGACCTGTGTTTAGTGCTTGATCGTATAGTAAGAGCTAAATCATGATATTGCTGGTAATTTGCTAGCAGGAACCTGTGTGTCCTGATCATAGTCTCATCGGATGAAGGACTGAGTGGTATGCGCTTGGCGCATCTTCCCCAATAATAAACTGCACTAGTATGCGTTCACAGGATCTGATGCACCTGGCGCATCTTAAACAGCTCGAATCCACTTCTGAGCATCGCTATATCGGCATGCAGGAGGATTGACATCATAGATACCCCGTAGAAGCGCATAAGGACTGGTACTCCATATGTTGTTCTTACAACTATTGCTGTTCGTAGCCTAAACCCCGTGGCGGTGGCGCGATTGATGTGTTCCTTAGATATACGTCGCGGTTTACTAAGAATATGTCAGTGTACGCCCCTGAGACACACGCTAGGGGTAGAACAGCGAAGTGAGACGGTGGCTTTGATATGACTTACTTCCGGTTTTGTTTTCAAGCTGTCTCATCATCTTCTCTGTAGCCCTCACAGTCAGTGGATTGCCCTAAACCTACATAGATCGAACATACCAGCAAACCCCCACCGAAAGCTGAACAACCAAAGACTCTCGAACTTCTCCGTAATGGCCTTCTGGCACGCCTCATACTCGTCCGGGAAGATGCGGGATAAGCAAGCATAGGCAAGGATCACCCGATAACATGACGCACCGGCAGGCGCGCACAAAATTGCTGGCGAGCGCGAGGTCGAGTCGAATGCCGGGTTGACCTTACATGAAATCTCGGTCGACATCTTGCAGGCGAAGCGTAGCGCCGTCAGCGCCACTGTCAGGTCGGGATCCGTCTCGATGGCTGCTGGCGTGCTGTGCTCTAGAATTTCTAGGAAAGGGGTGTATAGAACAAAAAGTGCGCTGCGGTGATGACGTCGTTTATTAATAAGGCCAGTCAAAATGATACTTGGAGACAGACAGTTGCAAGTGGATGTAGATGTTTCAAACGTACCCGATAAGCATTGCAAAGCAGTCCAGCTTCGTTTCCCAGTCAAGGCTCTGCTGCAGGAGGTTTTTCGTCGCCATCCTGATTTCGATGTCTAGATCATTAAACACACTCAGTAGTGGTTTTTCGTGTGGCCGACTTTGTCGCTCCTTATCAATCATCAGTGCCCTATGAAAGATGCTGGCAGTTTTCGCAGAAACTTGGAAAGAACCCAGTTTTTGTGAACCAACTTCTACATCAGTGGTTAGTAGGCGTGAACTTGGGAGCGTCGGTCGAGGAGATGATAATGCTGGCATGAGGGAGTTGCCGGGTATAGGAGTCACGACTTGTGGCTCGATCTGTGACTCTGGTAGTAGAGTCGTTCGGGTAGGACTCTCAAAGACAAATGGCAGATGTCTCATGGCGTCATCCTGATGGATAAATCTAAGAAGATATTAGTAAGTCTCTTACTAGGTTGAGGATAACTGCCGTGTCTTCGACCACAATATCGGCATATTACGGCAGAATGCATTTGCAATTGCTTCAAGATAAGTATGGACTTACTGTTCGAGAATAAACAGCCCCCACCACAAACAATTCTGTTGTTCCTCTACCAGAGTCAAAGGTACATCGTCGATCCCGCTGTCTCCTTTTTGCCGCGCGGAAATGCCCAGAACTCGAGCTACAGGTGCAGTCTGACTAAGAGTCTGATACGCTGTCTCGATTTCTCCGTGACCATATTCATACAAAGCCAGCAATGCACCGCACTGGACCAGCTCGACTGTTGGATGGGGACCATCGGCGCAAACCATGAGGAGTAAGGCGAGTATGCGCTTCACTGTGCGGTATGTCTCGTCGAACATGTGTTGCTCACCAGCAGCGGTAAGGCGCATGCGGATGTTAAGGTTCATAAGAACAACCAGAAGAGCAAACTCTTTGGACGCTAATTCTGGGCTTCCAGTGCAACTGGACTGGCTTCGCTGGCCCGTAATCTGATTATCCGCTGTACTATGTGAGTAAGGCGACGACTCCATATCTGGCGGAGAGCGCGACTCGGTTGATCCAAGCATGTTCGGTAGTTGCCGGTAAAATAGGGTCTGGTGCACAACTCCATACCAAGGATGTATGAAGTTAAAATAAAGGGCTGTGGAATGGGCGTAATCATGCTGGACACCTCCCGAAGTAGTATCCAGCGACACCAGAGATAAAATTTGCGAGACAGTGATGCCCTCAAGTGGTTCGGCACCACGAAAGAGAATATCGCTGGCTAGAGAGTGAGATTGTTGTAAGAAAACCACTTGAGCATTATTGGGATTTGAGTTGTTAAAGTTTTGATCCTGGATGTAATGGCACTTGGCATTCAACCTAAAGGATACAGTTAGCATCAAGTATGTAAGCTTAAATATACGCAAGTGATTCAAGCGTAGAGAGCCATCGCCTTTGTCCAATGAAAGACAAGAAGACTCCCGAAGCGAGCGGCACGATGCTTAACACGGTTTGGCAGGAGAATAGAGGAGCGCAATGAAAGGTCAGGCCTACCTCTTACATCTGTCACAAGATGGTAATTTTTTGTCGCATTTTCTTTTCGATGCTCTACATTTCTCACAAGCTCGCGACGCATGGACCTCGGATGCGTCCGTCATGACGGTGTCGCCACTATATGAACCGGCCGACTGGCCATCCTGAAGAGGTCGCGATCCCGGGGACAGACCAGGCGAAGAAATGGCGAGCGACGTTGCCTCGGACACAGGGGAATACCCCATGAAGCCTCCGTTCGACTGCATCGTGCTCACACAGGAGATGCGATGCGGCGGTTATTAGTGAACCCAAGCCCAGACCGAAGACAACTATGATAACCACGAATGAGGAAGACGAGTGCTAGTCACTCGGACTTTATAAACTGCTATGAGCAGAGCGATAGCCAGATTTGGACCAACAGATGGGGTATTGGTGGCGATGAGCGATTGATTGTAATTGAAATGAATGGCAAGGCCTGTGGCTGACACCGGTTCCAGCCTTGCTTACAGCTATAAGACGCAATCCGACAGTGCGCTAAAGGACGATGTGTGTGTGCCACCTATGTAAGTATTTTATACCCCCCCTGAGCTGCAAGGCCGATCCACTCTCTCCCGGCTATAATGCCAGAGACACGCGATTATTTAAATTTGTGTAGCGTCTGACAGTGCGCCTGTAATGCGAGAATGCTCGGTTGGCAGATGTCAAAGCTGTGACAGGCGATGGATGGATGTTCAGTAGTGACGAAGGGACGAAGTTAAAAAGAGTGGGACATGAAGCCAGATTATCAATCTGGTTGGTGTCGCGACAACACGGGCTGTCGTCACTCGAAACTCATACAAGGTGGCACTACTGTACCTTGGGCACCATCCAGGAGGTCTGACCACACGATGGCGTTGAGACGGACGACGGACAATGGTTGATCCGTTTGGTGACTCAGGTTAAGATGGTAAATCCCATTAAGGGAACTGGAATGTGTGACTTCGGAACAGGAGAGTTGAGGTTCGTTTCAGTCAAAATGAGTTTGCTCCCCGCATAGTACCATGTCAGACTGCGCGTTGCCGGTTTGGTTGGCCACTGTGACACCCAAAGTAGATTAGAAATTAGGTCCAGAATACACTCTGTCCTACCGAGTTGGCGTAAAATATTTAATGTGAAACTATACTCAAAAGAAGAAACGAGGGACAGATAGATAGATAGATTTTGATGATGGAGTACAACGTTCGTTTCTAGAAGCGGGCTATATAGGTCGTGTGGAGCATATTCTAGGCTTTTCACAAATACCGTATACGGCTTCTAGCTGAACCTGGGATTAACGGGAGTATTAATGAGGTATACCAGAATAGGAGGAGTAAAAAAGACTGATGAGCCACCGTGAGGGGTTCCCCATGTACACAAACATTGTCTATTGCGTCTTTCCCATAGGCCTAGCACAACAAAGAGTAAAAGTCCCCAGTTAGGAAGCTAAGGTAGCTCTCGTTAAGACGAATAGAGAGCTGATGTGTAACCTCGTCGCACGATGGCCTTAACTATTCCCTATGAATGATAGGAGTTCGTTCGAATAGTATACCTACAGTACACTAAACATATAGTGTAGTAATAAAAAAGCCGAGAGTAGGAGAAAGCTAATCGGAATGACGCGACTAGCTGCCCCAGAAAAAGACCGTGAGGAACCACGGATCATGACACCACCCCAGGCAACTAGTTAACCCATTCGCAGCTTGCTCCCAAGTTAGGTAGACTAGGCTCAGGTACCTACCTATCTGTGTCCTATCCCACACGGCAAAACGTGTCTTTCTAGCCTACTGTGATTACTCAGCCGCGCTATTATAGCACGGCGTTATTAATACACCGCTAACATCCACAAGTTGACTTTAATAGCTGTACCATACTCCGTATTCTTCTTCAATTTCCCCGACCGTCGTGAGAGGCTAGTGTACGGTATGTACAAGTAGGCAGGAGGAGGCTCAGAGGCTTAGAAAGACCACGATAGGATCAGGCCACAGGCATGGCGTCAAGCGGGCCCATAAATTATGAGCGAATAGCGGCCGCGATAATTATAATAAGCAGTCCTACCTGGATGAGATGATGGGGCTGATCAATCAGTGGCACTCACCAGAAAGGCAGGTAGGCGGGATCACGAATTCGCTGTCCGATGGTACCGAAGAGATGTTCGTGTGTCGAATATTCATTTATAGAACCGTATCGAGACCCGACTGATGTCATGTCAGTTGCAGTATACGGTAATTCGGAACAGGGGACGACAATGTGGTTATGTCTATACGTAAAGTCGGGACCAGGGTAGAAGTTAAGGGGCTACATGTATGGAACCACGCAAAAAACACCAATGATGTCTCATTCCTACAGGAATAAGCTGCGCTTTTAGGCATCGAACCTAACCACAAATCGTTACAATACGCTCTCACCTGTTCCATAATACGGCATTATAGGATACTTTTGCAGGGCATGCAAGCTAAAGCAACTAAGTCAATCTATAATAAGACCAAACTACAGCTGCACTACTTCAACATGTTCAAGTAAGATGCGGTGACCCCTCAGCTGGGTACTTTTGCAATGTTTATTCTCACGACAAGACAACAGATGATTCGCCCCAAAAGATGAGGCTAGAGCTGAGACGCCACGCCACGTATAATGGTGGAAACTACATTGACACGAGTTTCAAAACCACAAGCGCCTCCCGAGTGATGGAGTCAGAACAAAGAATTACGGTGAACAAAATCCTGCGTCTCAACAACCACCAAGCGACAACGCCCAACGGCACAAAAAGGGTGTATACCTACGATCGTTGCGCATTATTGCATGCGTGCATGGACCAACAGCTTCTCAATCGTTCGCTACGTACATGTCTAGAGGACAAATACCCAGTTCCAGAGAATAAGCACAAGCTTATTCATTTCGTCAAAACGCCCAGGATGTGAGGCAGACAATGATACCACATTTCTGCGGGTGGCTGTCCAAGGTCGATTTTGGCCCACGGACCCGCCTCCCGCAGTGTCTTCTCCGTCTGTCGGCACATCTTACAGCCGCCGATGAAATGCGGCCACACGAGGTTGAGGAAGCCTATCGTACGGGTGGATGTTAGCAGGATTGCGGAGGAGATGATGATGCTGTGTTGCGGCATATGCATCACGCAGAGAAGGACGCGGGGAAGAAAAAAAGAGACAATGGATGCCGTGTAACTGAGAAAACGCAGCATTAATCGCAGTGCAAGGTCAGAACTCACGCTGATATAACCGCATATACCAACTATACTCGACCAGCACGTGCTCATACACGTACCAGCGACCCCCGGGACGGAGAAGACTATACAGCTCGCGAATATGGCGTTCGGGATCAGGGATACTGCACAGACAAAGGACCGAAACAATACAATCGACAGATTCCGGCTCGATATTCCCATCCCACTTCTTCGTCTTGCCCTCCCCAGAGGAAGATAGATCCTCAATCCCCACGGGGACAATCTCATAGACATCCTGCAACCCCGCATCCTCCACAGCACGGCGCAGGGCAGGGTGTTGCGCGGAATTCGGCTCGACGCCGTAGACGCGGGTGATCTTCGTGCGCCCCGTGCCGCCGCCGCTAGCATCAGGCGCTAAATAGCGGTCCGAGAAGACCTCGACCCAGAGACCGCTTCCGGCCCCTACCTCGAGCACCACGCCGCCCACGCCGGGGCCCGTGGGCGAGTCCGTTACCACGCCTCGGGAGGTGCGTCCGTCTAGGAGCGGGAGGACGCGGGGGCCCGCTCCTTCGCGCACCTGGGGCCCTGCGAAGGCCCAGAAGTGTCCGAACCATAAGTCTCGGAAGCGCGAGGGCGAGAGAAGAATGGATAATCCGGAGGAGAAGGGGTGCGTTGAGAAGATTTGCCGTGTTGTTTGCGGGATGAAGCTTGCTGATAGTTGGAGGAAGAGCCAGGGGTCGAGAAGACCCCAGAAGGCTTCCTTTGTGCGGGTTAAGAGGCTGGTGCTCATTTTTGTTTATTGGCCTCTGTGATGCTTGAGAAAGGGGATGAGGAAGAGGAAAGGAGCGAAGAGGAGAGGAGGCTGAGGTATAATGGTCGACGGAGAATATAGAGTGGACTTATACTAGATAATTTCGTTTTACCTAGTGTGTATGTATATGCTGGCCGTTAGGCAATTGGGCACAAGTGGCCCGAAGCCAAGTCTCCCCTAGATGGGAACGAAATAAGGACAGTGGCGAGAAAGGGGGAGGAAGAGGAATATGTATGGTGGCTTTCCCGAATGAAAATATATATAGGATGTAAATACATTATATAATCGGGGAAGCAAAGCTAAGAAGCGCCAGCCTGCCTGATTGGGCAGACAATCCGGGGCTTGGTGTGTGGTAGGGCAACTGACTCACGAGTTGTTATCTCCCACAATGAAGCGGGTGATACCATATTAGACATTTATATAGCCTTGTGTACTCTTGGTATAATTACACTGATGTTTGTATGAAGCAATCTCTGGCTGATTACTGCTGAATGAAGTTCGACCTCACACGAGTTCCTATTTTTCAGCCCACATTGTAGCTCCGCAAACCGGGCTTCCTCGGCTCGATGCTCTATAGTCAATGTCGAATATCGCATATTCGAGACTAAGATCTATAGCTCACGATGTGCTTTACTAGATATTTCGTCAAGCATAATAAGAAGTCAAACAAAAGAGGCGAAAAAAATCATGGTGTCATTTCGTCTATTCCCGATCTATCATATGTCCTCATATTCATAACTCATCTTTCTTCTCATGTCCGGAGCTTACTATGGGCTCATCTGGCCGTCCGCTGTCTTTGTGTAGATCCACGCCAATCTTCCCCCGCCATTTCTGCCACACAGACCAGAATTCCTTTTCCATACCCGATTCCATCTGGTCGGGAAGCACCACGACATATTGGACATATAATTTGCCAAACTGGTACTCGTGATAGACCGAGTCGCCCTCTTCGCTCCAAATGGGCATTCCTTCGCCCTGGACTGTATCGACATGGCCGGGCTGCACTATCTCGCCGCGTTTCCGTCCTAGTCTTACAACATGGCCATCCAAGTGCGTGATGTTGCGTGTCCAATCACCCATCCAAGCCTCGCGCAGCGAGAGAACCTCTGTCCAGAAGAGGTCGTCGCCTTTCCGCCGGAAGAATGTACCATCTACATGATCTGGGTTATCTGACTCCATATCGGGCTCTTTCTCGGTAAGCGTCACAATGAGATCACCGGCAATATAATCCGGACTCGCGTCCGCCTCGTTCTCGTAAACAACCTTGCTGTCTCTAGGCGCACCCCGTCCGACGTTGAGCGTAACTGTGGTGGGTTTGCGGAGGACGCGATTACCTTGACAGACCGGACACTTGTGCTTGATCGACTTGCCCCGCCCACCGCAGGCGTCGCATTGAGTCTGGACCTGCTGGAACATACCCGGCGCCAGCTGATGCTTGACGATGCGCACACCATGGCCATGGCAACGGGGGCAGGTCTCGACAACACCATCGGCGGAGCCTGTGCCGTCGCATTCCTCGCAAATCTGCTGCTTTTCCCACTGGAACTCGGTCTCGCGACCATTGTAGAAGTCTCGTAGAGAGAGCCCGATCTTGATCTCAATGTTGTGGCCGCGGGGCTGTCCACGCTGATAACGGCCACCTCCACCGAAAAAGTGGCTGAAGAGGTCGAAGGGGTCGTGATGTTGGCCACCCCCTCCCTGCTGGCGTTGCTTTAAACCCTCGTGTCCATATTGGTCGTAGATTTTTCGCGACTCTGGGTCGATCAGGGCTTCGTAAGCCTCGGAAACTTCGACGAACTTGCCTTGCGCCGTGTCGTCGCCACTGCGAAGAAATGTCAGTAAGCGACCAATGACCCCGTAGGAGATGAGGAACATGAGGGTAGAACGCACGGGTTCTTGTCTGGGTGAAACTTCTTGCTGAGTTTCCGGTATGCCGACTTGATCTGTTTGTCGTTTGCCTGGCGATCTATGCCTAGGACCTGGGGACACGATCACAGTTAGTAAATCTGATGTTACCAGTAACACGCAATTGTGCGTAGGTCCTCAAGCTTGTGTACCTTATAGTAATCTTCAGCACATAGTATCAGTTGTGCAAAGAGGCAGAGCAGCAGGAAAGCTGCTCCATGAAGGAGCATAGTGGTAACGAACAATTACCACAAGCTTAGAACTTGGGTAGCTGCAGCTGTTTCTTTTTTTAATAGGACAGAATAATATGTTGCTGTAAATGATATGTCCGAGTGCAAGGGAATGGATGGACAAGTTACTAAAAAGACTTGAGCAGCGTAGTGTCAGTCGACGCAGATAATTGAGTCGAGTCTGTAAATGCCACTTTTACAAGTTACAATCATTAATACCAGCATGTCAACGTGTTAAAATGTACAATGCCCGCTGTACCGTCCCAAACTGCAGGGTCAACTGCGATAAGATAAGACATTACGCACTTAGCTTCCGCTTGGCGGCTTGTCGGTCCGTGATTGGCCACAGCTCGCAGAAATGTACGAAAGTGGGCATGTCTCATGCTGAAGGGACTGTTACCTGCAGGTGTCCCGTGATGCCTGGTCTGTTCAATGTGATGATGATATTCTGTCCATCCAGTCTCTAGCTGCCTGGAACTCCCAAATAGCTACACGAAGCGGCGCCTTAACTCAACTTGTATGAGTGTTTCTCTGGAAATGAGCTAGCCGGCATCTCAAGGTTTCACGAATCCTTGCTTCTCGTAAATTGGGCTTGCAATCTTCAAGGCAGCACTACCTGGTTTCTTTTGAGTCATTCGACAACGTTTCAAACGTCTTCGCTGTTGCTCTCACATATAAATCGCAGTCATGAGTAAACGATATGCCTTCGTCCCCATGGACGAAGACGAGGTCGGCCCGCAGAAAGTCGAATCAAAGACTAAATCCCGGCGACGTGACGAACGCGATCGCAACCGTGACCGCGACCACGATCGCTCCCACCGCCGTCGCCACCGGAGCCGCGACCGCTCACCCGGCAGAGACACCCATGACAAGAAGTCCAAGTCGATACGGAAACATGGTGAGGGTGACTATGACGATCGTTGGGGCGATGAGGAACCAGAACCTACTCCATCCGGAGATGAGCGCGCGGATGAGCCCGAGTTCCAAGAGTCGGCCCCAAAACGGGTGAAGTTGAGTCATGATGATAGATCAGGAGACGAGGATGGCGCAGGTTCCGACACAGATAAGGACAGGGCTGAGAGAGAAGCATTCTCGCGGCGATTAAAAGAGCGCGACCAGGGAAAATCGAAGAAGATTGAGGGCAGGGCTGAGAAAGAGCGCCAACGTCTGGCCGATGAGATAGCTTCTAACCGAGCCGCAATGCCCGATCTACGAGAACGTTCGCGACAAGATTACCTCAAGAAGCGAGAAACGGAACGACTGGCGCTCCTGCGCAAGCAAGTGGCTGAGGAAACCGCGGAACTACGGAGCGGTGTTCGGCTATCAGAAAAGGAGAAGGCCGAATTCGCGAAGAACCGGGAAATCCTGCGACTTGCTGAAGAGCGCTTGCGGATCGATGATCATCGAGATGGCTACTACATGCCCGAGGATTATATCACGGAGAAGGGTAAGATTGACAAGAAAAGGAAGGAGGAGGCTCTATATAAGCGCTATGTTGAAAGAGACGAATATGGACAGGAGAAATTCGTCACCGAGCATGACGAATGGGAGAGAGAACAAACCCAGAAAGCGAAGGCCCAAATCAACAGAGCCGAGCGCGAGTACGAGGGTGACTATGCCCCGGTTCTTGACCCTGAACAGTACATACAATGGAACTTAGGGTCGACATTGGCTGGTGAAGGCAAGCAATTGACCCAAGAACAGAGATTTCTTGAGGCACAAATTGAGGCAGCAGAAAAGAAGGCCATGTCGATACAGGAGACGCGTAATAGCCTTCCTATTTTCAAATACCGGGATGAATTCATCGCTGCTATTGAGCAGTATCAGATTCTGGTCCTCGTTGGCGAGACTGGTAGTGGTAAAACAACACAATTACCTCAATACCTACACGAAGCAGGGTATACAAAGGGCGGTCTCAAGGTTGGCTGCACTCAGCCAAGGCGAGTCGCCGCTATGAGTGTGGCAGCCCGTGTGGCTGAGGAGATGGGTGTTAAGGTTGGAAATGAAGTCGGCTATTCAATCCGATTCGAAGACAATACCAGCGACAAGACCATCCTAAAATACATGACCGACGGTATGTTGCTACGAGAGTTCATGACAGAACCCGATCTCTCTGGATACTCAGCCATAATGATTGATGAGGCCCACGAACGGACGGTTCATACGGATATCCTTTTGGCATTAGTGAAGGATCTAGCAAGAGAGCGGCCAGACCTAAAACTTCTTATTTCTTCGGCTACCATGAACGCCGAGAAGTTTGCGAAGTACTTTGACGACGCTCCCATTTTTAATATCCCAGGTCGGCGGTATCCCGTCGATATCTATTATACACCAGCTCCTGAGGCAAATTACTTGACAGCGGCCATTACGACTATCTTTCAGATTCACACAAGTCAGGGGAAAGGAGATATCCTAGTATTCCTAACTGGTCAGGATGAGATCGAAGCAGCAGAACAGCAGCTAACTGAAACGGCAAGAAAACTTGGAAACCGCGTCAAAGAACTCATCATATGTCCTATCTACGCCAATCTTCCTTCGGATCTACAATCCAAAATTTTTGAACCCACCCCTGACAACGCCCGGAAAGTCGTTCTCGCCACAAACATTGCGGAGACGAGTTTGACCATCGATGGAATTACTTATGTTATCGATCCTGGTTATGTCAAGGAGAATGTCTATAATCCAGCGACAGGCATGTCGAATTTGGTTGTCGTTCCTTGCTCACGGGCCTCTGCAAACCAACGCAGTGGTCGTGCCGGACGTGTGGGCCCTGGAAAATGCTTTCGACTTTATACCAGGTACGCCTATATGAATGAAATGGACGAGTCGACGACCCCTGAAATCCAACGGACCAATCTCAACGGCGTCGTTTTGCAGCTAAAGTCTCTTGGTATCAACCAGCTTCTGGAATTCGAGTTCATGGATCCGCCTCCTACTGAGTCTCTAATTGGAGCTTTGAACCAGCTTTTTGCACTTCAGGCTCTGAACCATAAGGGTGAACTTACCAAGGTTGGTCGCCAGATGGCCGAGTTCCCCACGGACCCCATGCTTGCCAAAGCCGTTCTAGCTGCCGATAAATTCAAGTGCGTCGACGAAGTTCTATCCATCGTTGCTATGCTCAGCGAAGCGTCTGCGCTCTTCTTCCGGCCGAAAGACAAGAAGATCCATGCGGACAGTGCGCGTAATCGATTCACAGTCAAGGATGGTGGCGACCATGTGACTCTCTTGAACATCTGGAACCAGTGGGTTGACAGCGACTTCTCGCCAGTCTGGTCGCGAGAGAATTTCCTGCAGCAACGCTCTCTCACCCGTGCCCGTGACGTCCGAGACCAGCTCGCCAAATTGTGCGAGCGCGTCGAGGTAGCGCCTTCATCTTGCGGTGCCTCTAATCTCGAGCCCATCCAGAAGGCCCTAACGGCCGGCTTCTTCCCCAACGCGGCGCGGCTGCAGCGCGGTGGCGACAGCTACCGAACACTCAAGAACAACACCACGGTCTATATTCACCCCAGCTCCGTCCTCATGAAGTCGGACCCGCCCGAGAAGACGGTCATATACTACGAGTTGGTGCTGACGAATAAGGAGTATATGCGGAGTTGCATGCCCATTCGTCCGCAGTGGCTGAATGAAGTCGCACCACACTTCCACAAGAAGAAAGACTTGGAACAGATTGAGGAGAAAAAGCTGTCCAAGAATGTTGGAAGATAGTAGTGTTTATAGGATGTGGATGGATTAATGATGACGATCTAGCATTGCTATGTAGGTTGCCTGGGAGGAAGTACGTATTCAAGATATGTAAATATGGACATGGGAACAGCAGGAAACATTATTATCAGATATCCAATCGAAAAACTCGAATACAAATCTCATAGCGTAGTCGATATTATCGTGTCCCTGCAAACGATCAGGTGGCTGAGCATAATAGAACCGGCCATCATTGGGACAAATACACATGTCAAAATTTCATGTCGACATGCATGGTTTCGATCCGGCAATGCAGACAAGGCTTGTTGGGAATTAAGCTTCTTGGCTACGCGCGGCAGTTTTTCGATTCCTGCAACGGGAAATCTAAGGGTTGTTCAGCTGGATGCTGCTCCTCGTTGCGTGTGAGTAAGCAAGCTCGGTCTTCCTCTTTCGGTCACACGATGATTATCTTGTGAGATGCGACATGCACAAACGAACGACAAGAGCACGGTATCCATTCGAGAAATGAGTCACATATATGAAGGAACTGTGCCGCGGACTGATCAACGGGCCTGTTTAGCGTAAGACAGGATATTTTTGGTTATGAGGGACTTAACTTCCTCTATTCGGCTTTTTATGTCTTGTACTATTAACATCATGCCTTAAGCACGTAACTAGATAGGTAGTGTAGGTAGGAATGATGGTAGGTTGGGACAATTTATTACACCAAGGGATACCACATGACACCATCAAACCGTTGCAACGGTTTAGCGAATTATATCGTATTTTATCGTTCCCCATCGAGCTGAGCTGAGAAGAGAGAGAGAGCAAACAACACGTAAAGCCGAAAGCAAGGCCGATTTTTTGCTCGGAGACCCGAGACGAAACTTAATCTCTCTCTCCTTTTTTTCTCTCACTCGCTCACCTTAGCATTGGACGATTGGACGACAGGCTCTCTTTGTCTGCCTACCCTACCGAGTACGAATACCTAAACAAGTCCACATATGGGCCGAGTCTACCCCCCCTTTGGGGGCTGAAACATTGTTGTTACTCGAGAGAAAGCGAAAATCGTGTAATGTAAGGCAGCGAGCGGCATGAAGGAAATATTATGTATGCATGTTTGAGTTTTTCTATGTAATGTAATGTATCTAATGTAGGTAACCTACCTGTTGCATATTGGATCGGGACCCACGCGCGGATACCTCCGTTGCCGAACATGGCCTCTTTGTCTTTTTACGTAGGTAGGTAGGTAGTGCATTGTACCGTACATTAGTGTAGGTAGTTGTAGGTAGGTTAAAATATGTATGTACGTAGCTCGATGCGGGAGTTGAGGAGGCGGCTATGTATGGGTTCTTGTAAGGCTGGATGGGCTGGCTTCCGGCGCAAAAAAAGCAAAGAAAAGTCCCATACGTTATGCGACCTGCCGAACGGCTTTCTTTTCTTCCCGCGAGGTACTTTTCTGTGGACTTTAAAACAAAAAGGAAAAAAAAAAAGAGACATGCCGTTGCCCAGAATCTAGACTAATCAAGTTCCCAAAGCCTAAGACCAAGAACCGCACGTGGTGCGCACATGCTTATTGATTGCCGCAGACCGGATGGATGCATTGCTAATGTATATGTATGTAGGTATGTATGTGCTACAACCAACCAACAACTGTCATATACCTATACGACGTACTTGATTGATAGATTGACGTTGTCTTACTTACAGTAGTAGAGAGGGCGCGGGGATCCTCCCATCCTCATTGGAGAGAGTTGGTTAGGGAGGGGGCGAAGATGTGCAAATGCATGTGCGTGCGATCCGGAACTTTTTTTTCTCCCAAGTCATGAACGAGATAGAACGGTAGAGAAGCGGACATAAAAAAAAAACGTGGTGGTGGAGAGAGTGAGATGAGATGAGAACCCAACCAACCAAGGCTGCTTGCTGTGGTATTTTTTGATTCGGTTTAGTGAGAAATCGAAGGATGCGGGTGAGTGGGCGGCCACCCGGCAATACGCCCGGAGCCCACAGCTTAATTATTACATACACGATCGCTGCTGATACCACGGTCGTATCCGTTGGTCATGGACTCGTGGAACGGCCAGGAGGGGAAAGTCAAGTACAAGTAAGTCTGGCCGCTGATGATGATGATTTTTGCCTGGTGCTTCTTTCTACCTACAGTATCGCCGGTTCTAGGCGGGCGTGGTGGTGGTGTAACGACGTACGTACTCAGTAAGCCATCCACCCATCAGCATATTCTCTCGTGGCAGTGTAGAACTATCTATCCCTCTATCTATCTACTGCCTGTACTTGGGTATGTTCGGTAGTGTATGTACTATGCAACCCCCAAGATGACTACCTACTACGACTGACGTGTGTTGGGTCCGAAGGAATGGCGGGGAATAGGACGGCGGGAGTATTGCCCGGTTATTGTTTTTCGCTTATTGGACTATGCCTTGTCGCTTTGCCGATCCGGTACCCTAAAAGATAGTTCGATACGGTCCGACATGCAAAGGGGAAGGATTCCCTTAGTTCGACCACACATGATGGGAAGGATGTACCGTGGTTGGTATATAAATTAGCCCGCCGGGCCAGGAGTGACGAAGTAGGTATGTATGTAAGTAATAATAGATAACGTTACCGCCAGTTTCGCGTGGTTATGTAGGACCGCAGAGGGGAGCATACCGCCGTGACGGCGACCGCCTGCCTGCCTGATTGATGGATGGATGGGATGGATGTTATATCTTACGATTGTTGGGACTCGGGACTTTTATTATTTTTAAGTTTTTGTCTGCTTAGTATGGCTTACCTATTACTACCCTTCCTCAACGTTTCTTCTTCCTTCTTGATACGTAAAAACGTGGCTCAAAGTCGGGGTAGCAGCTGTACGCCTGTGCCCTTCTCCGTGAGACGTTTGGCGGATATGTCGGAGTCCTGATGGTAACATGTAGACATCTAGAGGCTCGAAAAGGCTACAGAGATATATTAAAAACGTCAATAGCTGCAACTGCGGCATGGCGGGACTCCAAGCCCAAATCTGCCGAGACGAGCCCATTCATCGTGCTGAGCGTACAGCCACGTTAGTGATATGTTCCATGTTACCCTGCCGATGCCACATGCGAGGAAGCCTGTCAGCATGGGTCTCTGACCATACACGTCCTTTTTTTTTTACTGCAAGCCATGTGGGAGGCCTGTAGCTGTTGAGTGATGGGAAGCGCATGGGCTTACCCGGGTAGCGGTCTCGATTCGTCCTCTGGGTTTCTTCTCGTCGTCTCTCCTTGTGATTAATCCTTCTTGTGCGACTACCGAGATGCCGACTTCTGAGGCCGATTTTGTTGGTTGTCGACTATAGGGAGGCTTGGCTTGGGCTTCCCAACCTCATCAATGCCAGCCTACTGTGGAGCTACCTATGTGTGTAAGCTGACGCTAGAGAATGGTTATAGGTGCTAGCAGCGATCCTTTTTCACGATATCGGGTTTGTTCGATGGGTTCAATGCCCAGCTGTCAATAACAAATCACGCAATGGCACTATCTAACTTAGTGGACCTGCGAGGCTTTGGGACAAGGCATGCACGAGCCAGCAATCGGCTTTCGCGACGAGATTCGGGTCTGATTTGCCTTCGAGATGAGATAAGTACCTCTGCGCGTGGAGCCGTTGATTAGCGTGCCAAGTGGAAGATATGGGCAATTTCTACTGGAGACGACGATGGTGCTATGATCGACCACGTTTTTCTATTCGAGATCCGGCGGATACACTACTTACTACACTAGTAACGCTACTGTCGCCTCCACAAGCCTTCTTGGGTGTTAGAGCGATTTAACAAGGGTCCAATTCCTCAGAAGGCATTCTAAGAAGTAACCAATTACGATTATATAACGCCACACTGCGTTAAGGCGCCGTTGGCTGGCAAGGAGTTACGGACAGGCTCTACACGTGAGTCCCCAAGTAGTGTAGTGTAGTTGATATTCTGACAGCGAAGAACCTTGTAAAGCAACCCTTGAGCAACGCACACTTATGGGGCTCGTAACGGATCGTTCAAGTGTAACACAATTACATACATGCTGGTAGGTGAGCTCGTGCAAGTCAGGGGTGATTCTGTGGAGTCGTTTGGCCCATACGTTGCAGAACCAGCTTGGACAGGCGAGGACAGGCTCTGAACAGACGGCCCTGGTTCGGGTGAATTTGTGCGGCGCTGACAGAAACATACACTGCCAAAGACCAGACCAGAACAGAGCCAGAGCAATAACCGCGCCAATTTCTGGGGCCGAAGGGGGAGGGAACGTGCCCCGTTGGCGGACACCAACTTGGGCCAGGCTAGGTCGAGTAGAGACGATGATGCTACGCCAGGGTAGCATGTGTGCGACTTGGGGTCGTGACTTGACTATCAGACCGCACTTATTTTTATTCTATATGTTATAGCTAACTCACCGAATTTTCAGGTCCCGCCCCCCTCCTCTTCGAAACATGTAATACAAAATCAGTTATACTGCAGCTTAGGTAGGCAGGACAGATACCCTCGCCTAAGCACGATTCAGGGGGTGGATGATTGATTGTCTTCGTAGATGCCAATCATGACCCCCTACCACAGCGTACGACATACAACGTGAGTACTTACTACCCACGGCCTACTCCCTCCAGATAGACGTTGTATGTAAACTGGGGGAATTAAAAATGAAGCCTGGCGCTCGGTAACTGGTAACAAAAAAACGTGGTCATGAGGCTCATGATGGCTATGCTGGGCGTTTTGTAGGCTACGAACGGCACTTGAAGCCACCCACCTGGGCCAGACGGGGTCTTGGGGTTCAACCTCAATTGGACAAATGTTTAAGCTTACCCGGTCCATCTTATACCTTATCGGAAGCTGGTTCATACATCTCGTGCATAGAACCCCTATCAGCTGCGCCTCGTCCTTCTTGTCTTTAATTGATCCAATGTCTTAGAGGCGCATAGTCGAAAATCCTTACATAGGTAGTGTTACCACAAGATAGTTTCTTCTACTTACTGATATGAGGATATCAATCGCTTTGACTGTTGTGCGTATGGTATTGTCAAAGCTCGCAATAGCATAAACAAACAGACAAAGACGTAGGTTCGTTAGCTTACGTATCATATTGATGGCTAGGTATTTTACCTACTTACCTACTTGGGCCGTTGTTTCAACTTGGCATTACGGGGAACTTTGCAGGAGTTCTAAATATATACCCAACAGGTTGAGTTACAGTAGTGTCGATGCTCAGCGATAAACGGGTAACTAGAGTCAACTAGGACTGTCACATACCTAGATGGGCAGATCGTAACTCCAAAAGAGGGTTTATGTCCGATGGTAGAAGCTTAATGAACCTGATGTGATATTAATCTTCATAGCCTCATAGCTCATAGCGTAAGGCTGATGATGATAACGAACGAGCTACATGTTATAACACTCTACATAATAGCAGTTATATCGTCAGTATCCCAGATGGCGTCAAACGTAGTACAATTATTATAATGAGGTAATATCTACAGTTACCTCTTCAGGGATAAAATAACCCAACTTGCCAAGGATAGCATACACTATGTATCATGCTAGTAACGCAGAGTCCTGTGCAGTAGCGCTCACGCCGCAACAAGAGGGAATTTACACGGTGTATAAGTTGTGCGCCTTGGTAGTTCTCAGGTATTTGTCACCGTGTTGAAACACTAACCAGGGCCCGCCCAGGTAAAATACATAACTAACAAGACTCGAAGAATACTTGGATTTGAGATGTCGGCAGTTCCCTATGCTTCTATTCTCACACTGGCCTCAGATGGCCCCTGTACAGTAGACAGACAAACATGAAATTGCTGGTTGATAGTTAGAGGCCCCTGAAACATAGCCCGAGTCCGACAAGTGCCCCACAATTTCGGTGGCTGTATGAAGCTACCATACCGATTTGATTCGGAGGATGTTGGATCTATTGATGAGCAATTATTATACCATTTCCTAGGGCCTTCACTGCTGTAGGCTGTGGGCTTCACATTGCTAGTTCACTTCAGTTTGAGTTTCTTTGGGGTACATGCTTGGACATGCATCTCTGACATGAGAGTGTGCAAGGAACATACATATTATATACTGCGTAGGACTTATAAAACTACAACAGGTACCCACCTAAGGTTGCCTACAGCTACATCATAACTCCGAGTCAGCTTCGTCTTTACGGCCCAATCTCGTTAGGCCAGGACGCGGGGTGCTTTGCTTGGGAGGTATGAGACGCCGTAGTAATACCTAAAATAGCACCCAAGCGGAACGGGACTCCACTGGAAGTGCCTATCCTCAGGTCCTCCTCAGAGGTACCTACACGACATCCACGCTTGGCCGATGAGATTGGATAGATCAGTACCTCTAGGTACTGGTTAACCACCTTGCGGGCGGTACTACGATGCCCTATTCAGACTCACGATCTACCTACACACAGTACCTCGATAAACGGCGCTGCGGTACCCAGCTTCACCGTGGTCAATATTTTATCGCCAACGGGTCACCCTCCCACACTCCGCTACACCCGATATTTTTATTGAGAGCTTCCTATTTTGCCAGTCGCTTGCTCTCTCACCCTAGGATCTTCTTCGAGCCTATCCACAGCCGCAGTGGCAGTAGTAGTAGTAACAGCAGCAGTAATAATAGCATTGTCGAAAGAGTGCTGAGTAGGCCGATTTGGCCATTGCCACTAATAACACCCTTTCCGAGCCCTAAGCGGATGACCTTCTGGGTGATCGACAATCCGGTAAGTCGACCGGTCCAGAAAGAGACGGGCCATAGCTTTGTTATGTATTGATGTGAGGGACTAAGACAGCGACTAACAAAACGCCCGTCGCCTTAGTGCTCTAGGCAGGATTTAGGTGGTCCACTATCTACAAGTACCCTAAGCCATTCTGCTTCGGGGGTTCTCTACAGCACTGTACGCTAGACTACTAACTTCGCCGTGCACTATTCGACCCCGACTCCGACTCCCCTAAACACAAACCCAGCCACTTACTTGGCTTTCATTTACCCGTCTCATCTCATCTTCTCTAATCCAGACCATTACCAACAACAATCCAACTTTGAGCCGACAATACATCCCAATATTTGCGGTCTTTGGTTTGTGGTCTGCTGTCTGCTGTTTGCTCCTGTTCGTTGCTCTCAGCTATCTGGTGCTGCCCTTAGCTCCAGCTCCAGCGCCAGCGCTTAGCTGCATCGTAGCCTTAATCGCCCGTGCCAGCTCTCCATCGCCTGTCTGCGAGTTCTCTCTTTCGTGCGACAGACAGCTCGAACTCTATCGTCCTCGAGCGAACTGGCCAAGGTCCACTTCTCAGCCCCAATAACCCGGCCATTCCGTCATAGACTCGAGGGGAGAGCCTTTAAGAATTAAGGCTTCTGGAATTTGTGGTGATTTGAGTTCGGTCAGGTCGAGTCAAGTCAAAAGTCAAAGTGCTACTCCACACCGAAGACCCTCGGGACAGACGCGTGGTCTCTTCGTCGGCGAACCCCCCTAATACCCCACGAAACCACGAGCCCGGTCGCCCTCACACCCAGAAAATGTGCTTCGGCAGCAGGAAGACGGACGAGGCCGGCGATGCTCGCTCGCGCGAGCTCGACAGGGTCATCAAGCAGGATGAGAAGCGCATGGCCAAAGAGGTCAAACTCCTTCTACTCGGTGTGTAATATTTCCAATGTTCCGAACGGCTCTCCCGCTCCGGAATCTCGCCTCTTGCTTGTGCTGTCGCATCATCTAACTTTGGTTTGTTTATGCAGGTGCTGGAGAGTCGGGCAAGTCCACTGTTCTCAAGCAGATGAAGTTGATCTATGCTCAAGGCTTCAGTAAAACGGAGAAGCTGGAATGGAAGCCAGTCGTGCTGATTAATGTTATACAATCCCTGCGCCTCATCTTTGATGCTATGGAAGATTACGCAATTGAGTTCGAGCGGGAAGAGAACGAGGTTAGTCCAATTCAAGCATCGTCGTCGTCGTCATCGTCTTATTGCCATCATTGTGTTACACTATGTGTTCGCTGGCGATTCCTTTATGGTTTCCATCAGAAGAATGGATTCGTATCGCAGGCGCTAACATGTTGCGATCAATAGAGAAACAGGGAGCTGGTTCTAGTAGATGTAGAGATAGGACCGAATGATCCTTTACCCCAGAACTACCTACAACCGATCAAATCGCTTTGGGCCGATGCTGGTGTACAGAAAGCCATCCTAAAGGGCAATGAATATGCTCTTCACGACAACATTGCTTAGTATGCTTCCCTTTTCCAGATATGTCTCGCACTTTGCTAATGCGCCCAAAAGCTTTATTGATGACGTGGATCGTCTCTGGGACAAGAACTATGTACCGACCGATCAGGATTTATTGCGAACTCGATTAAGGACAACCGGTATTACCGAGACTGTTTTTGATCTGGGCCAATTAACGTACCGAATGTTCGATGTTGGCGGTCAAAGATCTGAGCGAAAGAAATGGATCCACTGCTTCGAGAACGTTACCTGCTTGCTATTCTTGGTCGCCATTAGCGGTTACGATCAATGCCTTGTAGAAGATAAAGATGGCGTAAGTTGGGGGTTTTTTGCTGTATTCCCCGTCGGTCTGGTTAGGATACGATTGTTAACGACTCTGCACAGAATCAAATGAACGAAGCCCTGATGCTTTGGGAATCGATTGCGAACTCCCATTGGTTCGCCAAGTCCGCGCTCATTCTCTTCTTGAACAAGATGGATCTGTTCAGAGAGAAGTTGGTCTCTAGTCCTATCACATCCTATGGGTTTACCGACTACCGTGGCCCTCCCGATGACCATAAGCAGGCCAGCAAGTACTTCATGGACAAATTTAAGGCGCTGAACCGGAATCCCGAGAAGGAGATCTACGGGCACTTCACGAACGCAACGGACACGAACTTGCTGAAGATTACCATGACGTCTGTGCAGGACATGATTATACAACGGAACCTGAAGCAGCTGATCCTGTGAGTCACCTGGTTCTCCGAAGTTACCCGACTGTACCTTTCCATATTCTCCTGCTTTTCGCTCCCGCTACGGCAGATCCACGCCCTGCCATGGCCCGTCGTTCGGGACTTAGTCGGGGCCTGCGATCGTCGTGGGGTTCCTCCACATACCCACGTCCATTACGTGCGAGTCCCTACGGCTGAACTTTCTGGAGCATATAGTATCACCTGAAAGGATTGTGTTCTCATTACGTCTACCCTACCGCTGAGCCGAGTGCACTCTCCCGAACCTCATTGGAAACGACGCGGAGCCTCCTCCGAACACGTACATTCTCATACGAAACCGGGCTTTTACTATTATGCCACTTCCTTGTCCGTAATGTGTATCATTGATGAATCGAACGAAGGACGAAAAAGAAGCAAGTATGGACGGACACTTGGATACTTTTTGACAGACAGCGGGGGTTGCGGAGGATATATACCAGAGCGCCGGAGCCGCTCGCCAGACCACGGCAGCCGTTTTAAGGCGGAAGACTACGAAGGGCGCCGCTGCCCCGGGTACTCTGACGACCATTGCTGGCATTGGGCGGGTTGGGCGAATTTTGTTTCTTTTATTATCTCAATACTTCACGGCTATTGCTTATGAACGATGGATACCTACCTAGTATACTGAGTTTGGCTTGAGAATGGGTCGGAAGTCAAGTGGGGAGGGGGCGATGTCGAGAGGGAAATGGGGAAGCGCCGGCCTACCTTATTTTAGCTGGTGCTCCCCCACGTGTTATATAATTATCGCGGTGTGCTATACCTGTGCTTACAATAGATAGGCCAGGGGAAGCAGTCCTCAATCATGAACCGAAGATAGTGGAGATAGGACAATACTTATATGTAAGTGTCTGGCTATGCACATTATATATAACTTTATATCTACCTACGTACCTACATCCCTTGTATACTTGTCTGGGGAAAGCTTTATCATGTGGATATCACATTTGAATACTCAACTCTTAAAACAACCGGCTTTCAAATAACCAGGGTATCCCGGCAGTTACCAATTGACAGGCAAACTTAAGTTACTCAGGTGGTTATCCGAATAGTTGCTTATACGCACATACGCGGGATTCAGTTTGGAGTGCCTATGAACTTTGAATGCCTACATGTCCTGCATCTTGTCAACTGCTCACCCTGCATACATGTAGCAATTCAAGGTTGCTTTGACAGGGCCTGCCATCTTAAAGGGTGGGTGGAGTGCGATACGGGAGTTAACTGGGGAAGGAAGACCTTGGGTGGGGTGACTGGCTAGTGGCCTGGCAACAACGACGACGTTCAGTCTCGGGATTGGATGATCAAGTAAACAAGTACTATATCGAAGTGGTGCGCTTTTGATTTATATATCGACAACGCAACTTATGATTTATCGAAACGCGGCTATCATTGAGTTTTTAGGCATACCTATCTGATTTCGGATACGTATAATTGGGCAGAAAACGACAATTTTCTCAAAAGGCCTTCTTCTACTTTCCACCTGGCGTCGCGCATTCACGCTGAATCAATTACCTATCGCGATAAAGGTAACCTGAGTTAGCCTAAATTATTGATTGTATCAGGTGTCTGTCTCAACGGCTGGCCGAGACGAAGAGTTCGGTCTGATTGATCTATCTCCCTTGGATAGTCCACGGAAACATTCCCACGTACGTCATAAATTAAGGTTGAAAAGAAAGCGGCTGTCTCGTATTCCGGCAGTCAGTCAGTCCTCTGCACGTCGACCCCCGAGTAGCCGCTTCGGCCGACATGATGCTGCTGTTTATTTCATCCCACTAAGAACATACGCATTTTGAAAACATCGACATTTGAACAGTTTTCTCCAAGTCTTGATACGCA
The DNA here is from genome assembly GCA_022385715.1 of Xylaria cubensis. Classification (NCBI taxonomy): domain Eukaryota; kingdom Fungi; phylum Ascomycota; class Sordariomycetes; order Xylariales; family Xylariaceae; genus Xylaria; species Xylaria cubensis. The sequence continues at coordinate 785,024 of MU279015.1, read as the reverse complement.
ACATCATCATATTCATCTCCCGACTTTTACAAAGTCGATCTTACTTACATAATGGCGGGCGAAAAAAATGGACTTATCCCGGCTGCTCGGCCTAAGGGTGGTCTTAAGCAGCGCTTTCCTATTCTCCAAAAGAAGCGCGGCAAGGCTCTTGTTGCAGCTCTCATCATCATACCACTGTTAGGCCTTCTTGGTCTACTTGCTCTGCGCAATCGCCATGGCGGTACTCCTGCCAGCGGGAACGGAGAAGGGGGTCAGGGTGGCGATGTTGTTATGGACGATACCTACTTTTACGGCCTTTCTGAGCCTGTGTACCCTTCTCGTGAGTATATATCCCCATAGGATGCTCTTGCTTCATGCTTTACAGATATGAAAACAAGATTTGCAAGCTAACTTGACATCTACAGCACCAACAAACGGCACAGGCACATGGGCTGATGCATATAGTAAGGCGGTCCAATTCGTGAATCAGCTCACAATGGAAGAGAAGGTAAGAAATTTACCTGGTAACTAAATAGTGATTGGACAATATTGACATGTGTTACAGGCCTCGCTAGCTTCTGGCGTCACGTCCTCCACTGGAACTGCAGGCACCTTGAACGGCTGCTCCGGGAATATTGCTGCCATCGATCGCATGAACTTCACGGGTCTATGTCTCACAGATGCAGGCCAGGGCGTCCGAGCCACCGATTTCGTCAGCGGGTTTCCCAGCGGCATCCACGTCGGCGCTAGTTGGAATAAAGAGCTCGCCCGCAGTCGAGCAGAGAGCATGGGTTTGGAATTCCGAGTAAAGGGGGCGAATATTGCCCTCGGTCCCGTTGTAGGACCCGTTGGGAGAGTAGTCACTGGAGGCCGGAACTGGGAAGGTTTCTCGGTTGATCCGTATCTCTGTGGCGCGCTCGCTGCGCAGACTGTAGAAGGGGTCCAATCTCAGGGTGTTATCACCAGCACGAAGGTATGGGTACCATGAACCGTTTTGAGAAGACTTGCTAACTGAGTTGGTGAAGCATTTTATTGGCAATGAACAGGAATCCTATCGCAACCCTACTGAAGGAGGCGTCGAGTCTGTTTCAGCCAACATTGATGACAAGACTATGCACGAGCTGTATCTTTGGTAAGACATTTTTCGCTATCAACCTTTTACGTTATTGACTGGATTCAGGCCCTTCCAAGACGCGGTGTACGCCGGGACTGGCAATGTCATGTGTTCATATAACCGTGTCAACAACTCCTATGGTTGTGGCAACAGCAAGACGCAGAACGGACTTCTCAAGACAGAACTCGGATTCCAAGGCGCTATCACCTCGGATTGGGGCGCACTGCATGCTGGAGTTGCCACTTCTCTCGCCGGTATGGATATGGTCATGCCAAACTCGGACCTCTGGGGCGATCAACTCGTCAAAGCAGTCAAGAATGGTTCAATTCCCGAGGCCCGCTTGGATGATATGGCTACAAGGGTCATCGCTTCCTGGTATCAAATGAAACAGGACCAGGGCTTCCCAAAGCCGGGCGTAGGGATCGCGCCTGATCTTACAAAACCGCACCAAATCGTCGATGCAAGGAATATCTCCTCACGAAAAGTCCTGCTGGACGGGGCCATCGAAGGACATGTCCTTCTGAAAAATATCAACAATGCTCTCCCACTAAAGAAACCAAAAATGCTTTCGATCTTCGGATACTCAGCTCAAGGCCCAGGTCAGTGGAATTACAAAGCGAATGCTGGTGTCGGCGCTTGGACTTTCGGAGGAGAGTCGGCTTACTTGGGGCGAGACACTATGGCTGGCTTCGCTGGAGTAGTCGATGCCGACTACTCGCAAATCGCTCCCAACGGGACCCTTTTCAGTGGTGGCGGATCGGGATCAGTTACGCCTGCCTCGTCCAGCGCACCATTCGACGCTCTCACACAGCGAGCGTACGACGACGACACGGCTCTCATGTGGGACTTCTATAGTCCTGACCCAGACGTCGTCAGTACGTCCGACGCCTGTCTCGTAATCGTGAACGCATTTGCCTCAGAAGGATTCGACAGGCCTGGTCTCCACGACGATTACACAGATGGACTCATCCGCCACGTAGCAGACAGATGTAACAACACCATCGTGATCTTCCACAACGCCGGCGTCCGACTCGTCGACCAATGGATTGACCACGCGAATATCACAGCCCTCATGTTCGCACACCTACCAGGCGAAGCATCAGGACGCGCCCTCGTCTCCCTTCTCTACGGCGACTCGAATCCCTCGGGCAAACTTCCCTACACCGTAGCAAAGAACGAGTCCGACTATGCGCATTTTCTGGGTCCAGATGGGCCGGAGGGCATGTTCGCGAAATTTCCGCAGTCTAACTTCTCGGAAGGCGTGTACATTGACTACCGACACTTCGACGCACAAAACATCACGCCCCGCTACGAATTCGGTTTTGGATTATCGTATACCACGTTCAACTTCTCCAGCTTACGCATATCTAAGAACGATAGCGTCGACACGACTGAGTTTCCCTCTGGTCCCATTCGTCAGGGCGGACAGGTTGATCTCTGGGATGTCGTAGCCACCGTCTCTGCGACTGTGATGAATACGGGCACCGTATCCGGCGCCGAGGTCGCGCAGTTGTACGTAGGCATCCCTGGAGCCCCGATACGACAGCTTCGCGGGTTCGAGAAGACTTTCCTAAACGCCTCGATGCAAGCTACTGTGAACTTTGATCTTACGCGGCGAGATCTCAGTGTTTGGGATGTCGTTGCGCAGAAGTGGGCGTTGCAGAAGGGGGATTATGGGGTTTTTGTGGGGTCGAGTAGTCGGTTATTGCCTTTGCAAGGTAAACTGACTATTTAAGTATGTAGGTAGGATGGGTTGGTTTTTGTAAATGGAAGGTTTGTGGTACGGATGGATGGATGGATGGAGGAGTGATACCCGGTAGGAATTAATGAGGTTAAACTGGACAGACAGACGGGTCTATCCGCGCGGATAACTGTATATATAGATTGTGATGAATAAATGACTTCAAGGACGTCTGGGGAATAATGGTGTGTGGGTAGAGGCAATTCGAATTCTACAGAGCACAGTGAATAATAGAAGGTTCGTACTCAAAGGAAGAAAAGAGGAGATTACACTTTTCAAGATCCTAAGTAAGCTTACAGAGGCAGTACGGTCGTATGTGTATATAGACCAGAGAAGCTTTCCTTGTATACGCTTAATGAGATATACCTACCACTACCGACTCCCAATACAAAATCAATTCTTCTAGAAGCTCAATTTGGGCCTTGTCTTAACAACTTCATAATTCTCAAAAGATATTCGTCTAGACCAGCGCATATCACAAACGACCAAATCATACAGGGTTAAGTTATCACGATGTCAAATAAGGACTGAAATGTTGAACGTAATAATGCTTCATTAGGAAATGTATGCATGATACACTAATCGGCTATTTTCCGCCGCCATAAAAGTCGTCATAACTCATAAGTAGCGCTGGTTTTTCCCATCATAATTGTTTGTTTGTGTTGATAATCTTACAATCCATGCTCCACCTCCTGCGACGTCTTCAAACTATGTCTGCGCTCCCGACCATGGTGGGCATCATCGTGCATAACAGTAGGCTTTCCAATGGTCTGCTGCATAACAGAAGGAGGAACCTGCGCCGCATCCGTGGGATCTTTGTGCATGTGTGTTGAGGAGTTCGTGTTACTGATAACCAGTTAGACGTAATGTCGAAGTGAAGGGGGAGGTGGAGTGTGCTTCGGGCTTGCCGTACAAACTTACGCCCCGTATGTCTTGTTGCCTCCGACAGTTTTGCTGCCGTCGAGATCCGAGTCGACGCGGGGGTCGACCTTGTTCAGCATGTCCGACTTGTGAGGACCGGCTGTGTTGGGGGCGGGACCGGGGGCGTAGTTGCCGCTCGTCTGGGAGGCGCCGTGGGTTGTTCCGTGGGTGCCGTGTGAGCCAGTGAGGCCAGACGAGCCGGTAGTACCGTGTGTGCCGTGTGAGCCAGTAAGGCCGGATGAGCCAGTGGTGCCGTGGGTGGTGCCGTGGGTACCGTGAGCACCAGTAGTGCCGGCGGTGCCGGAGCTGCCGTAGGTGTTGCCTACGGTGCGGCTGGCGTCGCGGTCACTGTCGACGCGAGGGTCGGCGGCGTTGGCCACGCGTGAGCTGTGAGGTCCGTGGACACCCTCGGGTCCGCTGCCGTACTGGTCGCCGGCTGTGTTGCCCATGCGAGCACCGCTTCGGTCAGAGTCGATGCGGGGATCTAGCTTGTTGGCCATGTTGGAGCTGTGGGGGCCCTCACGGCCGGTGGCACCAGTTGAACCGTAGGCACCGGTCGTTGATGAGCCGTAGCCTCCTGTGGTGCCAGTGCTGCCGGTCAGACCGGATGTGCCATGGGTGCCGTGTGAGCCAGTGAGGCCAGATGAGCCGGTAGTACCGTGTGTGCCAGTAAGACCAGATGAGCCAGTGGTACCGTGTGTACCATGGGTGCCGGTCAGGCCAGATGTGCCGGTGGTGCCGTGTGTGTATTCGTTGCCAGTGCTGTACTCATGAGTGCCACCGACTGTTGAGCCAGGGGCCGCACGGTGGTCGCGGTCAGAGTCGATTCTGGGGTCGGCAGCGTTGGCGACGCGGCTGTTGTGTGTGCCGTGGGTACCCTCAGGGGCGGAAGAGGTGTTGTGGTGGCCGGAGACGGCTTCCTTGACTTTGTTGACGATGCTAGACATGGTGGATAGATGTGATTGTGTGTGTAAGTTCTTGGTTGTTGGTGTTGGTTGTTTAGGTAAGTAGCTGTTGATGCTTAGGAGTGTGGTTGTTATTGTTGTTGTATGATAATAATGATAGAAAATCGAAACCGATTGTAGGGTCTAGGAAATAGTCATTATATAGACATCTTGAGCCATATGGAAACTTGCCCCTTCCTCATGAAAATCTGCGGTACATAGTAGCTTACTTCACATCGTGGCCGATGTCATCATCGGTGGGGTCTGATATCCTGCCTTGCATGTCTGGGCTTGTCTGGGTTGTAGACGGCAGACGGCAGCTAGGCCCCTCATTGGCCGAATAAGGCAATCCCGCGTCGTGCCTGAGAAAGGTACAAAGCCAATACGTAAGAGCACATGTCAGTCGTGAGTAGAATCAGGTCTTAGCCACTAAAGGACGTTGCGCTTGTCCCTTTTCCTTCATATGTATGTCGTCATAGTATCCCAAAACCCTTGGGCTTGCAGGGTCGTGTTACCCAGATCTGTGGGGAGGCACCTTTTTCCGTGGTTCGTCTTTCTGTACAGCCTACTGCTATGATCCCCCATGCATGTCTTGGCCGATAACTTGATATTAGGACGACATCCTAAACCCCATAGATCTTTCAGGTAGCCACTGACACGAGTCTTTCTGCGCTTAGATGTCAAATAAACGCTTGTCTCTCTCACCCGATTGACTGCGCCTGGGCCTTGGTTCTTAACAGTTGCAGGGTTACGATTGTGTCATTTGCTCTTGGCTGTAGGTTTCATAAACGGTTGGCGTCATAAAGGGAAACAAGTGACCCGATGCGGTAGAATATCGTCAAATCACATGGCGATGAGGCAAATCGACCGACCAAACTCTCAGTACGAATGGGAGAACGATAATTTCTTGCATCTCCGGAAGGGATAATCATGCCTTGTGGAGGGCCCTGCGCCTTAGAGTGTCCTGTTTGTGTATGGCTGAACTAACTTTGCCCATGATTGTCGTCTAGACTTTTGCAATGCCCATTACCATATTAGGAAATGTCGAGAGTAGATCCGGAGTAAAGATGAGCATGCGGCTCACTGATTCCCCGCAAAATGACCCTTGTGTGTGGCTGGTGACGTGTGAAGCTGGAGAGTGTGGCGTCACCTGCACCAAGGTAGCTGTTTTATGACGTCGTAGACTATCAAGCCTTCCAACTTTATTTTCCAGACCCAATCGGCAAACGGCAACTACAGTACCTTGTTTATTATTAGGCCGCCCGTGTCTTACCTACCTATTCTAACCAGCAGTGGTTTAGCAACGCGGGAATTACGTGGGTGGACGTGGAGGTGAGACATTGGCGAGCGAGTGGTCCTATCGCTGCACCCAACACTTGTCACGACCGTTTTTGCCAACGCAATTTGGTACAAGCCTAGAATGTCGTGCACCAATTGGCGCTTACTAGCGGCCTGAAGCTATGTCTCACATAATGGGAACCGTTTCTGTGCTTTCTCTGGCTCTTATCGGCACATCGGCACCGAGCTGGAGACGGCGTCTGGTGAATATTGCATCGTGAATGAGCGCCCGCAACAACTTAAGTAACAGTTTATAGGTTATTATAGTCAATTGTGGATAGAGTTTCGAAAAGTCAAAATCTCGGATTGGCCGTTAGAGAGAATCGGTGTTAGGAGAGGCATATTCGTCAAATTGAATGTACCTAGCAGAAATCGGTTAGACAACATGTACAGTAATACCTCAATAGCTCCCCGCCATGTTCTTTTCGTTCACATATCCAGGTAGGTACTTAGGCTCCGATGACGAACCCGTTTTACGATTACTGTACTGAAGGATAAGGAAAAGGGTATCAATTGTATTTTCTCGTTACCCGCCTCCATGTCCGACGCCAAGCCAAGTGAATCAACATTATCCCGTTACCCCATCTTCCTCTCGTCGTAATTTTATAATTTTATCGTATGCTCGTCATGCCAAACCCCAGACAGTAAAAATCGCGGAACACGTATCGATACGAGTACAAAAAAAGTCGAGTACAGTTAGAACGAGAAGCTCATTGCGCTATCAGGTCGTGTGCACGCCCTTAGACGCGGGATCGGCTGTGCCAAGTGCGGCGCTGGTAGGTTCGACGTTCGCGATCATGGACCCAGATGAGTCCAATAATGGCCGAGACGAGCCAGCAGATGGCGGACAAGAAAGCAAAGGCCATGACAGCCTTCCACTTGCTGCACTGGTCACCTCGGACGATGTGAAGATTATTCCAGTCGAAAACGGCGCCGCATGATCCACCGAGGTACTGACGCATACAATTAGCTACACTACTATCATTCATGGAAGTTTTCATGACTTGGACTTACATCTACCAATAGACCAAAGGCCGCGAACCAAGCCACCGAGATGATGAGGTCGACAGGCCAGTGTACGAATGTCCCCGAAAAGGGGATCAGCCAGATGAGAGAAAAGAAGATGGCAATGCCGGCGACAACCTCGGTGTAGATGAAGCGTCCTTGGCTCCAGCTCGAGGTATTACGAACATTGTGGAGGTAGTCGCCATTGATGCCGGCAACGATAGCTGCAAAGGCCAGCTCCGCGATGCGGAGGATGATGGACGCGACTCTTGCGAAAACCATGTTTGCGGTTGCCCAATTATATTTCGTGTAATGGTAGGGAAATGCTAGGATCTCCGGCACGGAGAGACGCTGATAGGCGATTTATATTGGAGATGGAATTGCACTTGTTGGAGTCAAAGGAACGAAGAGAATCACAGCTGGGCAACACGTCGGCATTCAGGTATTTATTCACATGGCTGTCCCCTGTGGCTGTTGCTGGTTATGCCCAGACTTATGATGTGTGGCCAACTCACCATCGCATGACCCAAATGACGTCCAGAGAGGTTCTGCATTCGGTGACTGGCTGGAACGCACGGCCATGTCATAGCACCGACATATTATAGGGTGTGGCCAAGAGCCAGATTGAGAAGAGAAACTTGTTCGCGTTGTACAGTACAGTATCCTTTGCCCGAGGGGTATGTATTAGGCAATCGAATCAGTTTAACCTAATGCCAAAGCAAGATTCCATGTCAGGCCGTCACACCAACTATTCGATGTCCTGCCGCCAGCTTGCCAGTAGAGGTCGGAAGCAATTTGCCGGGGAGACCTACCATTTGGCGGCCTCTCGTTGTAGGAAGAAGTCGCCGGAACAAGTCTACTAGTTTTGGGGCAGGGCAATTGGTCACAGAAAAGTGCCATGTCACATCAGAACGGAAAGAAAGAGCCCAAGAGTTTCAGGGTGATAGATGAAGTCATCTGCTGGTTGGTACCTTGATGGAAAATCAAGGCAGGCAAGCTCAACCACTAGCGTGGTATGACAGGGATTTGACTGGAGATCAGCGCGCTATTACCCATAATTCTTCAACGTTTGCGGAGCTCCTGAGTGCCGTAGACCGTTGTGCTGGGAGCGCCCGGGCCACTAAGGTTCTTCCCAACTGCCGAACACTCCATCTCTTTCTATCGAGCCATGCAGCATCTTATGTCACCCAATTGTTGTAGGTACGGTACTATGCCAGAAGCATCGAGCATCTCACCTTCATACCGACACACGCAGCGAACGAACGGTGGGATGCATTTTGGGGATGCACACTGAACGACCCCTTGCTTCAAAGGTTACCACCATCGAGATCTATGTCTTAGTATGTACCATCAATGCAACCACCCAATTTCCACTTATCTTATTACCATTTATGCATTCCTGCGGGCCTTGAATGCAAGATAAATCTTGAAGAAGATAGAAGTAGCAGCCAAGGAGTTTGAGACTTCGTTTGTGCTATTGTTACTCGAAAGATATGTGGATGTGGATAGGAAGTAGATGACGAGATTAGATATTCTGCTATATCATCAATCAAGCAACTAATTACATTAGTTTCAGCTTTTTTTGTGTCTAGTACGCAAGTTAAGTGTAAATGATGAAGCTGTTGTAGTCAGTCACTACTTCACAAGAACTTGGGACAGAAGCCACTCCAAATGAAATTCCACACCCCCAAGAAGCACTTACTCGACATTTTTTTCTAATTTTAAAATTCTCATATATTGGAATATGAAGATCGAAATTATGATGCTCTACTTTTTATCAATTTTCTTTAACTTTTAATTCGTTGAATATTACGATGTGACAAGGTAGTCTTTATACTGTTTTCTGAGGGGTGTGAAATCTGCATTTGGAGTGGCTTCTGCCCCGGGATTCTCATATGGATGTCCTTTGCAGTAAATCCATGGCAACCTCTATTACGTGTCTGCCTGCATATCAAAAAGCTCATGCATATGCAATCAAAAGCAGTGTGTGTACACCTCATATAAGCACTCAGAGCAGCGTCCTTTTTCACGTTGGAGTGATAAGGCCATTCAGTTGTAGTAGATCAGGACACTCTCCTCATGTTATTTTGAATAAGTTTCAGAGCTGATACCGTCACCAACCTTAATGAACCTTTGGCTGTCTAATACATGGGATTTCTGCTCTTTCCTAGTTACCAGCGACGATGCAGCTTCCCTATATCATAACTATAGGAATGGAAGGTCCAAAGGGATCGAACATGAAATGGCGCTTTATTCGGAAGGGCAGATTTCGGTCTGCGAGGCCGCCAACACCTTTTCGATTCCGGCCCATCCAAAGCTTGCAACATCAATTCTATCATTATTTTCATTCCCGTTTTCCTGACGTCCCTATACAGAGGAATTCCTAGTTCCCCTAATCTCCCTCATACCAGACATATGCTTGAATTGTTATCTCGCCTATTGCTCACTCTGCTCTGATTCAGACGCTTCCTAAATATCCTAGGAGCCCTGAATTTCTCGAGCCATTAGGCTCGTTACTTTCCCGTATCTTGCTGTTCGTGCTGCTCTCTTTTGCAAGTGGGAAAATATTTCCCGAAATAGTTGGCCAGAGTTCCGTTGGCCTTCTTTGATGTCTCGTCAATTTCTCCGGGGTAATCACCTCTAAAGTTGTCGACAAGCTGAACATTAAAATTACCCGACGAGTTTAGAAAACACTACGCGTTGACCAGTTAATCGATCGACTATGGACGATCCAACAACGGCTGGTATTCGTACGAGCGGCTCTAATCCCTCACTGAGGCCAATCAGTAATCGCACGGGATCGACACGATCTACAACCTCGCATTTTGGGAACTATCGTCACGCTTTGCTGAAGTCGAACGCACAGCGCAAGCACTCAGTCGAAAAAGATCTGCCTGTGCCACCAGTCCTTACTGACGGTCGTCCACCGTCAGCCGACGGAGGCACTGCCCAAATCGCGAGACCAGAGAAATCAGCGTCCCAAATTCCTATCCCGACTGAGAATCCCGCTCATCCTGTCGAGCCACTTGTCCCAAGCTTAGCTAACACTGAAGTCAAAGAGGTAGTCGACAACGGGATACGCCCTCCAGCCGATGAATACGACCATTTCCATACATGGCGCCTTCCAGTTTCGAAAGTTCGCCCTGCAGTGTACGGTGCTGAAGAATATGGAAGACAAGATGCCCTTGATGAAGGCTCCTTTGTGAATCATACAACGTTGGAGAAGGCATACTCGGTGGAGGATCACTTTCGGCATAGTCACGTTGACACCCCTAAAGTTCGCCCATTCACGGAATTTTCAACTGTTCAGGCATCTCACCCACACGAAGGTGTCCAAGAGACGCAAGAAGCTCCCACATCAAATCTAATCGATGAGTCCAACTCTCAGGGTGAGGAGGAATCACAGAAAGAAGCTTTGTACTGGGGTTTTCTCCCTCGATTAGGAGAGAAAGGGAGCAATCAGGAGTCGGGTGCAGGGCCTTCATACCCTTCTCAAGTTAGTTCTCAGGGGTCGCTAACAGCAGTTCCGCACACGAACCTTGAATCGGATCCCAGGCAGGAAAATCTTCTCCAAGACCAAACCAAGCAGAAGGACCCGGGGGCTAGCACCGTCCATAGCGAGAGTAAAACTTCGTCTAGAAGCAGTGGGAAACCAAGTGGAGGGCTGCTTGCTTCAATTTCACATACTCCTCCAAATTCCAATCATGACAATGCCGACAAGGAACAGGATTCTCTCTTATCCCAAAGGTTTGGCACTACTCGAACAGCTAAATGGCTTCGAGGGCTATTGGGTTATTCAGAAGCTGGCAACTCTCCGAAGTTAACGAAATTACCGAGCAAAAGTCCTCCTCGACGGAAATCTCGTGGCGACGTTAATTCCGCTGCTTCAGAGGTGATTACATACTCCGATGAAAACTCAGCAAATAAACAGGCCATGAACAGTGCTATGCGTAGCTTGGAACAACTCATGACAGAGGCTTTGTCTTTAGCAAATGAAGCTGGCGACCGAAAATATGGGCATGTGGATGATGGTGACCTCCCATTGGAGCCTGCGTCGGAGGCCTCGATACATACACCCAGCGTTCATGAGAGTATCCAACACCGCTCGAGCGAACATGGGGGAGTCACTTTCGAAGGCCCCCTGCTGGATGTTGCCAACGCAGACGTCGACAACGGAGGTGATGGGTACGAAAATTTGCCTCCTAAATCGGCGAAACGTCCCGGGCTCGTCAAATCCGTCAAACAAGACGGTAAGATTATGAGGCCATCTATTCTCAAGCGGCTGCGCCATACTGCGAGCAACACCGAAACCCGTTATCATTCTCTTGATGACGACTGTGTACTACCTATGCCCCCGCCAGACAGTCGAATCCGACGACAGAGTGTCTACCCAGGGCCTCTTGCATATGAGGACGATAGCCCAACAGGCATCATTAAGCCACGTTCAGGAGAGGTCCCCAACAGTAGAGAAGTGAGAGAGTATATCAGAATTTTCCACCAGCCACCCATCTGTACCCGCGGTAGCTCGAAAACCCCTTATGAGGCTAAAGAGTCCACAAGGGATGACACCGATCTAGGATCAAACAGGCTATCGGAAATCCGATGTCAGAACATAAGTGCCTGTAGCTTAGATGGTGGCACATCTGAAGAGGTCGTTGACTTTTCCACTCAATATAGTCCCGTCGAGAAGCGATATCCGGGTTTCGCCGGTCTTCAGGGAGTTTCGCGTCATGCCAGAGATGAATGGCCCAATAAAGGCTCTATAAAACAACGGAAAAATCGAGGTATGACAACGAAGCATGTTCATGAACTTAAAAACATCAGCCTTCGAAATAGATCCCATGTCAGTATCGGTGAAGAGCAGCCTTTCAGTTTCACAAAATCCGCTAGACGGCAGCCTACCATTGCTCGCGACTGGTCTCCAGCTCGAAAACGGTTTGTTGCTGCCGTCGCTTGTACGAGCACTGCACTGGTCGGAGTGCTGGTCGGTATATATGCTGGTCTTGTTCCCTCGATCCAATATTACATTGCCGACTTCAATCATTACACCATCCTTGGTAATGTTGGTTTGTATCTCGGGATGGCATTGCCGAGTCTTTTTTGTTGGCCGCTACCGCTACTGCATGGACGAAAGCCCTACATCGTAGGTGGCTTATGCACAGCAATGCCGCTACTTTTCCCCCAAGCTATTGCGATTGGTACTCGACGATCTCCGTATACCTGCGTATGGAGAGTGGCTTTGCTGCTCTCTCGAGCCTTGATGGGATTCTTCCTTGGATTTGCGAGCATGAACTTTCATTCTATTCTCACCGACCTATTTGGAGCTTCGTTGATGAGCAAGAATCCGCATCAAGAAGTAGTTGATGAGTACGATGTGAGACGGCATGGTGGCGGCCTCGGTGTTTGGCTTGGCATCTGGACTTGGTGCTTTATAGGTTCTCTAAGCGTTGGCTTTGTCGTAGGGGCCGTGGTGATCGAATACTTGCAACCCTCATGGGGTTTATACATCAGCATTGTCATTATTGGCCTAGTCCTCCTGCTCAATGTTTTCTGTCCCGAGGTTCGACGATCCGCTTGGAGGCGATCCGTTGCCGAGGTCCGGATGGGTGAAACAATATCAAGACGACTAGCACGAGGTGAAGTCATGATGCATCGAGTGCAGACTGGTCCTAGATGGTGGGGCCAAGAGGTGTATCATGGGGTTGCGTTATCTCTTGAGATGCTCCGACAACCTGGCTTCACTATCATGGCTGTATATTCCGCCTGGATATACGCACAGATCGTCCTGGTCATCGTGGTGAGTGCATCCCAAACCTCCCCAAATATTCGGAACTGTTACACTAAAAGCACCAGCTGTTAGGATCACTCACCTCCAGATCATATCGTTTCCGCTCCCCATATGTGGGTGCCGTTGTATCGTCTGTGGCGATTGGTGCCTTTGCAGCCATTCCTTTCCAGAAGGCCAATCTCTTTTCTCGAGCCAGGAACATGGGCCCTAAGTCAAATGTTATGACCTTCGATAAAAAGATCACGTGGAGTTCTCGCTTTGTTCGCCGTACGATCTTCACGTTGTTCCTTCCCATTGCTGGAATCATATACACAATAGTCTCCACGGGGCCTCCAATTCATGTCGTTGTCCCCTCTGTCTTTGCCGCCCTAATTGGGTTCCTTTCATGCCTCGCCATATCAGAATGCAACGGGATGCTGATGGAGGCTTGGGACTGTTCGGACCTTCAGCCGGGCATGACTGGCCGCTCGAAATCAACAAAGGATAGCCACAAACGCACCAATTACTCGTCATTCCCTCGTGCCACGGCCGGGTGGAATACAATTCAGAGTCTTGGTTTCATATTTGCGGCAGGGGCCACTGGTCTCGGTGGCTCTGTTACTCGCCAGCTAGGCCAGAAAGCGGCGACCGGCATTGTTGCTGCCATCTTGCTCGTGCTCAGCCTCCTACTCCTGGGCACGCTGATCCGGTTCAAGAGGGTTCAGATCATCCCGGATTGTACTTGTTCGGAGATGGACAGGTGGACAAAAGAACGCCGGCTCAGCTACCACAACTGGGCCGCAGCCATGGCAGCGGCCAAAGAAAACGGCACAAAAGAATTGAACGAGATCCCCGAAGATGATGTCGGCTAGAAACCCGCCATCCTGGGCAACCCTGTGGATAGATATCGTCGGATCAATATACTCGAGTTGGGTTCCCTTACACGTTGGACTGAAATACGCAAGAAAAATAGACTAATCGACGAAAACGCCCATTTGAATCGACAAGCAATGGCTCTGGCTCGCGACGAAATTCAGCATAGTGCCCGTCATAGTGCAGACAAGATTATGCACAAAATCAGCAACCGAAGCCTACAAAGCAAGTGCAGCCATGAGAGTAGCGATGATGAGCTCCTCGAGGTCCAGAAGGGGAATGCTCCTTCAACAAGTTCACCCGCAACTCCCTCAGCGAGTCCTTCTCCGGCTATACTAGAAAGTCGTTATGCTCAATCTCAGCGTGCGCCAACCCCAGACCGTGGAAAAGCTACAGACCGAAATTTGCTGGGAGGAGATATCTCACCCGGCGGCGGAGGATCAAATGGAGAGCGTAGAAGAAGTCCGTCGCCAAATTATAGACCGCTATCGCAGAATAGTATCGGCCCTGGGACCCAGCCGGTGCGTCCGAGTATCGACGATCTCGCGATTCCGTCCCACAGGGACGTCGCTGCAACTAGGGATTTGAGTAGCCACATAGAGGAAGGTGGGGAGCATGAGGCAGCTGATGGTGACTTGACCAACGTAGATCGTGCGGAGAGCGTTTGTACCCATGAGGGTGAGATCAAGCCTACAGATCTAGACTTTGAAGATGTAAACCTGGGAGATTCTGAGAAGAAGGCCTCATCTTGAGATATGGGAAGAGTGACATGCCCTCGTCGCTGTATGAATTCAGAGCAGAGTGTAGAACATCACGCAGACCTAAACTAGAATGACATTACCTATGATGCTTTTGCACATTCGATCCTCCTTTTTGTAGGTATTGTGACGTTATTTCTATATCCTCACGGGCTTTGGTCTATTCCTAGATATCAAATCATGTTTACTACGAAAAGACATATCATTTACCTCACTGTCTCGTCGCAATGCGTTACTACTCCAACATGCAAAAAAGCTACACTGTTGTTTGGTCGCGACATGTCTAATGCTACGTTTTGCTCCTTTGAAATGCAGCCTGGATAAACTCTAACAATACCCAACAATTCACATACTTGAGCTCAACAATATTTCCTAATCGTCGAACCCCCTTAACTTTCAATAAGGATATCGTAGATAAGCCATCCCTGCCGCGTCTCCTTTTATAATGTAATGTCGTCGAAAGCGGGCCAGGGACAGTGAGTGATAAATATGTATACTTGACTAGACAGCTTGCCGAAGATACTCCAAGATGGCGACCTAAGTTAGCTCAAGGGTGATCCCTAGCACTAGCATCTACATTATTTCAGTTCGGGATTTGGTTTCGGGGATTGAACAGCGACATCGCTTGCCTCGTCGCCCTATACCGTAAACGTAGCCATCTGCAGGACATTAGCCCAAAATTCCCCTGTCAAGATCGTAGGATTTTGCTTGACAGGTAGGTACCTACTGCAGCTAACTACTTACATTTACACTACTCTTTTTTTTCATCGCGATGGGCCGACACACACAGTAGTGTACCCACCTAGTACAGAACGTAGTAGCCGTAGCCAGCTAGTATAGGGCTTGGCAGGGCCCTATCGCAGAACTTCATGGATAGATCAGGCTAGGCGGTGAGATGAAATGGATGGCCGGCGACGAGAGATCGAAGCGGCGCGTGTAGTGTACCTGTCAGCACCAATCCGTCAATCAGGAGACGTGGGATTGGCCGCGAGATTCAAAGAGCCACACCCCCTTGACGTCATGCTCTCACTGTCTTCTTCAAGATTAGACGAGATGGGCTGGCGGGAAGGACGGCAAAGATGGGCATGGGGGAGCCAAAAAGCGTAGGGGTCCTTCTGGGGCAAAAGGACGGGTTCTAGAATGATATTGTGGGAGAAACTTCATGGGGCCTGGGATGCGATTCCTTGTCTCGCTAGTCAGGCGGCCGCGTCATTGTGGAATGATTATCAGATCCAACCATGCCCTCTCACTGATTCAATCTAGCAGGCATACGCCCATCTTGGGTCGGTGGCCGGCGCGAAATCCGCGCGTCCCTGACGATATAGTAGCTTACCACCCCGAGAGAGGCCCGGCAGGTTGCTGTCGACGTTTTCTTGATTTACGGTGCTGAGGTTGTGTATGTATGTAGGTGGATTATCCAAGCGCTTTGTACGTTCAGATCATCATGATATTCCCCTCAGCATCGATGGAAAACGTCAGGATTAGGGACCTGGGGTTGGCTGGATTACACCGCATACTGTAACGGTCGTCTTAAAATTCGCAATTATTACCGACGACTAGGACAGGGATTGCACATTTGATGAAAGAGACTCCTAGAAACTAAATCGATCGTAAATAAAGATCTACCTGTAAGCGGGTGCTGCGGGACCCCTAGCTCGAGTCCCAGTCCCAGGAGGCTGGCTGGGGCTGGCTGCACGCCATTTGGTATGGTCGCCGAATTAGGTACATGAAAATGTCGGAAAGTGGCGTGCCATCATCTGATGAGAAAGCAGAGGCAAAATTTGCCTAATTATCTAAGTTTTTCTGGTATGTTCTTTTGTCTTCATACCCCCTTTCTTAGCCGTTTTGCGGCTCTTTCGGAATCGAGCTTGCTGGCTCCAGAACCAGGGTTAGAATTTACGATTAGCGATGCCAGGTTGGTTTTCTCGGCGATGTCTATCGTTCAAAGTACGGTACCCCCATTCAATGAGCACAGACAGCTGCATAATTGGTCACATGTACAGTGTACACGTGTGGGATTGAATGTTCTTAATCTTTGATGCCTGTCAATAATAATAAGATCTACGGTCGAGCGGTGGGTAAAAACAGGTGATCTATATCTGATCGCTCCAAACGACCTCGGTATCTCGTGGTTTCAAGATCAACCCCCCCGGCTTCACCTGTCCAGGTTCTTTGTTGCCAAGCAGGTAGGCATAAGTATGTCGTAGCGAGTTCATGACTCCTAGATAGTGCATACAACACGTTTCCCGGTCCCCTAACAGCGCTACACTGCACTACCGGGACCCTGGTTGCTACTCCCTACCTGCGATCTGTTTCGTTTGTGATTTGTTCCACTATGCTACTACTCCTTATTCGTGGTTCGCCTCACAAAGAGACAGTATTGAGATAGGCTGTGGATGACGCAAGCAATGGTTAACCATTAGCCATGCCAACCTGTCCTTAGAACGTGTCGAATATATGGGGAGATCTGCCATAAGCATGTCAGGGCATTCTCAACGCTTCATGCATGGGACATTAGGGGAACTATGCGGATTGGTTGTCTCCTATCGGAGAACGGGGTTGCGTAACCAAAATATGTAGTTTGTTGTGCGGTTGCTCTAATATCGTGTATGCCCTGAATACGAATCAGCATTATTGCCGTGAGAGGGTCGACTCATTTCGTTGTCGACTCGTACTTCAGTAGCAAGACAGTACAGCATGACACGGAGACGTATACTTCCAACCATGTACATTAGTGATTATTGGTGGCCTAGGCAGGCCGCCGTCGCACGGTTTAGCCACGAGCGGCCCAGATACGACCATGCACGAGATCGGAATCTGACATGAGAAATTCAGATCTTCCCTTGTCAAACGCGGACCGGGGTTGCGAATCCTCGTGTCGCGGTTTTGTAGAGGAGATGCAGTCACGACTGTGATGATCAATCTAGTGTACGTTCGGGTGTGTACAGGCTGCGGTTAGCCGTCTTTCCATACAACACAAAGTAACGACAGGAGAGGGGGGATGAGAGCACACGAAAGTCGGAAATGGTTGCCTATTACAATGTCCAACATGCGGCAAATGTCAAGGCTGGGCAATGGGGGTCGGCCAGCACGGTTCGCCCGGGGACGCATGCGACGCCACTCCCACACGCAACCCTCGTTCGACTCGCACGATACCCCCCGAGGGACAATTTCCAGCCTGAGTCATGAATGATATTCAGAAATGTACCGGCCGGTAACGTGACCTGTCAGCCTCCTAGCGCGCACAGCGCCGCCACGGATGTAGATGGCCGTTCCATTATCTTGCCATGCCCCGTAGCACGACATGTGCCCTCGCTTTCCTCACCCAGAGTGCGAACGCGCTTGACATGATTCTTACTATCATGTTCGAAGTTCAGCATGCTCGGGAAATTATGACAGGTTACAAAAACCCCATCCCCTTTCCCGTTCATAGCCGTCATCTACACCGTTACTATGAAGCAGGGGATGAGGTTGGGGGCACGGGGGGAGACTTGCAAGTGGTCGTAGATTCATTGCGTGGACTTCGAGCGGGCGTGGGAGCTGTCTTGTTGTAAACTTGCCGAACCCTCTTACACTACTCCGCGCGTGGCTCGTTTTCTAGAAGCGAGGGCGGCTAAGATTAAGTCAGATCCTGCAATGCATCTAAGAGCCAGATGTTCCCGATCGCGTTGTTGTCAAGGACCAGGCCTCGACAAGTTTTGCCGCTGGTGTGTGCCTGATCAGGACTCAAGCCAATGAGGAGCCCCCGAAAGAACTGTTTTCACTTTTGGGCAAGCCTCCTGGTTGTGTATGTGTGACCTTACGACCATCGGAAAGCAGCCACAGCGTCGCATCTGGTATTCCGGGAGGGTCACATAGCGATTTCCAACGCATCGCCATGTAAGCTGACTAGGTGCGATGTGATGGGCTTGGGACGGCACATCTCAACAAGCCAAAGCGACCCGTACGATGGACTCGCTTACATGCTGGTTGGCGGTGTCTTCCGGGTTCCAACAGTCGCCGAGGTTGGCGTCGACGAGGGTAGTTTGCCGGTTGAACCAATAAATCCGAGCCACGGATATCAATGCTATGTACGTTGTAGCGGCCATGCAGATACCTGGCACACAATCTGCCCCTCGGTGCCCCCATACAGCAAAAATGACCTGTCCAGAATTGGGGGAACCTATGGAGTCGTTATGAAGCCGCTGTCAGTCAGGTTAGCCGCAGGGCCGACGACGCATCACGGAGGAGTTGATACGCAGTCTCACCAAGGCCCATGCATGGCGCTCTGTACGGGCAACAAGTTCAACGTCAGCGATGGAACGCAACACTTAAGTAAAACCCGGCTGCCTGCTGGAAATAATTATGGACGCGGAGCACTATTTGACCACCTTTTCGCTGTGTGAGGTGATAGTTGATCAGCCATTAGTCCTTCTTGTACAAGCAAGCATCATTCTATATTAAATCCCTTCGGCTTTGGCACCTACGAGTCACACTAGCATCTGCAAATTCCTGAGAACGGCTTGTTTGTTGTACGGCCCAAGATGCATGTCCCACGATGTCCCGGCTATAAACACTGATGAGGGAATAGGACATGTAAGTTGGAGATGGTAGTACCGTTCAGAGTAGATCATCCACTTTAACTAGGCAGGCATAGCCCCAGACGATTCCGTGGGCGGGGATTTGCGGGTTCGGGGAAGCTATCTCGACTCCCACATCCCTTCAAGGACTTTTGATGTGACACTTCTTCACCGATATGCTCACGTAAGAATCGGAACCAATTTTGTTGGCATCGAGTTCACGACTGGCCAACGCAGAGTGGAGTATCGATGCTGCATCTTCGTGTGTATCAGGTAACAAGCAAGGAGTAACAGGAAAGTGTGTCACGACGTACACCAGATATTACAATACAAAGGCCCTGGCACACTACGACGAATGCCCTTGGCGGCATATCCGCCAATAACATCTCGGTAATCGCTTGATTGCTCCCAGTGGTATCATGTACAGAGTACGGTAGGTTTATTCTAACTGAGTTTGACGGGACCATTGTGCAGTGTAGGTGGCCAGTACTCTTGGGATCAGCAATCACGAGGCTCCGGCCAGAGCTCCGGCGTAGCAGGGTGGTGGAGAGCCGAACGGCTTGACATGTCCATTTTATCGCTGATGTAACGTTCGAGAAAGAGACCGAAACGGAAATTACAATGATCAGCAAGGCCAACTAGCTCGCCGGCTGTTCTGTACTATATCGTAATCGTCTAGTTCGATCGGCCGACGTTGCTAGGCACGTTAACCGTAGCCTGTCATTAGGATGGTGGTCAGATACGAGTGAGGTATTTGTTAATAAGTGATGAGCCTACATAGGGCGATCCGGGTACCACTCAACACTAGATAGAGGCACCCTAACGGATTAGGATAGGCACACTACACCAAATATCCCGCCGCACCCGTAGTGTATAAGATTTGGATCACTCCATTCTGTTGGGTCGATGCTGGCTGACGCTAATATCGATACTAGACTAGGCACTCCATACCTATGGAACCATGAACTCTCTGCATATGCGCTGGGTCCGATTTATGCCATTAGGGTCTAATGGCCATGCTCTAGCAGGGATCTGAGCCTTTTAGTTTTAGCGTACAGTAAATGGCATGATCCCGTGTCTTGAGATGCAATGAAACGCACTGAGAAGTCCGTGAACAACCCACTCTTCCCACCATGTTGCTAGAAGCATACACTATACTCGGTGTAGTGTATGCCTCATGAATAATTCAATATTCGGATGCTGTGACTGCTTTCCATCGGTACTGGGACCAGGCACGCGCATGGCTAAGAGCAAACATGATGAACTCCGATGCTGTGCGCCGTGAATGCAAGTTTGGCAGCTCCAGCCCCATCTTGGAGCTCGTAAACGCGTTATTCTGTGAGAGGCTAGACTGTCATATGTTTAGGATCGCCTACCGTGTTACGGTGAACAGAAGGGACATTAGTGATTGTGTCCGTGCTGCGAAACGCCAATAACTAGCTGTTTCTTATACGAGATGGCGTACTGATGAGAAGGCTGTCAGCCGATGCTGCTCCCTGAGTCATGAAGTGTATAATGCCTTGAATGGTTATTGGGGTATTAGCGTGATGTACTGCATACACCTGGGTACGTCCTGGTCTACCCCTGTTCACCACTGGACGTAGAGAACAGGGCTGCGAGATGTGATGTGGTGTAGTCTAGGTACTGT
Source organism: Xylaria cubensis (assembly GCA_022385715.1). Taxonomy (NCBI): domain Eukaryota; kingdom Fungi; phylum Ascomycota; class Sordariomycetes; order Xylariales; family Xylariaceae; genus Xylaria; species Xylaria cubensis. The sequence goes on along the minus strand of MU279015.1, from coordinate 764,377 downwards.
GTACTGTAGGTATTACAGTGGGTTGCTGGATCTAAGCGAAGCATCTCGCTTGTGATCGAATAGGCAGTGTACGTTCTCAAGGGACGCAGGCTTATCCATAAGACTACATGTGATTCGTTGGTCGCAAGGAAGCAGCATTCCTGAATCGGATGCGTATCCGGGGGTCTGGGGGCTCCATGCTTTATGCGTTGGTTTACTTTTCTTTTTCTTCTCTTTAAACATTTATGGTGTGCTACAATACGCTCCGATCAGCGTGAGCGAAACAGCCGTTGAAGTAGCACGACGGAACAAAGACGCTACGTACAAACATAACTGTAAGGAGCACAGAGGCAGTTGCCGGTCGAGGGATTTGACTTCTCGTAGCTCTTCTACAACATTGGACAGCCGGCTGATTGAACTCCTTGCTTGCCGCGCCTCGAGCATTCGACCATCCAACTTCTCCTAACAAAATACATGAGAGTACTGTACGACGTCTAATAGCAGAATACTGCATTAGCGGTGCTATCTGAGCAAGGAAGGGCGCACATAGGCCCCCTGGGTTGATGTTTTCCAACTTCTAACAAGCCGTAGGTATATGTGAAGTATGTTAGCTCAGAGCATGCAATGATCTCAGAACTTCTACGGATGGCTTGGCTGTCGAGTTTTCGATACCTACCGTCCTGCCAAGCATTCTCTCCGGCTTCAGTTTCAGTCATTTCTTTTAGGAGACAAGTTGATAGTATTGCCTGGCACACACTTTGCCCAACAGTACCCAGATGGCTATGTCTAATACCTTGTACTTTCATAGATGTGTTAGCGGTAATACATCATTGTCAGTAGGCGGGTGGTTATATGAAGCACGATAGGAGAATCCAATAGCATCTGTGCAATCAATATATCGAAGCACCAACGGATGATTGTTTTTAGAACTATTGTGAAGGGAAGGAGGAGTAATACGGGCCTCACAAGATAGGCATATTTCACAAATAGAGGGATATACGGAGTGCTTTGGACACATCTGGGGGCGGGTACATACATCGGTGATTGTTCTGATATCCGAGCACAACGCTGATGTGCAACATGACCCTTGTTGAATAATATTATGTATGGCATCAATGCTGGAAACAAACAAGAGGCTAGGCTTCTGGACATGGACACAAAAAATCGAGATAGACATGGTCAGATCGTACAGGTCCTTGGACCAAATATTGTTATCACATCGTACTACGGCAGTGCTCTGCAAGCTGGCTTTCAAGGTATCATTCTTCTACGACCTGACAATAGCCATGATGGAACAGAAACCGTTTACTCCTTTCGGCCATTTAGCTATTCCTTGACGTCTCGGGAAGGGTTGACGTTTAGCATTGGGTAGGAAGACTTTAACTACAGTATTGTTCAGCTCGTCCCTGAGTATGTCTCGGTTCTACAACGTGGCACCCCACAAGTATCATTGCACCGTTAGGTGATAAGCATGATAGGCAGGTGATGGTGCGTCGCTGGCCATGGACAAGGTACCCGGAGAAATTGCAAGCCTTGTACGCATATACATAACAGCTATCCATGTATGTAGATGATTGCTGACTCTCGATCACGATTCCGTTCATATTAACCAATTAACATCGGACTCTATATTAGACAGAAAGATAATTGCTTCCTGAATAGGTAAGATCGTCCTTGCAGCTTCTGGGACTACTGATTGGACCTTTAATTCAGCCCTGGGATGTGGCTTGAATAGTGCACATTTACAAATCGATTTGGAGATCGCGAACGTGCATATTTACGCTAGGAAACATTCCGGTGCATGGTGAACAGATTACATAGCACTATTGCACGTGAAACTTTTGATCTCACTATCTCACTTACTTATTAATCAGTATCATTTTCAAAGGCCAAGAAGTTGTTATGAAGGGACGACTCCGCCTTTGTCCTTTGTCGTGCAAAATATCTCATAGGATGCCAGTTTTTGTTTATTAGGAACATTAGCAAACAAGCGCGATGCAACATTGTATGAGTCGTTCGACGTCACCGTGACGCAGATATTGTGCAAAATGCTAGCTTACCTGGATATCCTTTCTAGCATTCAAAAAGAGACAATGAGCACACCGCCATCCATAGCATGCTCTAGCTGCAAGTTAGCTGGGATCCTTGTACAGAAGTGGTCTAGCTGTCGATACTTGTATCTCGCTCAACACGTGGTATAATACCCAATCTAGTACAGTGAACAGTTACTCGTGTTGGTTGTATAAGGTAGCCAGGATAATACTGGTTACGGCGGTCAAAGTAACCCATGTATTCGCAAGGTTTGTAACTATTGATGGAAAGGATTGCTTGGTTATAAGACGATCAGTGATCTCGCCTAGCGTGTGCGATAAGCACTGAAGATGACCTGCTGCTCAAGACTCGACATACCAATGCATCGGTACCAGAAAGAAAGGTCTTAGTGGCCCCAGGAAACTACAGTAGCCAGATGGCGTTACGGTTGGGCTTAGACTCTGACCTACGATCTGGTTTCCGTATTAGTGACATGGAAAGCTGTAATAAAGATGGAAAAAGCTGGGGAAGATATCAACAGGGAGCTACAATGCCAGCAAGTTACTGAGTATCCAAAGCAATGATAACAGTCAACGGCTCTGCCAGCTAGATTGGAGTGATGAGGCCTGGCTGGTATTGCAACTGAGAAGACAGCACAGGCAAGCCGAAACAGATGCAAGATCTCTTGAGATTGAACAAGATGAACTCCGAACTGCTTATGTCCACTTTGGTCGATTTGAACTGTCCACCTGTCAGTGATAGAGTGGAGAGAGGTAAGACGAATCCCGGTAAGCGGGAGGCTCGGAGCCATGCAAGATCTGGGATAGCTTAGAAGGAGATCATTCCTACTGTAGCGCGTAATGGAATAGGCATAGTGAGATTGACCGAGCTGTTAGTGTAGGACCTATCTACGTATAGGTACAGAATCCTACCCAACTTGATGGCTAGCTCTGAGATCTGGTGATGTCGGCCAAACCGACTGCCAAGCCAACCGGCTCCACGACTAAAGCCACGGAAAACGAGACTCGGAACATATGGAAAACCGCGTGTCGCCATCAGACCTTCAGTCTCTGATAGGCTGGGTGCTTGAGGCTGGCTAGTGCGATGATAAAGACTTTCATAGCCTCCTAAACCTACAATGACATAGTGTAGTCGTAGTTGTACTGGAGCAAATGCAAGATGCGGCGTACTAAGTCTGGATGTTTTGTGCGAATGGTTAACCAAGACCAGTAAGTGGCAGTTTTTGGCGAACTCATTGTCTTTCTGCCTACGGCATGCTACAGAGATGTGCATGTCATTGATTTTATATCACTGCTTGAGAAATATTTATCCCAACTCCAGGCTTGATTTTCTCTTGACAGCTAGATACGAGAATGGTGAATTGTTCGAAGCCACGAATGATCATATCACAACTTTCCATTGCCCTTACCTTTCGAGTCTCATCTGTACGTGTACTCAGTTACGGCGGGTTGTCCCGCTATACTATGGCTGCTGCACCCAATCACCATATGATTCAAGAGCTGACGGGGCGGTGGGACTTGTGACGCTCATCTGCGACGTCGTTACAAGCCACGGTACTAAGCATAAGTATCATACATACTGTTACTGGTACATCACCGGTACTTTTAGATCGAGGCTTCACAAACAGGCAGACAGAACCCTTGCAGGCTAGAGCTCAGTACAAGGCCCAAACTCAAGCGGATGACCACTACTAGGCCGGGTAGTAATGACTACTACCCTACCAAGCAACTAAGGTCGGTAGATTGTTCGTTCGTGTTTCTATGCGCCTTCGATCTTGCAGAGCGAGATTGCTTATCATACGTAATACGCAGTCCTGCAAAGATAGAGACATTTTAAAGACGCACCCACTGTACGTTATGTTCACAACTGTCTGATAGCTTCCGGATAGTCAATATTTACTATAATAGGAGAACGTGTCATACGTTAAACTTTTTAATAACAGGACCTGTAGCGCCTACCGTACACTATATAGTACTGGCAGTGCACACGTACTTACGTATGTATAAGTCGGTAGGCACATGTTAGATCAACCACTACTACGACACCAGGTCCACCATTTCGGCTGGGCAAATCTTCGATCTGACCAGGTACATCACACTATATCTTGTTGGTTACCACTGCCATGCGACTGCTGGGGACTGTAACTCCACATGATAAGTATCAGTAGCAAAATTTGGGCTGCCTAGTGTGGTATAGGTAGGTACAGATGAAGATCTCACATACTAACGCTGCCGAGATCACCACTCCCTAACCGGCATTTCACAAGCTACTACAGCACAGTATAATTCCTCCAATACATTGACGTTTGGTCTGTTAGTTATATCCTGTTATTTCCGTTCACCAAGAAACGTATTGTAACAGGCAGTCATCAACGACATGCTGTAGTTACTCGAAACGCTCAAGCCCTAGAAACGCAATCTGGTTTCATATCTCTCCCCATAGCCGAAAGTGAGTTGTGACATGTTTCCTATACACACTAATAGCACATAGGTAGAGAACTTTTCGCGATGTCAGCAAAACAAAAAGCGCTATGTCCAAACAGTTACGACTATGGAACCCCTTCTAAAACTAATTTGATGTCTGTCAGGAGCATGCTATATAGATCTACTCTTACAATCTGTTTTTGTCCCTTTGTTCAGTGTTACATAACTGCGAAGTCAAATGTTTCCATTCGAATTCTCCGGCACTGTTTTACATTGGAGTGGGCGGCGAGTCGGCGCTACTACTGTACTCTCATGCATTCCTACATAGTAGGTTCAACACATGTTCTTGGATCAGTTCTACCCTTGTCCCCCGGTCGTTTTTATTCTGGCATGGTCCCCGTTGTTCACCCCCACCTATGCTATGAGACCTAAGTAGCTTATTATTATATGTCCCATGCGGGCATAGTTGCGGGACCATGTGCGTATACATTGGCTGACAAGGAGGGGCTTGACAGGAAGCTGTTAGTGTCGACTACCCAGTAAGTCTTCTTCACATAAGCTTGTACTGTACAATACATATGGATCAGAGTCCAGGGTCTAGAAAGCAGACTACATCATACAATAAGCGGTGCCATCGCACAAACTAGACATCTACAGCGTCCGTTCATGGTCACATTTTATCTTTTGAACGGCTTCTTTCTTTCTGCTCACTTTCTACACAGCACACGCGATCATAATACCTATTTTTGTTTTCATCGGTTGGGCTTGGCCTGCGGTTTTAGTCGCGTTTTCCTACTTACTCTTTCCCATAGCAAACGATACAACACTTAGGATTCCACCAAATCTCAAGAAAAAACCCAAGACACCCGAGGTGGACACGAAGCGACTCAGCCCTACTGAAATCGAAATATTACCTCCGAGACTCATCATCACACCATTCGCCGTCGATTTGTTCTTCTTGCGAGATATGGTGTCCTGTTTTTGATTGCGTGGACCGAACACATAAGCCAGTATACCAGTCTGAACTAGGTACCGAAGTCTCAAAGAGAAACACAGTTTGGGCTTCGATCGCATCTTCGGCCCACATACTTTTTCTGAATAGAGGTGAGATCCTACCCATTTCTCCTGAGGTGATTGATCAGGTGGCTTTTCGTTCGCGTACCGTACAGTACCACATTAGTGTCAAGCGCCAAACGTTCGTAGCGTCGACACGGTGCAGAAAAAAAAGAAAAATAAAAGAAAAAATAAAAGAAATTTAGCTCCCGGCACCCTATTGCAACCCCCTCCCGTAGACTAATAAGCTTGGTTCCCCAAGCTTTGCATCTCAACTCGGTCTAATCAAACTGGGCCTTAGGAAAAAGACTACAAGAGAAGGCAGTTTCGCCATCTTGACGCCACCACCGTCGTGTTCGCTGTTGACCCTCACCGGCTTCTAGGCCGCATGTCAATCTAGCAAGCAATACACGGATTCCTCTCGTCTTAGGACACGCACGTCTACAGGAGTTAGACTCAACTATCCGGCAACGATTGCAACACTCGGCCGGTTCAACTAGCCGTGAAGTTGAAGATCCAGCAGTGACGTGTTTTCTGATCAAGCAACCATCAGTCGAACGGCTTCTATAGTGCTAGCTAGCCGAGTCAGATGCATTAGTCCTCCTAAACAATACTGGCTGGGGGGTTATTCCGGCATCGTTATTTACCGGTAGTCGTCGCGCTATGGAAACGGGTGAATCTGGCGCTAGGCAAAGGTTGGTGGTTGACATTGTTTCCGAGCTAACAACGATGCCTTCTCTACCTCATCTGACACTTTAAGCTAACCGGTTGTTGACCCTCTACATAGTGCTTTCACCTCCGCCGCAAGATCTGAGCCATACACCCACAGTCGTCTCGAAGCACGCAACAGACACTTTCATGAACCACCAACCATGGCGGCTGCTGCATTGCTCAACCCAGCTACGGGATATCATGCTCACAGTCAAACCTTTTCGTCTCCTTATCACCAGCCGGGGCCTCCGCCAGCAGCTACTACTATGATGCCGCCAGGTGACAGCAAAAGACTGTCCAACGAAGTCGAGAACGTTCCGCGCCAATCACTTCCGTCTCTCGCAGAGGTGTTCCCGGCCGGGAAGCCAAGTCACCACGCACCTACAACTCCAACCACCTTAGCTACTTCTCAGAATCTTCCTCCCCCGTTTGTGTCTGTAGGCCCGCCGCCACAGCAGCGGCCCGAGCCTGGTCCTGAGCCACGACCGTTACCTACACATGAGGAGAAATATTTCCGGTACCCTTCGCGCCACGATTCTGGTCCGTCTCAGGGAGCTGGATCTCAGTCTTCGTTCTCTTTCTCAGAACATAATGACATGTCAAAGGCACCAGACCCAACTCCAAGTAGCAACCACATGAGCTCCCAACCTCCGCCTTCTATACCCTACCCGCCGGGACAGCTACCTCTTTCCGCAGCTTCGGCTGCGCCTCGGCATCATGGACCCTTTCCACCTTATGATTCACATCGACCACCGCCGCCACGTGCAGATGAAGAATACGGAATGCAGCGAACTCGGTATGATACAACATTAAATCGACATTTTGAAGCATGGGGCTATACAGACTGCCTTGGCAAGGTCGGCGACGCTGGTTCTCTCGAAGCTTATTTATCGCTAACAGAAGTATAGATCGCCTGGAATGCCAATACGCTGCGCAACTTCGCCGAGGCATATATGAAGGTAGCATCGGAGCAACATGGGGGTCAGCCTATTCCCGAGCGGCTGCCCACAGAGAAAGAAGTCAGTGATCTTATCGATGTAACAATGTGGCTCAAAAGCCAGTTGGAAAACGTCCGAGATATTGTGCAACATAGTCTAGCGGAGAAAGCGAGAGACAGCCGGAACAGTGGTCCAAGCTACGAAGGCGACGATGACATCAGCATGTATGGTGATAGCGTGAAGCCATCGTCTTATGGTCTGGGAGAGGTCAAGAAGAGGCGAGGGGTGAGTACCCCTTTTCAAGCATTCGATGGTTGTCGACACTAATAAGGATACTCTACAGCGCGCGGCGCCACCAGGACGTTGCCATAGCTGCAATCGTATAGATACACCTGAATGGAGACGAGGGCCGGACGGCGCAAGGACGTTATGCAATGCATGTGGCTTACACTATGCTAAACTCGAACGAAAACGACAAATGGAACAAAGATCCATTCGCCCAAAGGCCGTGGAGGAGAGACCTTGATGCTCCGTCGGTTACGAGCTTCCCTCATTGCTAAAATCGAATCAACTCGAAATAAGCAGTAGCCTCGCCGCCACGCAATATGATACGAATGCTTTGGTTTCTAGCATCGCTTAAGGCGGCCCCTCGTGAACGATTGATACAAAAATCAGACTGAGCGCCTCGCACGCTGATCGGCTCTATTTCCTCGTCGTTTTGGATTTTTTTTTCTTGGTTTTTACTGTATATACCCTCATGTGGGCAAAAGGGACTGGGCACGTTAGGTTACAGCATTAATCGGCGCTTGGGTTTTTGTGTGGAGTTTCTGGTCATCTGCTGTGTTACAGATACGCATGAGGTTTGGCAAGGTAGTGTATCGGCCATTATTTCTCGCTTGGGGTGGTTGTGAGAGTGCAGGAAGTCAGGCTGCTTTTTGCGTTTCCAATGCATGCATGAGGTTGCGCGGTTTGTCAGATCATTGCATGGCATAGATGGCGGGCGGTCCTCTTCAAGGAGCGTTGGGCGGAACTCGTCTTTGATCATGTATTTCAAAATGCATTTATATCGCACTTCCACAAGAACCTATCAATGACCTAGATACAATATACTATTACTTCAACAATAGACTGCCCAGTTTCATTCTCACGATACTGTTGTTACACTAGGGGAATGGAATATGCTACTTAACTCGCTATCATATGTATTCTCGATGTTCGTTACTGGGTCACTCATTTGTAATTCATGTGCGTCTTGCAGATGCTCCGGGTATGTAACAAGTAATCGTAAGCGTGTAACCTAAGTAGTTACTAAGCCACTTTATTCAACCGAAAGAAAACCCATTTTCCTTCCTTGCAGCTCGGGCAACCCCGTGTCTCAACAGCAACTCATCGCCCTAGCGCTAAGATTTGAGAGTGCATCATGGTGATCGTGAATGCACATATCTAACACGAGTCAGGCTATGTAGGGATTCTCATTAAGGGAGGAGATGAATGAGTTCCGTCAGCCCTTACGGAACAGTCAGATCGCTATTAACATTGGCGCTAAGAGTAGTATGCAGATGGTGTGTGTTGCACAGCACCGCGCGGGAAGGGTGTCCCTTTAGAGCCCACGCCATACGACGTGAGCTGTCAGATTAACGACATGTGCTTGAGATATTGCTTGGTTGGTCGACGATGCTACACAGAAGAGGAGACGGATTGGTCTGGGCTTTGCTCAGAATGAACGTTAGGTAAATGAGACCGGTCAGAGAAAAAGGGAATCGGCTACCAGGCTAGGCCGTGGAGCCGAGACCCCTTTTCTTCTCCCGGTTGCGTCGGTCTTACGTCCGGCGGCTGAAGCATGGTTCCCATACGGACGTACCTTGATAAAACTGGAATCTGGTCTCACTTCGCTACTTGATGCTGTGCCCTTGAGTGGATGGCGCTCATACTACCAAACTGCATGCGTCAGTGCATGTATATTTCTGCTTTCCGTTTCCTAGATATGTACTGGCTATCCAAGAGCTTTTAGAAATATCGAGGCCCAACTACAGGATCTACACAGGCATACGGCTTGCAAAATAGGGTTATTCAAGGGCAACTGACGATGACGTAGATAAGGCCAGAAGCTGAATAGGAGGCGTTGACCAACATACACCCATTCCAATTCAGTAGATCACAAAAAATACGGCGAATGAGGCCTTAGAGCTACATCCTACCCGGGAAAGCTATCATTACGAAGCTATCATATTTGTTCGACAGGCTCATCATCCAATACACCGATGAAATGTCGCTACTTTTTTGCTTCGCAGACAGAAATAGCACGTATACACGACCTCTAAAAGTGCCGGGAAGTGAAATCTATTTTGTCACTTATCACCTACGCCGTTCTTTTGCGATAGCACCTGAACTTTCCGGTGGCGTTTGATTCAAAGGTGCCAGCAGCAGGGCGCATGACAATCTATAGACCGCCAGACGGCTTCTGTATGTCCCTGACCTCGCCAATAATAGTGGATGGATGCAACTCAAGAAAGGGCGGGAGGCTGTGGCCTGCCGCCAACGACAAGTAGCTCAGCTCTGGCGCGCGCCGCAAATCAGAATGATTAATCGGGTTGCGAGGCCTGCATCTGCAATGAAATCTTACCTGTGTTCCCTATCAACCTGGTGCGACTACATGCATAATGGGAAATCGCTGTGTTGATAATGCTTCTTTGCGCCTCACCCGATGGCGTACAATATGCATGCCCTTACCCCTGATAATGATCTCCCAGACTCCAAGAGAAGAAAGCGGGTTAGCAAAAGAAACTAGCAATTTCATTCCCATGCGAGACCCCGCGGATTGAAGCGTTGGGTGCAGCGATATGCGGCTCAAGGCCAACCAGTCAGTCATGGCTACGGCTCTTTCGTTGAGAGACTAACCACTGCCACATGGCAAGCCAGAAAATGCTTGATGACCTTGGCTGCAACCCTGCTAGATTTTTTCGGGTGTAGTTTGCAAGGCGGTTACCGGTAGTCAAGACTGGGGTGCATTTGGCGCCATCTTGCATGACAAAAGTTGTATTGTTGTAGCCGTTAGTGTACAACTCTACTTAGATAGTGGTTCGTGTCAATAGCATCAGATCATGCCAGTATCAGATTGGCGCAAAAGCAAAAGGGTAGACAAAAAAGCTTGCGAGATTCCCACACCGACCCTCAACGATGCCTAACTGATTTTCTGGAGGCGTTTGTCTTTTTCGTGAGACATCCGCGAATGTGAGCTATCCTATGTGCCATCCGTCACCACTCCCGCAGATTATCTCGCACAAGTTCGAGACATCTTTACTCCCTTTTACGGAGATACGGTCGGCAAATCAATCATCCTTTGTACCATGTCGCAGATTTGTACAGTGTAGACACCATGGCGTCGCCACTACGTTGACAGGGTCCTGAAAATCCCGAGGCTCAACGTCTGATTTCAATATGACATAACGCGGCTGGCCGGTGGCTGGTCACGAGTTTTTGCAACAGCCTACGGCAAGGGATCGGTCAAGCCATCCAAGCAGTTTGTTGCTTGTGATACAGTAGACCACCGCCATCTCGCCTTCTATTCTATAGTAGGCCGGACTCGCCACGGCCTGCCGGCTATGTATGTCTTGTCTTGAAAGACGGCTCGCATCTGACTTCCGCACCACGTACAATCGATGCCATCACCCGCAATGGCCAAGCGCCAAGCGCTGGCTGTCTCAACTCCAACCTGGTTCTCAGAATTCGCTCGAGACAATCAAGGCGCATGTTTCTGAAAATAGAGGAGTTTGCGGGCCCCCGTGTCCCTCACATGCCGGGTCTAGCCTTCTTTGAGGGCCACGTGGTGCTCTTTTTCACCACCCATCTTAAACAGACTCAGCGTTCTGCCAAAAGTACTTTTCAAGTCGCCGGTTTCAAGTTTGATTATGCCTCGGCTGCTACCGAGTAGCCGCCGAAAGGCGTACGCCTCATCACGTATGGCCTTTAGAGTGATTATGGCCTGAGCTGTGATTTTCCTGCCTCCTCATTTGATTTTTTTTAATTCGGGTCCACTGGGCAAACTTAACCCATGACCAATTGGCCTCTAGATCTACTCCAAGATCGTTCTTGCTATGAAGGTTATATTCCCGAAGCAGTTAAAAAGAAGGAATTTCCAAAAAAGCTATTACCTAAAAGCCTGGCTTGGAGCTTACTCCGGCATGTGCCGTCATCGTCATTCCAATTCTCGCTTTCCAAATAAACAACGATGAGGTCTCAAAACTACTGATACCGCGCACGCTAAGGTGGGACGACGAGAGTAAAGTTCAAACCGGAGGCGTAAGCTATTGGAATCTGAGTCGAGTTCGCATCGCATCGTCGCGAGAGATTCCGTTTCCATATTTCTCCACTGCCCCCCGGCTCTAATATAGTAGTGTTGGAAACAATTGACGATAGGACAACGTCATCCCGCCCTAACCATCGCCGGAGATACCAACAACGCGCGTATAGTTAAGCCGTCAGAACAGGAGAATCTAGGTTCATCTGTTATATTTTCTTATCTGTCCAGGCTGCGGCTTTCTCCATAATACAAAGAAATACTGTCAAAAAATCATGCGTTTATATTAGTTCCTTTACTTCGTTTGTTTTTCTTCGCGGCTCCAGTAACATGTAACTTCAAATTTGATAATTGGGCACTAACGCATGCATGATCATCTGATCTGAGACGGGGTGATCGGGCATCTGAATGGTTCAGATTGCGTATCATGCAGCCGGATTTACCAACGCTATATCTAGGATCTGTCTAGGATATCTTCATCTCTATGCGAGGCTAATGTAAGAATTTTATTACGTGCTTCTCGATACAACATTAATAGTGGGAATAAAAAAAGAATGAGAAACACGGAAATTAGGAACTCTTGGGGTACTCATCCGATAGTATTTTATCACGCGCCTTTCCTGCCTTAGCTTCGATATAGAGTTTACATTATCTGAAATGTCTACTACGGTACCAGGACGAGCGCGTAAGCTTCGAAAATAAATCTTGCTCTCTTGTTTTGCACTAGGAAAGCTGCTAATTGCTTGAGTACGTATGCTTGTACACGGCAAGGGGAGTTTGGGGGGCTGTGACGACGTCACGAGGCATATCGCTTACAAGATGGAAGCATTTACTCGCACACCCCATGGCGTTAGATTCATCAGGAAAGAGCTATCAAGTAGACTAACTCTGAGACTACTTTAGACACCATAAGCTAGGCAGATTAGCGGGGCGATAATCGAGATCTCGAACTTCTTCACCGGTTAGCGCCCTTGCAGACCTGCCACGATGTGGTCTAGCGGGTGCGATCTGTTGCCTTAGGATATTAGAGCTAAAGATTTGTGGGCTGAGAGCTTTCTGACTCGCGTGCTGGACGTAGTGGATGGTAGACTACTCATCCTCAAACAAAACAAACATGAATCGTCGGAATGAAAGTGAACACACTACATAGATCCTTGTATTGCTGCGCACAGTAAGGAGTTGAAATATCTGACGTGGCTAATGAGCTTCTATCTATTCTCCCTCAATAATTTAGTACCGTCATCTGTGTGCTCGGTGGGATAATACACCAACCGCTGTCTCACGCTAGATAGCAAGTACACAGTCGTACTTCACGGTATACCGTATCAACAGTCTGAGTTTCTACCACAGACATACTGTATACTTCATGGTAATTATTAATAGCCAACTAGCGTCATGGGAAATGTTCTAGAAGCAACAATATCCGAAGTCTTCATGTAGCTTAAATATAGTGTACGGCACAGATACTCTAAAATTCATGTAGAGCTAAAAGACTTTTACTTACTCCCTTTGCGTCTGATAGTGTTCATTACCACAAGTACACGTTAGTTCGTTACACTTGGGCGTTCAAAGGGCATTCAAAGGGCCATTGCTTATGGCTGTACGGTGATCGTATAGCCTATCAGGAAATCCACACGCCTATAACCTCGTACGCCGTCTGGCTGACATGTTGTTTCATGTGCGCCTCCGAGAAGGGAAAGAGAGCCAAGTACCAAGGGAAAAAAAGCAAAAGCTTCATTCCTTTCTACTAACTACCTAATACAACTACGTAGTAAACGCTGCATACCGAGGAGGCATCACGGGACTGCTCCCTAGCGCCTTGAAGCCTCGGCGCCGGAATCGTTCCGACCATGCCATCATCGTCCTTTGTGTAAGCATAAGAACCTGGGAAGAATTATGTATAACGTGGTCCATAATATATTATGTCTGCAAGATTGATCACACACGCATGTGTGACCTTCCGAACATGTCTCTGCTTGCGGGACCGAGCTAACGGCTGTTTTATTTTGTCACTCCTTCATCTTTCTCGTGCTCCGAAAACCAGCCGCTCTGATTTGGGGAGGATGTCTTGTCTCGAGACTTGTTTGTGTAAGTAGAAGACATGCTCCTGCGTGGCGTTTCCCCCAGCGGTAAGGAGAATCTTATGGGCCTGGTCGCCGATACATTGAAGTGTCTATCTTCTTTGGACTAAATTGCTTATCCCGCTAGGTTGGGACTGCGCAAATGTTCCGGCGCGATCCTGACGAGATAAGTATGTGGTCCGCTTAAGCCAGGGTATCAGTTGATGTTTTCCGGATCGAGTAACGGCACCGGAGTTAAAGTCAATATGTACAGGGTACCGCGATCCCGGGATGGCGGGCGCCGCACGGGGAAACGCTTTTTGCGACCGATCATGTTGGGGGTCATGCGCGTGGCGTACCACGTCCATACATTTCTTTTCTCTGGCATGCTCAGATGGCGTGCTATTATAGGCTCGCCGACCCCTTGGTACCTGTCCCTGCCTGCCGCTTCGCATCCCTGCATATGCATGATGCGACGTCTGCTCACACTTATGCGCTGTTCTTACTAAGTATACTATGTAGCCGAACGCTTGGTCTGTGGCATGGGTTACTTGACATTCTATACGTATTTCGGTGAACTAATATTCTATGCGGATTCAAATTGCTCTTGTTTGCTCCCAAAAGCTGCCGGTTTCCACTACTGTTGATTAGGGGATTCGACTCGGTGTTTCTGAATTCAAGAGTACGAAGTATAATATCATATTAGTGCTGGTACATGCTTAAGAAGTCCTCAAACACATGGATTTTAGCTATACACAGCACTATATGCTGCCAATCTCGAGCTGCATCATAAACACTTCAGACACTGATATATAGATACAAATGATAGGCCACGAGAATACATATGCACGTTATCTACCCACATCAGTTTCATGTCTCGGCAGCCTCCGGATCATCGCCGGTGATTTATGAATCAAAGTGGCTTACCGACATACCTTAGTAATGCCCAGGTGTTCGTGTCTTAGCGCATTGTAAAAGAACAAAAGTGACAGACAAGAAAGTCCCTTTTCTCCAGATTCGACACTAGACTAATAAGGTGAGTGGATGAAGTGGCAGAGTCCGGCCCAAGCCATCGAAGCCTCAATCGGATGATTTATGCATGAATTATCGAAGCGCGAACCCGGGCTTCTGGATCCGTCCTTTTGTCGGGATTGACTAGTCTTTTTTTTCTCTATAAAGCTGATGAGCGGAATAGGACTAGGCAGATGAAAAGTTCCAACGTTAGATATCTCCTTTTTTCCCCATGTAGCTCAGAGTACGTAGCAAATATAGCTCCTGGGGTACACTTCCAATAATACTGTTGGCACACTGTCGGCTTAAAAATATGTAGTAAGGTAAATGTTCTTAGCAAGGTATAATGCTTTCTGTTCTAAGTAGATAGTGTACGAGTTTCTATGATTTCCCCTGCCGCTAGGCAGTAGTCTAGATACCGACATGCAAATTGTCCTAATACCGAATAAACAAACAGTAGAAATGCCCCAAAACGTGTAAAGGTAGGCGGTAAGGGAAAAGGAGAACCGAAAAGTGCGAGGTCTATCGCCTACTAGCAGACCAGTAGAATGACACAAGTAGGAAACGCTACGTGATAACGTTGTGTTCCTTGATGAATGCAACTCGCTCTTCGGATACCGTTCCCAAGTATGTCACCGTAGTCTAGTTTAATTCATCTCATCCGAGGACCTCTTGACGCCGTTGCCTCCGCAGCCTCCGCGAAATTGCCCAAGAAGATTTGCGAGGTCAGGGACGTTCAGGCCTTTCCAGCCAGTGCCGGCCTGCTCACGCTCTCCAATGTCGATGACGGCGCTCACCAGGTCCTTGGTGATTTCGTCGTCAACGACACTGTCGCGCTTGTACGCCGGATGCTTGGCCACGA
Source organism: Xylaria cubensis (assembly GCA_022385715.1). Classification (NCBI taxonomy): domain Eukaryota; kingdom Fungi; phylum Ascomycota; class Sordariomycetes; order Xylariales; family Xylariaceae; genus Xylaria; species Xylaria cubensis. The sequence goes on along the minus strand of MU279015.1, from coordinate 748,991 downwards.
AGTGCCGGATCCATTTGGCCGCCGTCCAGAGCTCGCCGCTCGCGCGCTTGCGGATGAGGTCCAGGTACGTGGATAGTTCGCAGCGCGTCTGCACATCCACGTTAACGGAGTCGAGGTAGCTCTCGACAATAGGAATGAGGCCGGGGAAATCATGCTCCTCGGACTTGGACCCGTTGATCACTTCATCTACTGTCATTAGGGCGTACTCGTCCTCGACGGGACTGACGGGGCTGGGGGGTCGGCTGGTTACTGGTGAGTTCGCGTTTGACCCCTGGGCGCTCCGGGGCGTGCGATTGGGGAACGGATTTTTTCGGAAGTAGAACTTCTTGTCCAGCACGGCGTCTCGCGCGTGCGCCGTCTCCATGTTCTCGTCAACTTTGACAATAGGGATGTAGAAGTTCAGGTCGAAGCTCAGGATAGCCCGCGTGATTAGAACCATGAAGACAGAAAACGCAGCGTTCTCAAAGTCAGTAATTTGAATCTCCATGGGGCGAAATTCTACCCGCCAACCGATATCTGACCCGGCCGGGGGAGGCTTAAATCGCATATGCTGCCAGTTGGTGCTTTGCAGGTTTTCGAAATGATCGGTCTTGGTCAGGTCCAGCTGCTCCAGATCTTCATTAAATATGACAATAGGATCGCGAATAAACAGGTGAGCAAAGTGTGTGGCTAGCAAGTCATCCATGCCGCCTTCAAGAAGCTGTGCCTTTATAGATTCATCAATAACGAGGTTGGGGTCGAAGTACTCAGGCCGAAGACGCGGGTCGGTACTGATATAAGTCGAATTTGACGCATAGCGAGACTTGGGTATTCGCCATCGGCTGTTTTTCAGAGGCTAGTGATAGTTAGCTGGTCAAACTCGCAACCTGGTAAGAGACTTCTACTCACCTTCTCTCCCATCTCTTCAGCGGTCCGGTCATCGACGGCCCGGCTGATTTGATTCCAGCGGACATCTGTATCTGCTAGAAAACCTTTGTATATGGGCGTGGCAGCCGTCAATGCCAACAGAATCGGACCAAGTGGGCTGAGCTGATCATACATCTTCCTACCCTCTACGATGTTCTTGGCTTGGAATGTGATTTGCAAGCAACAGCTTCCCATACCAAATGCCATGGCATCCATATGAATAAAATTATCTGGAGCTGCCCCGTTTCTCACATCGTCATCTTCCGGCCAGTTGTGAAGATCATAGTTGACCGAAGGGTCCTTCCAGGGATTTGGTGTTTTCTCATCATGGAATACGGGGACATTAACCTGTACCTTCCTTCCTCGGCGCCAGCGAATATTGGCAGCTAGTGTAGGAAATCGAATGTGAGGGTTGGCAATCTCATCTGGGACAAACTGGGAGCGAAGTTTGGGCCCAGACGGAGGATAGTATGGGTCGGTAAACACGCCCGGAACACCGAGGCGTGGAAAAGTTGTAAGTGTTATAGGGAACTCGTCACTATTCATATGTTCTTTGGCGATCTTTCTCCTAAACCGAGTTCAGCTTTTGCCCCTAAAGTTTTCACAATGAGGATAAGTTACCTTGTCTTCATATCAGACTCTACTTCTAACAGCTCTTTAAACCCAATTCCCCAAGGCTTGCCGGGAGTAGCCTCGAGCATGAATCTACCAAACTCGGGGTGGAACACCGGTAGAGGATTTGAGTTATGGGTCTTCACATCCTGGAGGTCGGGGACGCCTCCGCCCTTTGCAGACAACTCCTCATCCGCAGCCAGGGCCTTCAGGATGTCAGCCTGCCGAAGAGACAGGAGTACGCTCGGAGCGTCCTTAGAATACTTAACGACAAGGTATTCGACCTATAGGAGATCAGGTCAGATGTGTGGTTCAGCCCGAAAGGAGCATGGCGTCAATCACCTCATCGCCCCAGAGCATGGCATCGCGCTCCTTACGCTTTGCTTTATTCCAGATCTCCAGCAATTGCTACCCCCCAAATCAGCCTTGCGCCCGAGTAAATGGAGGGCCGCTTGATGCCGCAATGGTACGCTACCTTGATACCCCATTCTCTGACCTGTTGCGCACGCTTCTGCGCATCTGGCCAATCAAGGGCAGTGCCCAACGCTCTATCAGACGCGGTTAGCGAAGGTAAGCAGTATGAGGAGGAAGCTCTCTGGTGTTCGAGGTCGGTTAACGTACAAGAGCCCCATCTTCTTGGACTACGAGGTTACGGATAGCTAGTCAGGTATCTTGAGATGAAACGAACGAAGTAATATAGCCGCTATCACGGGTAGAGCCGGTGTTAGAAGTCGATGTTCAAGCGTGGGTTTCCCTAACAGGAAATTCGGATGCGATCGATTGTTGGTCCAGGGAAAGCGACTATGTAATTTGAATCGGCTCAGCCAACCAGGTTAATTGCGATAACCAGATTGATGACGCTATCGTGGTCGACTCCGATCTGAATCTACAATCGATAACCTAGTTTGAAGTATAGATAATGCAGACACAGAAGAACCTTATAACCCCGATGATTTTTTTTGACGTGGTTAACACCCCTTCCCTCGACGCTTGCCTCCTAGCCGTTTGCTTGTGAAAGTGCTTCAAAGGTTCTCGAGACAAGATCACGACCCCCACGACTGTTCAAGGTCCCGTGAGCATCACCACGAATGAGAGTTTTCGACAGGGTTCTGGGGGTGGGTGAGTTATGCGGCTGGTATTAACTCAAGCACGCAATTCCTCTCCGCTGCAACTCGGGCTTGGAGGATGCCTATAAACACCCGCGTTTAGGTTTCTCTTTAATAAATCTTGGTCGTAAAAATAAGTAACGACAAAACTTTTGCCCGCCTACTCAGATTTCTATTTCGGTATTCCGCCAGAGAGTGGAGAATCGGGCGACTAGTTACAACCAGCCTAGTGCAATGAACATACTCATGTACGATAGCGGATTTGAGTTGGACTGAGTATAGATATCGGGTGGTTTGCTCGGACTGGTAGAAGATAGTGGACTGACAGACGGACAGATGGACTGACCGGTGTAAGTGTGTGTTGTCGCCGTTGTTCACGGGCAGACCTTTGCGCCTACGTAGTAGATGCTTTCTAAGATTCGGGGCTTTCCATCGACATTCTCGTCCCACGATACAGTGCGCGCGTGGGGCGCTAGCATAGAATCAAAGGCCGTTGCCGGTTACACCCACACATTTCGAGTCCTGCTTAGAAATACAGTTGCATCATATCGACTGTGACGGGAATGTCACCGAACTTCCCTCTGCGCTAGTCAAGGTGTATCGAAAAGCGGCTCGTTTCGGCATTTCAGTTTGCTGTGGCAGTGTAAATTACTTCTTGGGCTGCCAGCCACACTTTATGTATGATCTCTAATCAGAATAATTACCCCAGACTCATCTTTTAAGCTACGCGGGAAAAGTCGGCTCTCGGTATCTCGCGTCAAAGCACGTGTAATTAACATTTAGGTTGTCGCTGCGGGTTATTATGTCTATTACTCTATGAATAATAAGGTTTGCTCGGTCCGACTGCCGAAATATCCTTGCTTATCTATCGCCGCTTTCTTTATACTTTCCCATACCTATACCTTTCAATGAAACCTATAAATGCTTTACTAATTAACAAACTACGTGAGAGCCAGGAGGCTCTCACGATGAAAATCGTGTAGGAGGATTCGCATCGGGAGAAACCGATTTATGACCGAAGGTAATGCGATCGTGTAATCGGAGAAACCATCTATGAAGGAGCAATTGTTGTTATACGGCTGGCTGGGCTTTCTCCTCGGAGCCCGTGGAAGCCCCGTCTTTCACGGGAATAGCTGCGCTTTCATCCGTATATGGATGGCCCATAATCACATCGAATTTCTGTCATTGGCAATATCGTAAGTGAATGAGGTGGGAACTCTTGATAGCTTGGGCTCACTTACCGGTCCTTCAAATGTCTTGCCATACGCGATCCAGTAAGTGCCTATCAGGATCAGGAAGATGCCGATTACGGCAGTGACATAATCTGCCCCAGTCAGATGTGGAGTTCTTGGCAACTTCTGAGAATATTCAAACTTACTCATATTACTACTGGATGCTGGGAGTGCAGCAGGGAATGTGAAAAACTGTATTGTCAGCAGTGAATTTCTAGTTGATTCTCGATATCAAGACAGAGACTAGACAGGAAAACCTACTATAGATGTGACAATCACAAAAATCGCCGCGACCCAGTTGAGAATCCAACCACTTTTGCCGAGTGCGAAGTATGTGTTTTCCGACTGCCACTCTTTGAGGACCCCACGGCCACGGATGAGCAACACCACGATGGGGAACACATACGAAACGTTAAGGAATATCGTGCAACTGGAAACATAGGCACCGAACGCAACCGAAGGCCCCAGCCAGAGCAGTCCAAAGAGAGCGTTGAATACGAATGTGAGCATTATAGTCCGGACGGGCACATCGAGGCTGGGGTTGATGTGCGCAAAGCTAGTTGGAGAGGCAGTTTTAGCAAAAACCTGCCTATTTAGGAGTTCTAGAGTGAGGGTATACTTACTAGTCATGGTAAACGACCCCCTTATCTCGCGCCATGGAATACAGCAACCTGCTAGTGCTTGTTATACACCCGTTGGTACCGTTGACAAAGCATACCGCCAGAGCGAGGGTTAGGATCGTCGCGGCGGCGCGATTCCCGGTCGCTTGGAAGATGAGCTCGGCGATAGGCATGTTCGTTGGCGTGCTCAGTACAGTCTCGGGATCCGTGATGGTAAATAGGATCACGAGGATGAAGGCAACGCCGCTGGCCGCCTGGTTAGCGTGCGCATTAGATCACACGTCAAACTGGCATAAAACTCACGTCACTCCACCCACGCCTACGGCGTAGAGAATCGCCCGGGGGGCATCGATGGCGGGGGTCGGCATCTCCTCCGTCATGTGCAGCGCGGCATCGAATCCGATAAGTGATAACGCGGACTGCAGCAAGCCCAGAATCCAGGCAATTCCATCCGGCCAACCCGTCTCATTCTGGAAATCGGTGAAAACGAAGCGCGCGTCATTCTTGTCTGCAGTCGCGAGGAGCACGATGCTAATGACGACGACAGCCAGTATGGACCAGTACAGGGCCGCGTCGTTCCAGCGACCTAGAATCCTATTGCCCCAGATATTCGCTCCTGTCGTGAAGGTAAGGATTGCCAAGAAAATCAGATATGTAGCCCACTGCTTGATCACGTACGTCCCGTTTGACGCGATCACTATCGCTGCTTGTATAAATTGCGCTGTAGTTATTGTTAGTAAAATGGCACGACATAATTCCCATTTTAGTCCTCACCGCAAAAGAAACCCTCTGTTGTCACTAATGTAAGCCAGCCCGCAATGTTGGTCCAACCGACCCAAAAGCTCTGCGATGTACATGTTAATCATTCCGAGATTTCATTTATCTTAAAGTCACATCGCGGGGGTCGGGTCGCACCATGGATTTCTTCCATTTTTCTGTACATAGGGCATATACAAAATGATACTGTCCGCCGGCCGTTGGCCATATGGCGGCGAGCTCGCCAAGACTGGCTGCCAGAGCCAAGTTGCATAAAACGGTGAAGATGAAGCCGTAGAAAAAGGCGACCGATCCGCCGGAGGGAAGGACGAGGCCGATGGACCCGGCGAGGGCTATCCAAGTACTGAAACGGGTCAGTCCAGCAATCAGGGGTGGTTATTATTGGCTCATGCAGCTACCCGACGACTCACTTGAGGATCGCGAACGTCAGCGCCACCATTGTCAGCCGCGATAGGCGAGGCTGCAGGCGGCCTTCCCCATCCGTACCTGCTGTCGAGGATCTCCTTAGGGACACCATCTTTCTTTCTTGCCGAATTGTGAAAAATGTCGAGTCCGTAAGCGGGATGCTTGACTATGTAGGTTATACAAGGAAACTTTGCCGAGAGAGCAAGACGCGCGGCAGGCAATCTATTTTAAACGAGCCGCGCAAAGCGGTCTTATCTATCCAGCTTCCAGGAAGGGATAATGTCTTGTTATTTTTTGAACTATTTACTCGATGATGGATGAGATCTGAATCAAATGAAGTCAGCTAATCTGACTAACCACGGTAGGACCCTATGATGACGGCCCTAGCCTGGTTCTTGTCCTATCGTTGGGTCTAATGCACTGGCCATGCGATGGGACGGTTGAGCTGCGTTAGTTGTACTGCACATTGGTGCATATTACCTGTTGATCCATGTCCATCCATGTCCAAATCGTTTCACCGCTCCTTTCCCTGTACAGTTTGGTAGCGAGATAAGCCTCTCGGTCATTGTTCTTCTATCTCGCACTTTAAATCAATCACCGGTTGCTACCATCTCGTAACTACACATGAAATTCAGTAACTAGGGCTTCAACACGAAGAAGTTAACAGAGGACAAGCTCGCAAGATGTAGCCTTGACCTATTAAATAGAAGCAAGGGAGCAGAGTAAGAGACACGAAAAATGTAAGGAACTACTGTCAGGCCACACAAAAGGCCGAGAAGTTCGTTTAGCTCCGCGGAAACTCCAATCATTTTGAAACGAACGGTATCACGGCCTAGAATATTCCCAACTAGGAATGCATTATCGCGATCTGTTGGCTATAGCTCCAAAACGGTCGCATAATCGGACTAGCTGCGTGCCTTACTTTAGCTACTGACTGCATGCCGGAAAAATTCGCCGGCGTAGCACAGCAGGCCAGTTGTGGGAATGGTAAGATGGGAATGGCACCGGGGAATGTTCGATTAAAATGAGCAGATAATTGCCAAACCCCGGACTTTGTTACGGTCCCGGCAAGGAAAAGGATGGGACCACGTGCGGAGGAGACGGAGGTATGGGTCTGTTACTGGAGCTAAGATACAGATCTCTCCGAAGTGGAAGGACTCTGCGATCGCGAAATCCTTCTAACTGCCATTATGAGGGACTTGAATAACTCACTATTCCTAATATTAACCGTTTTTTAAGGGGCTTGTGAACGTAAACTCGTTACGAAAGCAAGATACAATAGTTTTACGTACAGTGGTACGAGTGCCCTGCATTTGCGGGGACACGACACATTCCACGTCCATAGGCCGGCGTCTAATCATCATGAATGGTCCAGACAAATGGTATGCGGGAGAGTTTGATATGTGGTTCCTCTCAAACCCCGCATGGAGCACACCGAACACCGAGTGGTATATAGTTCCAGCCATGAAACCCCCGGAATGAACTTGAGGGTTGCATCAAAAGCAATCCACCATCATTCCTACATTACATCCTAGACCACCAATTCCCAAAATGACCACCACCATGGTTCGCGTGGGAGCAGTGCAAGCTGAGCCTGTCTGGCTTGACCTCGACGGAAGCGTCGATAAGACGATCTCGCTTATCAAGAGTGCTAGTGCAGATGGGGTGCAGGTGTTGGGATTTCCCGAGGTCTGGATTCCGGGCTACCCATGGTGAGAGCTGACCGATCCTCACCTTTGTGTCCGAAGCTAACGCCAACCTGCCTCTCAACTAGGTCTATGTGGACGTCGAGCGTCATCGAGAATACCCACATCATCCATGAATATATGGCAAATTCTATGCCGCGTGATTCGGCTCAGATGCGACGCATCCAAGCCGCTGTTAAGGAAGCAGGAATGTTTGTCGTTCTTGGGTATAGTGAAAGAGATGGGGGAAGCTTGTATATGGCGCAGTCGTTCATCTCTCCGGAAGGAGAGATTGTTCACCACCGCCGCAAGATCAAGCCAACCCATATAGAGCGTACGATATGGGGAGAGGGACAAGCGGAATCCCTCAAATGTGTGGTCCCGTCACAGTTCGGCAAAATCGGAGCATTGAACTGCTGGGAGCACCTACAGCCCCTACTTCGATACTATGAATACTCACAAGGAGTACAAATTCATGTAGCAAGGTAGGACTGCTTCTCACTGTTCTGGTCATGATCCCTGACCGTGTTGATAGTTGGCCGGCAGAATTTGAGATGCCGGATCCTAAGAAGATTGCATGGCTCTACCATGAGACCGGAGAGGCGAGCTACCGGGCCTCGCAATTCATGGCGATTGAAGGCCAGTGCTTCGTTTTGGTTGCGTCACAAATCCTCACAGAGAAGAATTTAGAGAAAAACAATCTCACTGGCAATCCTGTTACAAAAACGGTAAGACTTCCCTCCCATAATGACTCAGGCAGAGACTAAGATCGAACCGCCGATGCTAGCCGGGAGGTGGTTTCTCAATGATATTCGGACCAGACGGTAAACCATTGTGTGAGCCACTGGGTGATGGTGACGAGGGAATCCTGACCGCTGATGTCAACCTGCGTGACATTGATTACCCCAAGGCGTTCATTGATGTGGTTGGGCATTATGCCCGACCTGATCTGCTGAGTTTACTAGTTAATCCGAAAGTGGATAAACATGTAACGGAGATGGCGAAATGAGCCAGCAGTGTCTCGATAAAGGAAAGATGTGGTCGTTATCATGGGTGGCGGCATGGAGCTTGCCAGGCCCGAATTTTGCGGCAAGCGTTCCCCTAGATAAACCAGGGTGCGTTCAAATTGAGATCGATGGTATCCCACCACTTTAGACTACCAGTCCGGCCGGAATCTGCCTGCAGATCTTGCTGTTTCCAAAATGACTCGATGATATGTCTCAAGACAAATACGTTTCCAATATGTCTCTCCTCATCCATACGATCAAGTGTCCGCAGTATACTGATTCTCTGTTCATCATTTTCGGTTTCGCAGGCGATAACAAAAAGTGGCCAGGGGCTTGTACAGACTTCCAGGCTGCCAAGAACCTGTAATGCTTGTTGCAAGTATGCTGACTTAATCTCTGGTGAGGGTTCAGGGCTACCAACTCTATGCAAATAGAGAAAGGTGGCGATCCGGTACAACTCAGCCGTGGCTAATGTCCTTGTGCGGTCGTACCGGGATAGGTGTTCTTCATGCCTTGGATCTAACCGCTGGGTCAATAAAGCAAGCTTGCTCTCGAGTGCTTTGTACTCAATGGCCCTGTTGGATCTTTCTTGATCAGGAAAAGCCGTATATTCCCCGCTGAGTTCCATGGCACGCCATTTGTTCACGTGGCTGATGACCTCCATAACTTCGACAGAGCATCCCAGGGAGCCGATGATCTGCCTTAAAGTTAGCTTTACAATTTATACGCACGGCTCTAGGTCGACATACCATCGAGGTGTCAAAGTGAGTGTCACGTAATAGGCGGAGGGAAGCAGGGCCGTGAGGCCACTGTTTAAGTGGTTGGCTAAAACCGCCAAGAACTTCGTGATATAAAAACCATGTGTAGAGAAACTTGTAGTCCAGATATCCACTGTGTATGCTGGCTAGTTGATGGAGTATCTTTTGAGCTCCATAAAGATGCATGCTCCAATTGCCTTCAGTTTCATCAAAGACCTTCCAATTGTCAGTCTACGTTAGATAGATTACGGGGCGCCATCTTACATTGTACACGCAGAGCATCATAGAGGTCGCTAGTTGCGTTTCTGTAGTACCAAATGACTCGGTTGATAATGAAGAAGATAACGATCTAATTGCCTCGGTTTTGTAGGTCAAGGCATGCTCAGGACCCCATAAATGGAAAGCGGAAACAGCTAATATCGCGTTTCGAAGACCATGGGAAGCCTTGCCGCCAGTGGTCAGAGCCATGGGGATTAGATCATCTCGGAACCCGTTATTGATATTAATGGTCGAGATCATTTGTGAGAGTTTGTCGTGATCTGTTAAATAGATTAGAGAGACGTGCGACGGGAAGGAGGGTGAGGGAAGGGTGCTGTGAATGGTCATACAATATCTCAGAAGATGGGATTCCCGCTCATGGAATTTCGGGAGGAGTGGCATGCTCCTGACGGGTCGCTGCTCATTGCGAAGCAGCAGCAGTTCGTTGAGCACCAGCAATCCCTTGCCGCTGTGCATGAGGTCCTCATAGGTCATGTTGAGGAACTGTTCCCCATAGTGGGCAGAATTGTGCGGGCTGGAATGCACTGCTCGGTCCGGAACTCGACTTCCTCTGCGTCGGCCATCCGGTTGATCCGGCCAAGCCAGGCGGATGCCGTAGCCCAGACATTCTCTGCCGGTTCGCAGGCAGTTATTACAGGCCGGATACCCACGATCACAGCCTATCTTCCGTTCTTGAAGGAACACGCGACGGTGAGTGGGTCTCCTGATGGTCAGGGGAGAAGCGGAGCGTGGGTACTTACTCTTACAAGTCCAACAGCCTTGCGTCCGTCTTACGGTTTCCATGGTCTTATACGATTAGAGGTGGCGAAAGCTTAGAATAGAAATAATAATCAATTGCACGGCTGGTACGAGAGCCTAAGGCCTTGCATGTTTAGAGAGAACTCGGATGCTTCGAGTATGACGAGGCTGAACGGAAGCCCCCACCGGTTATAGGATTGTTGCACGGAGTATATACTGCTGTGTTTGCTTTGTTTGTTGGTGGTATTCAGGGGACGTGCTAATAATATCTAACAATGTGTAGACGTGTAGACGTGCGTCTCGTCTCGTCTCGATTCTTGCGCGTTAACCAGTTCTAGAATCTGCCATTATGATGAAAGTCATGGCGACGGCTTTTGGATTTATCGACCAAATAGGCAATGGCAGCACTGCGCTTGTGTGCTTACCGTGTCGGCCTCTGATCTTGTTCAACCGATGGAGAGAAGAACGATGGGGCGAACAGCGTCTCTGAAGAAAAGAGGAGGTGTGCATTTTCCCCCGCCAATAAGACAAGGGGTAGCGTGGGTGGCTTTTTGATTTGTTGGCAGGGTCGCCAGCAACCAAATCCCGAGAGACCGCGCCCCAAATCCCCAAGCATAGCGAATGTTAGGACGTGGGATGTTTCCCTGGTGCAGCTCATACGATTCTTGAATAGATTGCACTCGCTCTCTGGTAGGGACACACACCCGTTTGCCTGTGGGCGACAAATATAGTGCGCTTATCTACATACGACTACACAAGTCATATATGCCTTACAGCATACTTACACAGCGTTCCCCAACATGAAGGAAGTGCCAAGCGGCGTCACAGTCGGGTTATATCTTACACGCGGTGGTTCGGCGACTATACCGTAGGGTCGAAAGGGGTACGGTACGGCCTGTGTACGGTGGCTTAAAACGAAGAGTGGCTGGCTTGTCGACCTACCTAACGTAGCTGCGACGTACTTTGGACGCATGCCTGCTGACGGCCAGCGGCCCAGCGATCCCTCATGGTGTTCTGCGTCACCCAGGCGAGTGCAACCATGCGAGCCGTGTAGAGATGACAAGCCAAACAAACCCCTGCGTTCCCAGCAACAAGGGCGTCAGCACCCTAGCCCATCACGAACGCATCGTCGCTACGTTGAGTGTGATAGTAGGGTAGCACCGTACTGTAACTCCGAGCAACACCGGTTCTGGGACAGCTTCTAGGCCTGTCGCCTGTGAAATACTGCAATATGCATGAATTGTTCTAGAAAGGCAGGAATCTTGTAGGAGCTGATGAAGAGGGGCATTGGGCTGATGTATCAAAGAGAGACATTTCACGTCAGGCTCACCGTGCCCAACATGATTGTCCGGTTCAGGGAACGCAGAGGAAGAGCACTGACACCAACAATCAATTCGGGGGTTATCAGTATGGTATCCGCGACTAAGTTAACGAACGAATGTTTTACTGGAGAAGTTGAGGATGAAAGCTGTTCCTGAGAGAGGACAGGTGATTTAAGTAATTAAGGCTGGTGGGCGCTGATGGAACTTCTATATTCTACCCGGAAATAGCGGTGATAATACCTATTGTGTTTTTTGTTGGACACCATTGGCTAAGTAGCCAGAGTCGAGTTCATCGGAGTTTAGCAACGTCGGGTTAGTTATTTGGAAGGGCACCTTCCTATGGTGAGGCAGAAGCCAGAAATTAGACTGCATTCACTAATAGTTCCTGACTTACGGCTTATGACCTACATGGGCCGCTAATAACGCTAAACGGATTCCCCGCTCTCCGGGCCCCAGACCATCTCGTGGTAGCTAAGGTCCACAATCCGAACGCATTTGGTAATGGCCGAGGTTCGATTCACATGTGCACGAGCGTCATCCCTTTAGATTTCAAGTCCCTCGATCCGAACACCAACGTCCTCGTGGGTCGAAATAGTAGGATACAAGAACCCGCACGTCCCTTTTTGTTGTCGCAAATACTTAACCAACTACTATCAACCGACATCACCAATCAATCTACTATACCCTTAGCCATATAGCACTTGCGCTCCCTACCGAAACACTGTACAAGATGGGTCTCGCCAATGGTGAGTTTCTAACCAGAAATGCTGTATTCAGCGGCGTGACACACGAGCCGAGAACTAATGCGAGGGCGACAGATAAGTTCCCTGCGTCGGCAGCGTTCGACGTCATCAACAGCGCCTTGACCGCTAGCGAAGCCGACCGGAAGGATGCTATCAAGCAGGGCAACGGTGTCTATGCTTTCACACTGAAGAACAAGGCTGGCGAGACGGCGAGCTGGCACATCGACCTGAAGGAGAAGGGCGCTGTGGGCACTGGCCTTGGAAACAAGCCCAATGGTGAGATTCTGTTGCGCAGCTTCGCAGATGGTGCGCGCCCCAGCTAACATATTATCGCCATCACAGTCACTCTGTCACTCTCTGACGAGGAATTCTCCAAGCTCGTTGCCGGACAGGCCAACGCTCAACGGTTGTTCATGTCTGGAAAACTAAAGGTTAAGGGCGACGTGATGAAGGCCACTAAGCTTGATCCCATCTTGAAGAAGGCCCAGACCAAGGCCAAACTATAAACTTGGTTGGTTCCGTCCTTAACATCACCGGGTCGAATTGGACAAAAGCAGGCTTGGTTGGCAGGGCCAGATCAATCCGTGTACATTTTGTTGAGATATATGTTTATATACCCTATACCACATTTCCTGCTGGTATCTTTGGCCATCTCGATCCCTCTTGTGATTTTGTACGATGTCGGGCTTTGCGTTGGAAATGCAACCTCTTACAGGATTGAACTTCGTTACGTACCCGAATCTGCTACGGCCGGATATGTTCCCGACGTCCTCGGGTACTAGAAAGAACTCTTTGTAGACCTTTGAATGTGTTCGCAATATGGTTGCCGTCTTCATCAGTATTATCGTCGTCGACGTCATGCATGGCCGGCCGTCTTGGCGATCGTGATTGGGTAACCTATATAGATAGATACCTAGACATACATGCAGATAAATACTTAAAATGTGAATGAACGAGTTGGCAGAGATAAAGTGTACCTACCGTATACCTAGTAGGTACTCGATAGTTCTATTGTCTGCGCCAAATGTCTAGCACTGTAAGTAAAGCAAAACAATCGGAGGTAAGGGACCCGACCCTTGTGTTACCGGAGAAAGGGAGCGATTGGAGACGTGACTTCTTCTTGTTTGTTTTGCCCCACGCGTGTTGAGCCTAAGCGCCCGCTTGCAGTGAATTAACTAGCGGCTACAATCAGCTGCGTGACAGCTGGTCTCTGGTGCCCAAGCCCAGCCCATTCACGCTTTTTCCCCTTCCTAGCTTTGTATGACGGCCCAAAAAAAACTGCCTGGCAATCCCATCGTCGAGGCCAGCAACCCAGCTCAGCTGTCAACCACCATCGACGTCTCTCTTCATCATCCACGACGTTAGGCATTATATCTCTGTCATTCTGCCACCCGTCGACTATTTGTTTCCTCGAAGCGTGCCATTAGGCGTCCTTCGTCTCCTGAAACGTCTGGGCATCTTTAATACCATTCCAATTCGTGCCCGCTTTCCATTCCATTCCCTTTACGCAGCCGCCCACGCCACCTTCATCTTTCAACTATAGACGCGCCCTCATCCGTGCGCGCCCATCGCATACATCACGCACATCGCCGTATCTCATCCACCCCTCTCTCCCCTCTCCCCTCAACTCTAAATCAAATTACATTCCTACCTTGCACCATGAGTTTCAATAGCACACCCTACAAGTCGCGCCCACCTCCGGGCCAGCTGGGCTCGACTCCTTTCCGTTCTAGCTCCGCGAGTAAATTCCGATCTTCCCTCGTTCCTACGAGCCGGCCATCGCCCGCCCGCACTTCCAACTCCCCAGTCAAGCTCTCCAAAATCTCGAATGGCGCTCGCGATCTGTTTCGTACATCCAGCCCACGCGGCCAACGCACCACAGAGTTTACCCCAGATCTCCCCGCCGAAGTGACCCGTCCTCGTGCAAGCGTGCGCAAGTTTGCTCCTCGGAAAAGCGTATCGACTGGCATGTCGAACACCGCCTCTACCGAACCCTTTAAGATGAGGATACCCTCGCCTGACCCCGATCTTACGGGTCAAGCTCTGGCTAGGGAGGTCCCAGATGACCCAAATCGCGCGGGTTCGATCTACGCCGATCAGTTTCTAGCCCATAAGTGCCCACCGCATTTCGACGAGATCCAGCGCCGCCAGTTTTTCTGTATTCTCGATTTGCGCAGGCTCAAATATGCTGCCGATGAAATTTTCGCCAAGAAGGACTGGAAATTGAACATCTTAAACTTTGCAAAAGAGTACGAAAAGAGTCGAGGATTGATCATGCTGCGTTATGGTCTATATGAGTTTAAGAGCGTCAAACCGTCGAGCGAAGTGCTGAAGAAGTGGAGGGCGGCCCATGGTCTACCTCCGGAGCCTGAAGATGCCAACGGCGCAAACCATCAGAAACCTCGAACCCCTGGTCCTGCTGGGGCGACCAAGCGCAAAGCGGCAGAAGAACTAACGCCGAACTCCAACACTCTAATGGCATCCACTGCTAACCAGAATAAGCGTCGCACTCTCGCCCATGAGGATGATGACACTGTCCTTAATGGCCCTGCACCATTCAAGAAGAGTAAGCGCAAGGCAGACGAGACTGAAGAGGTGGACGAGAACAAGCCCAACAAGCAGCAGAAATCCACCCCTTCCACAGCAACATCGTTGTTTGAGAGTATTATCAACAAGCCGCGGGATGGCGGGGTTTCTCCCTCTAAACCAATTTCCCAGAGCCAGTCACTCTTCGGTGTCTCAAAGCCTAAGGACTCGCAAGACGTGAAGTTTGCCACCAAGGTCAATCCATTTCAGCCAACTGACAGTGGCTTGCTCTTTGGTACTCCCAAGCTCAACAATAGCAGTATCCCTTCTGGATCAGTGCTTTCGGCCCACAAGGTTGGGGCAACACCAACTACGAACACGGGTAACATCTTCAGCTACTTATCGGAAAGCTCTACGAGTAGTAGTGGTAATGAGAATGAGAATGATGATGATAATGATGACCGTGAGAGCGACGACGAACCAGAACAGGATTCGGAAGATCAAGGCCCAAGCGCCGCTGTTAGTACAGACACAAGTACTCCGCCTATTCAAAATGGACCTTCACTATTTGGTACTAGCACAACAAGCAGCACTTCCAACATTTTTGGCGGGCTGCCAAAGCCTGGTGACCAGAGTACAAAAGGTGGCTTATTCGGCCGCGTCCAAATGGGGGCTAACGGTCAACCGGTTCGGGCGAGCCCTGGTCCGGATGAAAAACAGGGCAGTTCTGTGAACCAGCCTTCGACCACTAAGGAGACACCGGCCAAAAGGCCAGGTGATTACACATTCGATCCGACGACCACGCCAATATCTTTTGGAACCCCAGCAGTCGACGTATCAAAATCGTCGAGCACGACAGACATAGGGCCCAACACAAAGCCTGACGCTTCCGAACCTAAGAAACCTGCTTCTATCTTCGGGGTCAGCAGTCAACCCAGCTCCGGGTCTGCGCCGAACGCGCCCAGTCTGTTTGGGTCCTCGACGAATCCCAAATTGTCTGAAGCAACCAGTTCCATTTTCGCCCCACAGAAACCTGCTCCTACTAGTATATTTGGCACACCTTCTACGAACAAGAGTTCGATTTTTGGGCTAGATGCGCAGAAAACTGAAGCGGCTCCCGCTACTAAGAAGCAAGCTGTCAGCGCCTTTGACAAACCGGCACCCAGTGCCTCTACCACATCTGAGACTAAAGCACCTGCTAACAACGACGCTGACAAAACTGTCTCAAGTACTCCCGCCATTGAAAGCAAGGTGCCAAGCATTTTTGACAAGTCATTCATCGCAAATAATGCGGCTCAAGCTAAGACATTGTCTGATAGCTCCAAACCATCTCCGGATCTATTCAGTCGTAACTCAAACCCGTTATTTGGTAGTGTAAAGGACTCCAAGATTGACTCAAGTATCCCTCCCAGCAAAGACCAGGCTAAAGACCAGCCACCAAGCATTTTTGACAAGTCATTCATTGCAAATAATGCAGCTCAGGTCAAGAAATTGCCTGATAGCCCTCAGCCTTCGCCAGATCTGTTTAGTCGTGGATCAAACCCCTTATTTGGTAGTGCGGGTGCTGGAAAGACTAATGGAACTACTACCCCCGCGGGTACTAAGTCTATCTTTGGCCAGTCGGAGAAACCAGTCTCTTCAACGACAACCTCCAATAATATTGCGACCCCTTCAACAACATCGATCTTTGGTCAGACGGAGAAGCCGGTCTCTTCAACCATAACTTCTAATAATGTTGCGTCCCCTTCGATTTTCGGTCAACAAGGAGGCTCCAAACAAGTTACATCTACCTCGACATTATTTGGGCAAAAGAAAGTAGAAGAACCTGCTAAACCTACCTCAAGTATCTTTGGGCAAAAGAAAATAGAAGAGCCTGCCAAACCTACCGCAAGTATCTTTGGGCAAAAAAAAATAGAAGAACCTGCCAAACCTGCTTCAAGCATCTTTGGGCAGAAGAAAGTAGAGGAACCTGCCAAACCCACCTCGAGTATCTTTGGCAACACTTCATCGGCACCGAGCCCAATCTTCAGTTTTGGGACCCAACCGAATTCGAACGCAGCCTCGCAATCACCATCGATGACTTTTGGCACCGGCGCTATTCCTGGCCCATCCGTTTCCTTTAGTGCCCCGAACTCTCAAGCAACTGGAGGTGACTCCAAGAAGGTTGGATTCCAGTTTGGAAATTCGGGACCCACTGTAGGTTCTTCCTCATTCACGTTTGGCCAGGACTCCTCAGCCGGATCCAGCTTCACTTTCACTGCTGGAGCAGACAAACAATCAGTCAACAATCCGTTTGCGGGGTCACAGCCAAGCTCTCAACCGCCGGTACCTGTATTCGGGGGTAATTCATCCACAACACCATCATCTAGTTTCAACTTTAGCTTCGGCCAACCATCGTCTACCCCTAAGACAATGCCACCTTCTCAGGGTAGCGGCCTATTTGGTGGGTCTGCTCCTAAGGCAACTCAGAGTAGCAGCCTATTTGGCGGGTCTACTACCATGAATGGGGCGCCGAGCTTCAGCTTCACGCAGGCTTCCCCGGGTCCAAACTCCTCAGATGTCAAGTTCCCGAAGTCGTCAGCAGTGAACCCATTCGGTCATCTGCAGGCCAGCGAGGGATCCGCAGTCGCTAGTAAGTCATTTCCATTTGCAGGTGAAAGAAATCAATCAACTAAATCCGATGCAGATTCCCCATTTCCTGCGCCTTCTAGTATAGGAACAACGCCGGTGAACGGTACACCTGAACCGCAATCTCCGCGCGAAGATGGAGAAGAGGCGCCACAAGAGCAGATCAAGCTCACCGACGGTGGACCGGGCGAGGAGGATGAGATTATCCTTCACGAAGTTCGGGCCAAGGCCATCAAGTATATCCCCGTGCAGAAGGGAGACGATGACGAGGCCAAGTCACCGTGGTCTACCAAAGGAGTTGGACCCCTTCGCGTCCTCAAGAACAAGTCGACGGGCCTTGTGCGAATCCTGCTACGAGCAGAGCCCAGAGGACATATTGCCATGAACAAGACGATCCTCTCCGACGTGGAATACAAGGCCAAGGAGAAGACGCTCAACTTGGTAGCCGCCAGCGACGATGGCTCGAACCTGGAGACGTGGCTCCTGCAAGTCAAGAAGCCCGAGTTTGCGGCCGAATTGGCGCGCGTGTTGGAAGCTAACAAAGCTGCCAATAAGAAGTAAGGAAAGGAAAGAGACGGGATTCGTTCGAACTATAGACGATAACTCACGATTCTAACTACGTGCTTCATGAAATGACACGTTAAAGTGAGTTAAGGGTATTATTATATGCATGTGCGGGTAGTAGTTTATAATGAAAAAAACGACGTCGTGCGTTTTTTCGCGTTTTCTGTATTTATACCCTCAACAGCAGCATTTTGTCGAGCGGGAAATTAGTGTGGAGTGGAGTGGGCTGGCATTAAGAAGGATGACAACAACAACAACATTGATTTGGGTTTTTTCGCATTCAAAAATAGGGTGTTGGTTGGTCGGTTTTCTTCGTCGAAATACTTTTATAAGTTTTTCTCGGTTGTCGTCGAACCGTAGTAGGTACGTTATGGTCTGCTACGCATGGAACATATTTACAACTAGAACTTGAAGAAAGTCTAGTAGTGGCTAGTATGTTTAGTGCTGCAATACTATTATCTATGTTCCTGTTCTGAGATTTATTTGACTGTTTTGTGTTATGAATCTAAGAAGTGATGTGACGTTCTCGGTAGAGCTGTGACGAGCCCACTGGGTAATCCGATAGAAGGCTTGGAGATTACCATTCACGCCATTTTAGACTCGCGCATATTATGAATCGCATCTGATAGTTTGCCACCCTAGCTAATTATCTTTATTCGTTCATCGACAGGTAGATTTTTTTTTCAGTCAATTTTCACTAAGAGCACATAAGAGAAGCAATCGAAAGCGTTGTGTTAAATCTGTTGATTCGGTTCGTAAAACCCTTTTCTTCCACCCTCACAACAGTGCAAAGTAAGTCTATCATTCATCCCGTCCAGGCCAGTTATTTTTTTTTCTTCCATCCATCCCTCCACTCATAGGTAAGCTAGATAGATAATCGATTCATTCCTTATCGACTTCCAAGGAAAGAGATAGATGTTTCAGGACATTAATATCCCCTTCTAAGTATCTCGTTTTCTTCTTTCCCTCTTTTTAGCACACTTGCGGAGTAATCCATGTCAAATTTCATGAAGAAGATCCGTTCGATCAATCGTTTCCCCTTCTTTCTTCCTCAGTTATGTCACCATTTACTGCAGAGCCTTCTTAGCAAAAGTAGGCAAGATGAAGCTGGCCTTGTGGATGTCGGCGTTGTAGTAGCGGCAGAGACGATCCTCTTCCTCGGGGGACCAGGAGCGGAGGGGCTCGCGGACGTTACGTCCGGCCTCCTTGCAGCACACCATGAAGCCGATCTGGCCCGAGGGGTACGTCGGGATCGTGGTGTAGGCGTACTCGGCTACGGGGAACACCTCGCCGCAGTCCTTCTTCAGCTTGGTGATCAGGGGTAGGTGGAGCCATTGGTTCTCGGCTAGAAAGGGGAAGTTAGCTGTTTTTCTTTGGAAATCCTATGGGCGCGGCAGGGTTGGGTGGAGGGAAGAGACGGTAGTATCTCATAAAAGGGAAATGAAGAGATTGAGAGCAAAGAAAGCTATTAAAGGACCGAATGGGGAGTTCGAAAAAAAAAAAGAGTGATGAAGATAGAAGCCCAGTATTCTCCTTCGCTAAGACGGGGGACGGGTGACGGGAAGGTAGTAAGTAGTAGTAGTAGAGAGGCGGAAAGGGTATGACCTATTTCCAAGTTTCAGCCACAGACAGACTTTCCCTTCCCACGCACCGTCCGCGGTGGTGATGTTAAGGGAGACATACAACCTTGAGTAGTAATGACGCCGCCGGGACGCAGGGCGTCGTGCAGAAGCTGGAAGTACGACTTCTGGAACAGGGACTCGGCGGGTCCGTCCGGGTCCGACGAGTCTGTGATGATCACGTCGAAGGCGTTCTTGTACTCGTCGAGGAACTTGAAGCCATCACCCACGTGTACCTTAACCTTGGGGTGCTTGAAGCCCTCGGCCATGCCGGGGAGGTATTCCTTGGAGAGACGGATGACGGCCTATTGTTTTGGAAGTGAGTGGATGCCTTTTTTTCCCCCTTCGCTTCTTTTTCGTTTATCGCCTTTTTATCTCACAGAAAGATGGGAGAATGCGATTATTTCAGCGCGACGGGGGCATTAAAGCGAACGGGATAATCTTACCTCATCAATGTCGCAAAGGGTAGCCTCCTCAACACATTCATGCTTGACGACCTCACGGAGGACACCGCCATCGCCACCGCCAATGACAAGCACCTTCTTGGGATCGGGGTGCGAGTTCATGGCGAGGTGGGTAATCATCTCCTGGTAGGAGAACTCGTCGCGCTCGGTGCACTGGATGACGTTGTCGAGGACCAGGACGGTGCCGTGGTCGGTTGACTTGAAGATCAAGACGTCCTGGTACTTGCTCTTCTCGTGGTGCAAAACCTTCTCCACCTTAAGGGTCATGGCTTGGCCTGGACATGACAATAACTCGTTAGAATGAACGAGGCGAGCTTCTTACGAAGAGGATATCTGATCCGGGCAGACAAGGCAATGCGCCATTGGATAGATGGATATGCGCTGCCTTATCACGTCAGTCACTCACCTGGCCACATGTGAGAGATCTCCCTGAACCAGCCATCTGTATAGATATGTTAGTCGGCATTACTACAATGTTTATGTCATACATCTGCCTCTTGCTGCTGGTAGGATAGATAGATATAAAAGCTGCTGTCCGTGACAAAACGAGAAAAATAGATGCTCTAGGTAGTCTCGACAAGCGGTATCAGATTGGTTGGTATCAAGCATAGCATGATACCCATTCTACAACTGAACAAGAAATTGAATGAAACATAGAAAAAGTCGAAATCTATTTCCACATGATGTCATTCAACATATAAACAAACATCAAAATGTTCTCCTACATAACAATGCCTCCTAAGCTGGTGGTGCGCACGTGTGCACCACACCAACGAGTTTGACGTGGGGTAAACAAAAAAAACCGAAGGAGGGGGAGGGGCAAATGCGCAAACCACCACCACCACCAAAACAACTAGGTACATACCTTTGATGGTCTCGTGTGTGAGTTCAGAAGACATTCTGTTGTTGGTAACAAATCCGCGTGCTCTACAAGAGGGTCGTAATTGGAAAGCAGCAAGTCGTGAGAGGTAGCGGTAGTGTGGGCGAAGTAGTTGGCGGAAATTTTGTATGGTCATGAAGAAGAGGTAGGTAGGTCCCAGCTTAGATAGGTCGTATCTAAGTAATTAAAACGTCGCCCGCAGTGGACACGGACGCAAGGAAGCTCTGGTGGTACCTGCCTGACCCAATAAAAAGCTCCAACCGGTTTTTTTTAAATTTGCTATTATCAAACTACCTAATGAAACAGTTTCTAAATAATAAACGCTGGATCTAATATGGGTTATTTCATTCGTATTAGCATTGACTTGCTTCGAAATGAAGACATGTTCGTCATTTTCTAGCAAGTGAACCAACCAGCCCACTGTCACAAGCTTTCAATCCACGAAAATTTTGCGGTGGGGTGTAACGAGCAGCTGGAAACTTTTCTTCTCGCTTTATACAGCCAGTTTATACCCATGTTAAACCGGATTTGGCAACAGTGAAGCAAAATACGCAAGTTTATTGGCTGGATTGATGCCCAACCTCTGCCCAATCTCGCTCGTGGTAGGTAAATCCACTCAAGACTTATAACTTCGCTTATATGTGCTAGGTAGTAGGTCAATCCATCGCGACCTCCCACCATGACGTTTGGGAGATATCCGTTCCTACTTCTACCAGAGAAGATTCATTTCGAGCCCTCGAGATACGTAAGCTGCAATGGTCCTAAGAAATGGCCTGCTTATTGGACACAATGGCTCTCTATATGCCTTCTAGAAGCTGCCGACCCGAGCATTTACGATAAACAGTGTTGGGCTTTCCTAAGGGGATAGAAAAGATACGCATACGAAGTTCGAGGAGTAAATGGGAATATAGTAAATGGTAGGTATAAGTAGCAAATTATTATAGACAAAGCAAACATTCTTCCCCCCTCCTCTGAACCCGAAGCCAAAAAAAAACCACCCAAACCTCCATCCATCTGACAAACTACCTAATCCCCGCAGAAATAGAGAGAAGTAACATAAATCAAATAGCCGACAGAGACGGATTATAGTAGCGTAATCGTTCATTCGTGTCATCAGGTCATAAATGCCATGCCAGCAGTCTATGCAGAAGAGACGCAAGGAAAAAAAGGGGAAATAAAAGAAGACGCGACGTAATTATAACGACGATGATAGGAGATTTCCAAGCAAGAGAATTCAATACCGCATGACTCGCCGCCCAGAGAAATCAGAAGACATATAAAGAAATGAGTAGATCGCAAGATGATTATCGCCCAAGTCCATCCTGCAATAAATGGCCCAAAGTACCCAGGAAGCCCCGTTGGTCCTGGAGCAAGCCGCCGATTGTCTGCACTAGCTGCGCTATATCCGTATCCTCGCCTGATGGGAGCGCTGCCCACGCGCCACGCACGCTTAGGTCTCCCGGGTGTTGGGGTCGGTACTCGAATTCACCATAGCTTGAGCGAGAGCGGCGCAAGGAGGGACGGTCTCGTGAATCTAAGGGTCTGCCCGAGGAGTCAAAGCGGTCGGGTAAGTTGACTACGTCATCACCGTCGTCCGATGAGGCTGGCGAGACACCGCGTAGGCGACGATCTCGACGAGCAAGGGACATGCGGGTGGGTGCGGATTCTGAGGATGAACGTGTTCTGAGGGGTGGGTTCTTTGATCTCCCACTATCTCTATGATGTCTTGAAGCGTTCTCGTCGTCGGTAACATGTGTGGTGGATTCGTTTGTTTCTTCACGGTGTCTCTGTAGAGTTCGCGACGAGTTAGGTGAGAGGGGACGAAATTGCACCTTGGGAGTAGATCGATTCATTTCGGTGCTGGAACTGGTGGACGACGATGGCGTTGGTAGCCGGCTATCTCCTAACCTTACACCATCTTCACTGTTTATTAGTATCTGAACATTTTTCCAAAGAGCTACGTAGCGAATAGAATCACGTGAAATAATGGTACATTCAAGGAGACGCACCCTGCTTAGTAGCCGCGCTCCGAGAGGCATCAGGATGGGCACGGCTGACACCGATATTTGGAACTTGACTCACGTTTTCTGGACCAGGGTGATGGCCCGGACCCCCTGGTGGTGGGAAATATGAACCCGACGCCGGAGCAGAAGCCGGGGGTGGTCCTGGGGGAGGGGGTGGTAGATTGGCATAGTCTTGAGGGTTATAGGGTGGGTAAGGGCCATTGAGGTTTGCTGTAGATTGATTGGAATGATGAGTGAAGCCACCAGGGCCGACTGGCGGTGGAGGTGGGCCTTGATTTGTAGGCGGTAAGCCTCCGGAGGCATAGGGAGGAGATGGAGGAGGTGCCTCGACATCATAGGGAGGATAATAAGGGTCCCCAGCAGCTGCTTCCTCGTAACCTGGTTGATGTTAGCTGATTCAATGTCGATGTCGGGAGGTATCTATCCCCTTACGTCTACGCTCGCGGTCTCGTGATCGACGGTCACGAGGCCTATCGCTCCTATCGCGCGATCTAGACGGGTCTACACTTCGTTCCCTTGATCTCTCATCGCGCTCCTTGTTTTTCTGGTGATCTGAATACTTCTTTATCCCTATCGCAGCAGCAGCAGTCCCCAAGCCAGCGGCCGCGACATCACGCAGCTTGCTTTTACTCCGTTTCTTTCGAGCTTCTGGGTCTGACCCAGATGCTGATCGGTGTCGGTGCTTATGCCGACGTCTCCTAGGTTCTTCGGAGGGAGAATCGTAGGGTTCGAGGGGTTCGCTGCCATACTCAACGTCAGGAACGCGAACCAGGCCTAATTCTCTATCAGCCGGGGTGTCTCCAGGGTGGTGGTGGCGACCAAGAGACCTGGATCTAGATCGGCTCCTTGAAATGCTGCGATCTCTGCTAAAGGATTCGTCGTCAGATGCCTCATGATGTTCACGGTTTTTCTTATCCTGGTAGCGCTCCCAGAGCTTAGTGGCAGCAGCGCCAGTCAAACCTGCAGCGGCTATTTCGGCACCTATTCTGGGAGTTAGGAATATGCGTATACGGAGGTGCTGTTTCACAACTTGCCTGTCCTTAAGCGGGATTTTGATCGCGATTTGCTACGAGACTTAGATCTGTAGTGGTGAACCAGCCCGGCCAGAGCACTGTACAAGTCAGCATCAGAGCATTATATGTAGAATAACATAATGCATTTATGGTCGAGAAGAGGTGACCATGTCAAGATGGATAGTGGATAAACTCACGCAGTTGCTGCGCCTGCCTTGGCTACGTTGGACTTGCTGCGACTGCGACCATGGCGGGAGCTACTTCGAGATAGAGAATAGCTATCATTGGAATGGCGCCGTCGGCGGCGACCACGGTGTGACTCTTCTTTCTCAATCTTGTTGTTCTGCATGTATTTTAAGCCTCCAGCAACGGCAAGAGCGGCAGCACCCTTCTCAACGGTCAGTCACAGCCATTATATGATGATTAAGGGAACCTTACGATAGCTAGGCCAGTAGCCAGGCGACTACGCGATTTGCTCCGATGGCGGTGTCGGTCATAATCATCGGACTCGTATTCATCGTGTCTGTCATCATATGCACTCCTGGCTCGACGGATAACTTCAGTGCCAAGCGCACCCAATGCAGCGCCTGCGAGGACCTTTCTTCCTTTGTGTTGATGATGCTGCTCGCCGTCTCTGCCCCGACCGCCAACCAAAGCAGCGACGCCAGCCCCTGCAAGCGCACCTTCGGCTAAATGGCGTTTCTTATGATGGTCAGAGCTGGAGCTTCGATCACGCCGGATAACAGTCCTCTTGATATAATAATCTTCGTCGTATGAGTCTCGCTCATAGCGCCTGTCATCTTCCCGTCGGTAGTAGTCATCATCTCGTCTTGGCTCGCGATTCTCGCGCAAGACAATGAACGCTGGATCGGCGCGTGGAACAATGACTGGTGCAGGAGCAGGCGCCTCGTGCACAATGACCTTTTGTTCAGGCATCTTATTCCGGATGACGATAGGCTGCTGCGGAGGGTTTGGTGCTGAATAGTATTCAACCTCTCTACGGTAACGCTCAATCTCAGGGTCATGAGTCTCTCGTTCGTCGATGTACCGACGTTCAATCTTGACGTCTCGCTCTTTATACTCGCGAGGCTCATCATAGTGATGGTGATGGTGTTTGTCCTTGTGGATGTCAATGTCTAGAGTCTTCTTCTTGACCTCTACATCGCCATCTGAGTCCTGGCGAACAACACGCTTCTCAAGGCGCACATCAGTCTCGTGGTCATTCCACGTCGGTCTACGGTCCCAGTAATTGTCTCGAGTCTCCTCGACAACGTCCCTCCTTTCCTCAACAACGCGACCCCGGGAGTGCCGCTCAGGGGGGTAATAGTCACGGTCCCTCTCTACTTCACGCTCGTATTCGACCGTTCTAAAGCGATCGCCATCACCACGGAAGGAATCGTCATAGGCAGAGCGCGGCCGATCAGGATAAACGGTCTTTTCAACGCGACGGTCGACTTCGACGACCTCGGGGGCGGCGCGCCCTGCATGAGAGTGTGAATGCGAATGCGAATGCGAGTATCTCGAACGGCGGTCGTCGTCCTCCTCGTCGTATCGCTCAACCCGCTCTAAACGGGTCCCCCGGCCGCCACCAACCTTGTAGGTGGAAACAGTCTTATAACGGCGCTCGTCACCGGAAGAGGACCGACTACGCTCTCGGGTGTAACGAACGTCGCGCTCTCGATAAACTTGGGCCATCTTCGGCGCAACACGCGCACAAAGCGTAGCAGTGCCTGGAAATGCGCTGCGGCGATGACGTGACGTCACCAAAGGTTATGGGTTGTCGCAACGCTTAAATATGCTGCGATAGAGTATAAAAGGGGATCGAGTTAATTAAAGCTAGCAAACTGTAAAGCGTTATACTAAGTATATAAGGTTTACAGGGACTGCCGCTGTGTCGTGCAAATGAAGGGAAACGGTATGGTTAAGAGTTGGAAGTTGAGAAGAGGGAGGAAAGCGGGCGAGATGGGTTGGGCGAGTGGACTGGTGACGAATGGTGTGCTGTAGGGGTGCCTGCAGCGTTACTTGTAGAGGTAATGTAGTGGCTTGGGGTAGGTACTGACTAGAGCACGACGATGGAGCAGGTGGTGTCGGCGCAGTGTGTCGTGCAGGACTGGCCAGAAGTCTGCTGCTATTACCTTGTGGCAATACAGAAGAGGGAGAGGTCGCGATCCCGGTGTTTCTAGCTGCTTCCTACCCCGATGGACGTCCATCGTACATCGAGGTATGATGAGGGGTATCCCAGGTATCAGCAACTCGGGTCCGCATACATATGTAGCGCGGGCCGCTTGATTTTACGTCAGCGGACATGTATCCGGTACATGGGTAGACAAAATTATAATTTAGGACTTGATTGAACCCCTCTATGATTCACTTGATGATAAGATCCAGGCTCCCTCTCCCTTCTTCCCCCTCGTCTTCCTCCTGCCACCGCCAACTCGACTATCTAAAACAACAGGAGGGCCAGTGAAACATACAATGGTCAGCAGTAGACAACATAGCCGGCATGAGTTACAACCTTATGATTACTTGTTTCTCTTCTGTCTCTTTACTTAGCGACGCAAGTATATCCGTTCGTCTGAATACCTTTCTAGCCTGCGGTCTGGATCATGCTGAATTACAACCGTGCGTACTGTAAAGCTGCGGGTTTCCATGTTCGCTTTGCCGCACTATGCAGCATAAGGCATAAGGCAGACAGGTGGTGGATCACCTGTTTGTATTACGATGGAAAATTGGCTGGGACCGGCTGACCAAGAACTTAGCAGTAATTCTGTTCAGTTTGGGGGCTGTGTCGTGTTAGTGTAGTCAGTCAGTCAGTCATCGGCGAAAAGCGAAGCGCAAATAGATGAATGAGCCTTTACGGGCCTCGAGGTTAGGACTTTGTTACTACGATAAATCACAACTTGGGCTTCTTGTTGATGCGGCCCTTGGTCTACTTCGCCTCCCGGGTGCAAATCTCACGAACTACCATACAGCAAGCAGACTACGTAATAGGTAGCCTGCGGGTCTCCAGGCCCGATTTGTGGCATAGAAGTTCATCATTATACCCCGGAAACAACGGCAATCTAGAAATCCCATGTCCCGCTTTTGGAAACTTGGTTTTTCCTCTCTCGAATAAGAGGTTAATGACCTGCTGACTATAGTGCTGGTTTTTTTATGATGAAGTAGGGCACGTGTCAGTATCGGTTTTGCCTGAAGTACTGATCAGTACGTCCTGCGATACAGAAATTATTAGCGCTTACTTGTGTAGGCCAAACGCTGCCATTCGCTTAATACTTTCTTGATTGCCGACGAACAGGTGCTGCCTTCTAGAAAACCAATATGCCTGCGCCGATCTAGGGGCTGAGGCTGATGGCTCCCGGGGAAAGCGACTCATTTTCAGATAAGCATCGAGGCTCAGCAGATGCTGTACCTATATGACTTCAACCGGATAAGCACCATTTGAAAGCCATATAGCCACATAAGCCACAATGAGGCTGTTCTCACAACAAGTGAGTAAAAGCACACAGTTGGAGGCCCTTGTATAGCCGGGCATGTGCATAAGCGACGATGACAAGTGATAGAATACCGAGTGCTGAATTGCGGGCTTTCATGAGGCAGTCTTGCATACTATTTAGTTACCAGATAAAGTGTATTATGATATCGAATCAGGCAAAACAAAGAACATTGTACGTTATTACGGTACATATATAATAGCTCTATCTTTTGACAGCGCCTTGGTTTGGTGTTGCATTCTGTGCCGTGATAGTATGTATATAGCCAGGTAGTTCCCCCTTCGTGCCTCGAATGGCGACAGAGTAATTATATCTCTTTTCGGTTTGTTCTTTCTGTTCCTACTTCTATCTGTGATAATAGCTTGAGATCAAGGGCCTGGGGGAGACTTCAAATTGCCATATTATCTAGGGCCTTAAGGGTGCTATGAAGGACTAGTCCTCCCCTTTAGCCAAGAGGGCGACCTAAGGTCTACATATACGAAAGTCTCTCTTTCGCTCTCTCGTTCCTGCTCGCTCTCGTGTACAAGTTTTTTGCCCATGTGATTATATACACGATATTGGAATCCCATATTAGAGTCTCAAATTCGAAGAACTCCCATATCAGCGCTCCTAAATTGAGTCCTCCTATGGTCATCCCTTTTTAGGTGTACAGCAATAACAAAATTGAATTTTGGTAGCCGCTTCACCGATAGGGTAGCCTGTGCGGACAACGGTAAGTCGATGGATTCTAGGTTACGTGGCAGGAGCTTCTCCTTTTTAAGCCACAATAGCCATATCTCCTCCAGGAACATGGACATATCCTTACGGACATCAGGACCTCGGATGTAATCTCGTAAACTCCCAGACTTCCAAGTCTCCATCTTGCCGAAGTTCTCTACCGCTTGAAGTCTTCGATTTTGAATGTTCTGCAATAATCGATGTTAGCGAGCACGCACGGAAGAATTCCTTGTGAAGATTCAGAGCTCCTTGCTACCCAAGTCGATTCATGTCGGAACACACAGGTACGATACTACTCACATCAGTTACATCGATATGAACAACGTCTGACTCAGCGAAAAGTCCGAAGAGCCCGGATTCGCAAGCCTCTTGATAAGTCATAGTTAAGGTCGTCATCCCGATGACTACAGTGCATTCCTTTCGCTTCGCAATGTATTTGAGCGCCCATTCGACAAATTCGTCCTTCCAAAAATGTTTAGCCCCCTCCCAAACAGACCACCCGCTACTATGGAGGTTGTAATCAATACAGAGAGGAGCATTCGGATCCGAGAGAAGTTCTCGTAATTCTGGGGCGATTTCTCGGTCATCAATGTTATCTCCGTTATAGTTATTGTTTGGAGAATCATCCCACGGGGATGTATCGATGTAAATCATAGAATTTTCGTCGAACCAGAAGCGACCACGCGTTTGCTCGCGAGGTTTTGGGTCGTCGTATGATACGGGATAAGGCGGACAGTCATCGCATCTTTGGCCGTCGTACATGAAGCAACGCACGGCTTCCCTGCGTGATTCTTGACAGACTCGGGATATCAATGGAGGTGAGACGGGCAATTTCAACCCAATATACAACTTATTTTTATCTGGCAAGTCGTTAGGTAGACGGGAGTCCCAATATTGAATTCCCAGGCGACGCGGTGGGAGGCAAAGGCGCCATATCACATCGCGCAGCTCCCGCGGAAGACGTGTGAACTGAGGAAATGATGTGAGCGGTGCAGGGAGATCCGCCATGTCGAATTTTCTCAAAGACACGGATGTATTTCTTCGGGTGAAGTGTGTTTCTAAGGCGCCGTGAATTTTATTGGAATGAGAGGAGAGTGGTTTTTGAAGTAGGGTAGGAATCGATGAGCCATGATAAGGAGTGTTTGCTAGAAGGTTCCCAGCCGCGCACGTACCAACAAGCTAATGTCTGTGTAGTTGAAACAAGGGATGAACAATATCTTTGAACTTGATATATCATTTATATCTGTAATATCAAAGTGGAGACGTACAAATACCTTGTGTTCATGTTTGACCATTTTCCATTTTTATTTGGGTTGGATGTTCTCTGGCACACAAAGATCAAGCTCCCTGAATTTAAACCGGTAAAATTCGGGTGTCGCAACCAGGGATTGGAAGGATACTCAGTATTGCAATAATCCCTTAGGCATCAAGACTGGGCCGGTCCGTGTGATATCGACTACAAAGTTTACGTTAAAGTAGGTAGGTATATCAGCAAGAGTTCATGCTAACGTCTTATCATACAAGTAGTCTGTAAGACTTGGGAAAGGGCGTGGTCTTCCCAACAAGTGGAAAGAATCGATCACTTACAGAAAACCTAATCTACAAATTGAACCCCTTGAGGGCTTACCATAAAGTATCGACAACAGAACTGCAGCACTACACGAGTAGATTAAGGCCCCAAGAAGAGGCAGAAACAAGGCAGGACCCTTTATTCCCGTTTCATCGGCGCCCTTCTTGATGCGTATCATGTTTCTGGCCCTCCCTTAGCTTATGCCGAGGGTGCGCTGGCGCTGGCTTATGTCTCATAATATCTAATTACGCTTTCGCGGTTCACCAAATTGAAATCTCGCAAATAACTAGTTACTATTGAGACCCCTTTGAGATTTGAGGGCAAAAATACGCACATGCCATTTCTTTGATGTCCTTCAACTGTTAAGATTTATTGGCTCATCCATAAAAGGTAGAGGTCCTAGGTATTCTACTTCCGGAAGGGTTCAAAATACATAGGTACCATGATAAGCAACATAAGTTGCAGACGTAAGGATAGCTAGCTACATAAGGCTGCGGAAACACCATGCACCGATTCCAGATGGCTAACTGTGGTCGGCCTTTGGGCTTGAGTTCTACTTCCGTAAGAATAACTATATAGAGTCCTACCCTCTCTCAGCCCAACATATAATGTTCCTTCAACGCCTGGACCCTCTATTTAAATACTTTTTAAAACTCATACATGAAAATTCCTCAAGCAGCTCGCTGTTTAATATGCACCATTAGAGGCGGTTTCACCCACAAGGCCAATATCTTCTGGTGATGCCACGCATTGGAGCTCTCATCGAGTGTTAAGTCAAAATTCCATAGGACCTTAGCCAAAATGGATCGCATCTCGTCTGTTGAAAATGACCCGTTAGTATCTGCTATAGATATGCTAATGATGAACAGGTGGCTCATTTGAATACATAAACCAGACACAAAATCATCACAGTTAGGGATGCCCCTAGCATCCAAGAACATAAAAAAGGGAGGAGAACAGAGGGAATGACTTACGCATTGCCAAATTTTGACCGATGCAGTCCCGTCGTCCCACGCTGAACGGCTTATGGATTTCGCGTCTATCGTTAAAGAAGGGAGAGTTGGGATCTGTTGTGGACTCAGGAAGCCAGCGTTCCGGAATGTAGTCCCGTGGCCGGTAGTAGTTGTACTCGGAATGGAATGCTGCTAGTTGAGGCACACTAACTTGCGTCTACATCGAATCAATTTAAATGCAGAGAGTAATGGAAGTTGATATCAGGACTGACCTTTGCGGGAATGGTGACACCCGCGATTTGGACCGGCGGGCCATCGGGGACAGTACGTAACATGCCCAAGGGAAGAGGGGGGAAGATCCGGAGCGCTTCTTGGAGACAGGCCCACATGTAAGGAAGCCTCGCTCGGGTGTCGTCAAAGGTAATTTCTTCGTCGGATTTAAAGGCCTGGCGGACTTCATCTGTGACTTTCTTGAGGGCGTGGGGCGTTTTCAACAACCAGTATGTGACGCCGCTGAGAAGCGTCGCCGTAGTCTCGGAGCCGGCAAGCATGATCAGATCCGCATTGCTTGCGAGCTCATCGTCCGTCATCTCATGCGCCTCTCCTCGGGATCGCAACATGAAATCCATGAAATCGCCGCGATCGGGTTGTTTCTTGTGGTAAATCCGATCCCTAGTCATCTGAGACGCAAAGGCGAAGTGTTTCTTCTCGGCGTTGCGGATCTGCGGCCCGGCAAAGAACCGCATGAAGATACCAAAGAAGGGGAACACACTGGCAAAGGCCATTATCGGCAACAACTTGATGATGTTGCCGATGTTGTCCAGCCACGCGTTGCTTTTCCCTTCCGCAAGCCCTTGCAACGGGGTTCCGTAGGCAAGATCGGCAATCAGATCGAAAGTCGTGAAGTTGTACCACCTTACCATGTTGACGGACTCACCAATCTCTGACTTCTCTCGCAGTCTCTTAATGAGCAAGTCGATGTAGACGCGAATCAGAGGTTCCTGTAGACGCAACGCCTTATCGGAGAAGGCCGGTAGCATAGCTCGTCGATACCTGAAGTGATCCTTGGAGTGTGCGAAGACGATTTTCTTCTTGTCTAGCTGAAGGCCGGGGAAGTGCTTTGGGAACTCGGCATGTCCATGGCCATATATATCTTTCCAGGCCTCAGGGCGGATGAAAGCAACTTCATTAGCGTTGACTCGTACCACCTCGCCATATTTCTCGTGGAATTCGACATATTTAAATTCGAGTATCCCACGCATCTTGTATATCGACCTAAGTCCATCGAATGCGATCCATAACGGTGGCCCTGGAATATGGCGAAGCGGGTGGAAATAGAGGTTGTATACCGCAATGCCAAAGTAGCGTACAACGGTCAGCGCAAAGAGACCGAGGGCCACACGACCAATACCCTGCCATGATAAAAGGTCGACCTCACCGAACACGGCGGTAAAAGGCCGCGA
Source organism: Xylaria cubensis (assembly GCA_022385715.1). NCBI lineage: Eukaryota > Fungi > Ascomycota > Sordariomycetes > Xylariales > Xylariaceae > Xylaria > Xylaria cubensis. Next base: position 716,889 of record MU279015.1, on the reverse strand, counting down.
TAAGTCAGCCATCTCGAAACGACGTTAAGGGCGACACAATGAGGAACGACGGCCGAGAACCTCACAAGAACATGAATTCGAGACGCTGATATGGTATCTATATATATACCGGCCTACCAATTGGGAGTGCCGAGTTCTAGATCTAGGTTCATCCTGGGCTCACCCCTCAATTATGACAAATCTACTGCGTTGGTTGCTGGATGGAGCTTCTTTATCGCATTACACGTGTTACTTCTAGGAATATACAAGGATTACGAGGATTCGGGTGTACGTTACCGTAAACGGACACTCCCAAATTCCCCGTCGGCGCCCAAGCGAAAAGTAAGCTGAGTATTATGTAGCAGCCATTGCCGGCCGAAACATGCTAAGTAACCTAGAGGACTCTTGGAGATCTTGGAGGCCCTGAAAACTAGGGTCGAAGAAAAAGGATTACACGATTAGTCTGTCCCTCTTTTTGAATCTCCGTTGACTTACATACGGTACAGAGAAAGTGGAATTAGCGGAACCGCTTAGACAGGTACGGACTGTAGATACACCCCATAATAGTATTATCCGAGCATCATTCTATCGCTTAAACGACCCCGTTATTCCCACTTTTTCGGAGCCGAAATGGGATTCAAAGAGATAGAATAGACTGCATAGTTGAGTCAAAAATAATTCGCCCTATATTAGCCTATGTAACTAATGCACGTATATATTTGTTTTTCAAGGTAATTAAGCTTATTGCCATGCTCTACGATAAGTCCCGTGCTCTAGTACCTGTATAGGTGCCGAGGTAGTACCTACCCACTTACCGAGTTTATATGCATATACCTAATAGATACTATATACGATTCTGATACCAATCTTCGCAAAACATATTACTACAACAGTGATTCAACGAAGCGAGAAGCGAGAAGTACAGGGCTATACGATTACTGCTCTCTGGTTTTAATGTAACCTAAATTCGACAAAAGGTACAGGTTATAGCGTATGATATCTAGGTAGTATACGATAGATATACGATTAGTGCAGATAGATACATACTTATACGGATCTTGCATATGCGGCTAAGACATGGTTATGTAATTGTTGATAGATAATCAGAGTTGCCCATCTTGGGGTCCGAGGTCATGAGAGGTAGGTAATCAATCACTCGAATCTGGTCGACTACGCCAGTGTCAACCATCCAGCTAAACTAGCTGACATCTGTTGTGTTGTAGAAATTACATATACGAGCATACCGCCTCTTTCGTGCTACCAGACCTGTACGTTTCGTATATAGGGGATAACTTCAAGTTCTATCGACGGGTGGACCCGGTTCATGAACAACACTACTAATCATATGGGGCTGTCGAAGCTGAACTCGAAGCAAACTCCAAGAGTCGTATCAATTCATTGTCATTAGGCTGTCTATCGTCTATGAAAACCGTGACATGGACGCTTCAATCGCCGAAGACGAATTGCCCTCGGCGAGAACCGAGATGGGAAATGGCGATAAGAAGGCATACGAAGTCGGCATTGATTAACCTGAACCACTGAGTCGTCCCAAATTTCCAATCATATAGCCTTCGAGGCTATGTCGTGACCCGCCTCGTTCTATCTGAATAACGCCAACAGCCAAGTAAATTTTTCCATCGTCGCCGGCCTGCACGACACTTAAGCACGTCCTCGTTTCGTATGATCGTCAGTTATGCCATGATGGGTATGAATTTGGTGTTTCCGTCTTTTCGTTCTGCCACATGCTCTCACCCCTCTATTATAGGCATAGTTGTTGGAAGCAAGCTTGCGCCTCGTTCCAGTCCAATATAGCGCATTGGAGCAAGTTGTCCTCGGTGCAATCGTCTTGACGCTTCACGGCTCTCTCTATTGACCTCCCTGCGCAGAGATGACCGAAGCAGGCTGAGCTGTCTTGACCTGTAGAGGTGACGCAGGCGTTAATGGCATCCCTATTACAGCCGACATCCCGAAGCATAAGGGTGGCTTTAACATGGCTTTCATCCTCTCCAATCACCAGTGCAGTGACAGGGGATGTGCTTATGGCGACAGCCATAGCGGCCTGTAAGCAAGTTGAGACTCTCATGTCGATAAGATTCGAGCTTGTGCAGAGAGATGGACTTGGGCGTCTGTCTGCGATGAGAAAGGACTCCGGGAGCTAGGCAATGAATAAGAGCAATCGAAAATGCTTGGCCGGAATGTTCTTGAGATTTTCGGTCGATGATCTGCGACGAGTAATGATCTCCCGCTTTATATAAGTAGTCCATGCTATCCATCAACTTGAGAGGAGCTATCTAGTAGATAGTCCAGATGAGGGCCAGGGCTATTGCAGGGGAGCGTCCGAAGTCGATCTGAAACCGCACCGCCCCGGCATCCCCAAACTGAATGCCAAGATCATGCGACACGTGCGAGTCCCCTAAGAAAGTTCTCAAACCGACTTGTTTGAAAATATCTCCGTCATCCTATTTTAATGATCTGACTCCGATCTAAGAGCGATTGTTCTAGCGCATTCATTGATGGTAAAATATCAGAAGGTTGACATAGAATCCTTGTATATCGCCTTATCGTGGGATGTATAGACTATATGTTCGAATATTTAAGAAATACGTGTCTGTCACTATTGGATTATGCTACTAAGTACGCTGGAATCGAGGTCATCGTCGTATTTGAAGCTTACGCAAGCTTGAACGACTGCGTCTCAGAAGATCTGCTACAAGGATCTGAAGCGTAGCACTGTTACAGCTATATAAACCTGCGGACCATGATCCTTACAAACTTTTCTTCATGGGTAAGGTCTTTCGGGAGCCAACTCACTTACTGTACCCAATCGCATTTTATCTTTATCTTCTTGTTCATCCGATAGGTACACTGTAATCAGTTGACATACCAACCTTGTCTGTTTCCAAAGTCCAAAAGCAGCCCAGTCTGATTCCCTTTATGGTGACTGTACGTATCAAGACCTCCTGGGGATGCAACGTTCAAGAGACTGCAATTTTATATCCAGGTTATACCACACCCAACATGATTCCATTATTTCCGGTGCTTACACTGCCGGAATATATTATGCCGTGAGAACGTTATGAGAGAACCAACCGAGCTATTAGAGATAAAGCGCAAGATATATGTTGCAATAAGCCTCTACAAGTATCAACTTTCTGTTCATGTTGATTTACTTATCTCTACGATATTCCAGCTGTCTCTACCAGAATTGACGCGTTGGTATTTTCAATCCAAAAGCTTCAAGACAATATCTGATGCCCCATCGACGTCTCTATTCATCCGTTCATGGCAACCTTGGGATAGAGCGACATCCAGGTCGATAAGAAACTAGGTAATGGAGATGTTTTCAGACCCTCCATTCAGCCACAATGTTCATTATAAGTGCCTTCTTATGCCTGTGGTCGATATCTCCTGACATGTGTGTCCATTATCTAAGTGATAAACGTTATGAAACCCCCAATGGCCACTTGGGGATGCCTCGTAGGCTACAATCGACTTTGAACACGTCAGGATGGCGGGCGAGACGACGGCTAGAAGTATATCCGTCTACTCTGCCATCTACTCCCCTGAGGTGGCATCAAGCTGCGAGTAATGATAGGTTCGTGTCAGTCGGTGGTTGTGCATAAATTTGTCGAGCGACTGTGTGATTGGGAGACACTGAGACATGAGATAGATAGGCTTTACACTAGTCAGCATCTCCGTTCCAACATCAGTATTTATTCAACGGATGTTTCTTCGTAATAACCAATAGGTGTAGCCAGACGTATAGTCTCCTTTACCGGAAATGTCTACCTATCCAACGAGATGATGCCGGATAAACCCTGGCAATACCCATCTGAGCCTCTCTGATATATACCAATACCTAGGTCTTCTGAGTTGCAATGACTGCCTGAAAGAATAAGTCTCCTGCTTACCTAATTTATACTTGTTTCATCCCCATCGTCCTCACGAATTCTTATATAAAAAATGAAAAAGGACTAGATATGCGGTTCAACACGTGTCTATCTTGCTGGGCAATAATAGTTAAATAGCTGAACCCATCTTACATCCCACATTCATTTTCTATCATAAATGTAAGCAGCTTGGGTTGCCATGTTAAACTTCTCTTTCAGTATTACTGCGGCCAAACTGTTGAATTCCAACAGGAACCTTCCCACTACGTAACACCAGAAACATGACAAACGAAGTCAATATCCTAGGAGAGCAAAACCTAAATTGATCCCGAAATCGAATTTACTCAGTCGATCATTCCCAACATTAACACGTGCAGGGCTACGGATGGTTTATTGCCAGACCCACTGGGTGAGGTATGTAAATGCCTATGGCGGCTAAGATTTACGTCGCGGCAAAGGTATTCGCACTAACGTTGACGTAAGTAGCCCCACACTACATCACTGTGCCTTAGTTCTAGTGTGCTATAATGGTCGTGGCCATAGCTGTTGTTGTAGCCTTACTTTCAGGTCATGATCCCGAGCAAGGTTTAGCATCAGCATTTCGCCCATCGACGGCCGCCTTCCGCCTCGTCCATCAACCTCCCGACCGACACACACAAGGCAACCAGCGCGAACAACAGTGCGTCTTACTGTTCCCTGTCCCCGAGCCTTCTCGTTTGCCTTCTTGTCTACCATCCACCAATCCACTCGACTTCTTGGTTGTGCTCGCCTGTCGACAACGGGAATATTCTTCCTTCACCTCGGCCTCAGCCTATCTGTCTCTCTCCCTATTCTCCCTACATACCGATCTACCAGCTTGGGTAGTACGCGATACATCCGTGTAAACCCGGATACTTCTCCGAGTAAGCGACCTCTGTTACATTCGCTTCCCCATCTTCCCCTACATCCACGGTGCCGTAAGCAATGCAGCAGCAGCATCCACAAAATCAAGTAGTAGAAGGCCTCGGCAGCTGACTTGTCCAACTGACGCGCGCGCAGTTCAATCACATATTCCCCCACCATGTCAGACAAAGCGAACAACGACCGCGATGTGGCCAGCGAAGATCCCCTAGTCGCCGAAGAGGGCAACGATGAGGTATGATACAGTTTAGGCAGAATGGATGCTTCGAACCCTGGAAGAGGTTGACAAGACCTGGTCGACTAACCCTCGGTTCGCCATCGAACAGGAAGAGATTTCCGCCATGAAGCGCCGTGTTGCCGAGATGGAGCAGGAGGCTGCCAAGCTGCGCGAGATGCACGCCGCTCTCGAGGAAAAGAATCAAGAGGCGTCAGACGATCGCAACGACGTCGACAGCCGCAGCATCTTTGTCGGCAACGTTGATTACTCTGTCTCTCCCGAGGAAATTCAGGCACACTTCCAGAGCTGTGGCTCCATAAATCGCGTCACCATTTTATTGGACAAGTTCACCGGCCAACCCAAAGGGTATTCATTTCCCTTTCTCTATCTATATCCATTATGTTTCCTTGCAGCTGATGGTACGCGCAATGATGATTTCACAGAGGGCTGACTATCAACCGTATGCAGATACGCCTACGTCGAATTTACTGAGCCGAGTCTCGTTGCGCAGGCTCTTGTTCTCAACGACAGTGTCCTGAAGGGCCGAAACATCAAGGTTACACCAAAGCGCACGAACATCCCGGGTATGAGCCGCGGCCGTGGGCGTGGGAGGGGCGGCTTTGGGAGAGGTTTTCATGGCGGAAGAGGTGGTTACGCGCCGCGAGGCGGATATCGTGGTGGATACCGGGCCAGGGGTCATGGTGGCTTCGCACCCTACTAATTCATGATTGACATTGTCGACCATGGGAGCCTTCAAAAATGCATGGCCCGTCCAGATATCGTTTATCGACCTTGGCCCGGACTACGCTAAACCATTACATGTATTACCAGAACAAAACATTACCGAGAACGACCTATACCATCGACCCCGGGATTGCAATCTTGGGTATGCTACTGCTTGTTGCGTCTGTTTTTCCACGGTTTCTTTCGCACCTATCGTGGCAGAGCCCAGAATACTGCATCGTCATGCGAACATCCGGTTTCATGTGATTCAACATAGTGGATAGACAAGGAGATCTCACATCATTGTCATTCCGGACAGATCTTGACCCTCGCTAGAAATGTCGTAAGTGTTTCGAAATCAACAGAAGGCTACCCCGATAGTTTATGGTCAGCCACAGACTCGGCATAGATTGTGGATAATTTCTTCAACTTTACTCCTCCAGGACTCTTTTCCCGCATCCTTTTGTCATCACTCTGCGCCAGTGATGCAGCTCGGAGAGGTCGTATGGCCTATTTGAATTTCCATGAGGAAAGCAAAGCTTCTTTGCTTTGGATGAGGAGGGTCGTCGTGATTAGGGGGAGTCATTAAATGTCATTAAAAGCAGCTGAGTTGCAGGTATGGCAGTTGTTCCCGGATCCGGGGTTAGATCTAAGCGGAATCACAAGCCCGCCAACCGGAAAATCCTTTCAAGACCAACAGAGCGAAGTTCCTCAGCTTGCTCTGTCGACTCGCTGCCGCAAAGTGGTATCATAGGGCGTGACGGTGATCACAAATACCGGGTAGTTTATCGGAATACGCACTAAATGGTAGTTTCTAACTGCGAAATGTAAAAATACCAACTGATATTTGATACGATGAAATCTACAGCTGACTCTGTGAAACAAACCCATGATGGATACATCTTACAGCCTCGCCACTCGCGGATGACAAAAGAAAAACTTTACAGTCGGTGTATATACTCTGATAGGAAAGAAATGGGCGCTTTATGTAGTATCGTACATTTTTTGAGGCTGAGAATCTACCCCACGGGTTCACGCGGGTCCTCAACGACACACGTACATTATATATTGAATAAATCGTGTCAAATACATCCGAATATGCAAGAATTTGTTAAATGATAGTCCGGAGAGTTCCAGATACGGGAAGATGGCGTGTGGGACCTCTGTCCATGTCTTTTGGATCGGTGGCGAGGAACACCTTTACACACGAATTAGGGCGCGATCAACGGGGTTGTCTTGTGATCTAGACAGCGATTTGATGGGATAAATTGAAAACAGGATAGAGTAGCTGAGAATACATAGGTCATGTTTCGACTTACAGAACTGTATTGCAGGTGTGTCACACGGGCTAGATCGTGAGGGACTAGACCCACCTGTACTATAAGGCTATTGGCTACTTGCAACCAACATACAGACTAACGTATGCATGTTGGTTGTTAATACCCAACTTGAAGGATCAAGGCATACTTGGAAGGTCTATAAAAGACTGAAGGATATCCTCCTCTGTCTCTCAGAATCTTCTCCTTTTAGATATAGGAATCCTTAGAGCCCTAGAGAATTATTACTAAGTTGAAGCCCAATTCCAAGCTCCAGAGTACTGGCCCTTGTTACAAGGTGCATGACCGGCTAGACTCGGACAAAGAGAAATCGGTGTTTAAGAACGTGATAGTATATGAGGAGTCGGTGATGAGATGCTCCTCATATGTGCTTTAGTCGGAGGAGTATCTCCTGGTACCTGAGGTTCGAAACGAGTGATATAGGAAGGTTCTTAGATCCTTTACAACGGAGGATAGCCAGGATACGAAGAACTGTATAGCCGTCAGTACATTCAAAGCTTATTGAGGGTTTGTAATCGCGAAATATCTTATCCCACACGGACCCAAGGGAATAGGACCCTTCAGCCCAAGATCCCAATATTGTGTATATCATCGTGTAAGTGGCAAGATCAATGAACCACTGGTCAATGGAAATATACGATTTAGCATCATGTAACAGGGAAGGAGGCAGATGAGGACAAACGACTTGACAAGAAGTCACCTCTCAGGGAATTCCCCCATGTCTTTTCCTATTATTGCTTATGCTTTTCCTCGTCTTCCACTGTTTCATGAATTCTGTCAAAACCTTTAATTCTTCCATCGTAGGATTAGTCTTAGTAAATGCATCCGAACCTTCTTCTTCATCGTGAACATACCTCCCAAGAAAATATCTTCTGCATCATTTGCATCCAAGGCTAAGTATGCATGTGTTCCTCTTGGGGGCTTGAGACATAAATGTGCTGGGAAAAGTGCTCGCTGGGCAATAGTAAGTGTCATAGTGGCTAGTTATCCGTATAGATAATAAGGGCTAATAGTGATCTAGGGTTTCGGAAGGTATTCGATATTTAATAATTTACTGGGTGTTAAGGATGCTATGCTGTTTATATCTCTCTTCTAGCCCTGGTGGCAATCCAGGTTCAAGTAAATCGCTCTTGTTTGCTTGACCTTGCCTGTCCAGGTCCGTATTGTTATTATCGTGACCGGATGAAAACGATAAGTAATACGAGCAGCTGGATTTACATGATATCGGCGGCCCTGGCCCCTGGTTTGTGGATAAGTGAAATCCCAATACCATGCGCTAGTCCATATGATAATATATTCTTTCTTGCATGAAACAGGTTGTAAGAAAAGCGAGGCTTTAGCCTATATAGACCTTAGGTCGTTACCCAGCTTAAAGGCAGGACTAAACCTCCATGACCTCCTTTTGAGCCTTGACGATTATGACAGTTCAAGGTTGCTTCCATACCCTTGATCTCAAGGCATGTATGTACATCTATGTGCGGGTGTAGATCTCGAGATCAGAGGTCAGTTAGGAACTACTTGAGTACAACACTAGATGCAATATACATGCTAGGCACTTACGTACGATATTTCAGGAAGTAAATAAGTATCGTGATTCAAACTTATTTTAGATTTCAATAGACAAAGACTATTGTGGCAGACTAGGGCGAGGATATTTGCCAGGCTACTGTATATTACAGCAGGAGATATAGCCGCTTTATATAAAAGATCTTCAACAGCGAAGTTACCTGACTATATACACTTATATAATACAAATTAATCAGGTTAGGTGGGCTAGTATGCTCGCTTTAACCTACAAACCAAGATATTGCTTTTACGCTTCTCCGTCACAACTATATTATTAGCATTATTTTCATTTAGCAGCGTATTAACTTAATGATGTCTAGTTCGACCTTCCCCACCGGATGGCTTCCGTGGTGAAAGATGTCATTATAAAGAATGAGGATACCATCCGTCCATCGGCCTGGTGAATGTAAACACAGACAATTTCTCTGGTTTCACCTGTGCATAGAACTTATTATTAATTTGGTGAGAGATTCTTAGTACGATTATATGTATCAAGGTCCTCCTTTGCCCTTATCTAATAGACAATGCCGTATTTTGTACTCTCCTTTGCAGTTCAGGGTAGGATATATTATCGAGGCAGTCAAAGTGTCAGGCTTAGGGTGAGGAATTCATATCTTATGCTTGAAGACCTTGTGATCAGATGCTCTAAATTCCTATGATGAGTCCCAACATCATTCTGTTCCTGCGAATCTCCTATAAGACAAATGTTGCAGTTCTATAAAGAGTAATTAATGATTAATAGTTTTTTGCCTATCCTATTTTGAGAGTCTCTTGCTCCCAATACTCCGACTAGCTTACAGAGGTGCGATAGATAGCTTTAATAAACGTCATGAAACAGGCAGAGCCGTATAGTTTACTTATATATTACCATCTTCGATAGAATATGTTACATTACTAAAATATCAGTACACTAATTCTCATAGTGGATGGATTTTTAATATATTTGTTTGGTTATATGGGCAAAAGAGACGCTAACTACTGGTTACAGATGTTGAGTATCTCATTGCCTTAGTGAGAATCTATGTTAGATTAATATAACATCTCTTTGTTGGGATTAAAGGTTATCGATAAATAAAGTCACCTTCTTTGCAATTGGATGATATTTATTAGTAACTTCTTATTTATGTAGGCTATAGACAATTGTTGTTGCGTTAAGATCTTCACCTCAAGCTCGTCTTGTTACACTACAAAGAATGTTCCTTATTTTGTAATTTCGAAATAACAACGTTGAATGTTACAATATACTGACTTCTTTATCACAAACAAGACAGGCTATATTATCATTATAGTTGCCAGCCTAGCCATCTCTTTTATCACACGGATAGACCGCAGATTGAAAGATTATAGTTAACTATCGTGAACTGTCCCATGGTTGCTCTTTTGTCTTGAGGGTTAATTACGTCTTCTGTGGGGATAAGTAGCTGACATCATCTATTTTAATACAGGTTACAATTTGCGATATTAGTAATAACCACAATGCATTCTTTGGTCTTATTTTTTGCCCTACAATTAGAGTAATTCTATAAAACAGAAAATATCTACACAAATGCCGCCCCGTTGATCATGCGTTTCAAAACGCTGCATAGAAACGTACAATGATGCACGCATCCGTTACGCCTAAACATACCCCAACAGATCATTACCCTTTCTTGCCTCATGCCCGCCTTTTCATGTTAGTGTACATGCATCCCGCGCCGCAGAAACATCTTGCGGGTCACCCCCATATCCAGAACCGCCAAGCTGGGTAAGCAAGATGTACCGTATAGGTAGGGGTTCAATGGTTAGGACCAGGGGGGGCTGTTCGTCTGTCAATAATAACCGCGAATCAAACTATCCCTGGACGTTTTGTTTGTCAGAAAGGGGACTCGTCGCCGACTCAGTACTCACCGGCCGGCTCACCGAGGTTGCCATTTTCGTATATATGTTTGAGCTGGGGACTTACCTCCCATGTCTCTTTCATCGAACCTCTGCCACCCTTCCTTTTTGGTGAGTTAACAATTCACAGTAATAGTGCGATAAGAGCATTTCCGGTTCACCGACGACAGGGCTATAGTGCGGCGCTGTGGTATGTGTAATCCCCCACGCCTAGGCCAGAAGGAATATGGATATAGACGTCCCTACTTACTCAAAGTAGACAGTTTACTATAACTGTACACTACAAAGTAGACGTTCGACCCCTGCCTATCAATACCACCCCCCCAAAATGCAAAGGCCCGAAGGATCCCCAACCCAGTCCTGGTCCATTTACCACGGAACTGGGAGACGCTACTGCATTTAGCAAACGTACATGGATTCTCGTGGGCGAAATGAACGAACCATCGCTCGGCCTTGACCGGATGAAGACATCGACTAACGAGCGAGTGGTGATTTCAAAGCAGAAACGCGCACGCACCACGTCGTTCATGCAAACGTTGCAGACAGTCGAAACTCTGGGTTACATGCATGAAGGCAAGGTGAATCTTGAATGAATCCTTAGGACTTAGACAATCTGTTTTCAGCCTCGAACCGTTGGGCTTTCCGAAGGTGGCAGGTTGTACCGATCGTAACGTAGCAGTGAACAAGGATTCTTCTACATCTAAACTAGGGGTTCAACACCATCCATCCGTTCGCAGTAAGAAAGGGCAATATTCAAGATAGCGAACCTTTCACATCTAAACGAGATGATTTCTGATAGCGTCCATTTTAGGTATACAGATCACATAGATAGGCAACACACATACCAATCTAGCATGTGCAGAAAAGCCCAGCGGAAAGTAGACTTCTCTCCTACTCCGAGAGAGCCGGATTCGACTTGTACGCGATATCTGCAGAAAAGCCACGAGTAATACACACTACATAACCGGTGAGAAACATAGCGAAAGCATAGCCGAATGCCCCTGTTCCACACTTGCGCCACACAATATATTTTCCGCATGCGAACTCTTCTCGGCGGCCAAGCCCTACCTACGGGGTTCGGAAACATACCGAGACTAGAAGAGAATTCTTAACAAGTTCGTAGTCCCTCTTATGCAGGGCAGGGTTTCGCTAGAGGAATGCAAGACCATTCACACCACCGGTCTGGCCGACCACACTTAATTGCCTGCCATGTCCCTACGATAAGAGGGTTAAATTCCCCAGCGACTTACGGCAATACCGAGAAGTAGAACAAGGGCTATGACAGAAACAAGACAACGAAGAGCAAATTTCCCCACGAAAAGACCCTGAACAGAGCTTAGAATATCCCGCATAGTGACGTGACTTCTCCACAGTTGCTCCCCCAGTTCCTCTTCTACGTGCCGTGTATTATGTATCCTCCCTGCCATAAGGAACACAGTATCGAGTAATTATGAGTAAGCAAGCACACCGTCAGCATGGTCCAATGCACTACAATACATACAAACAAAGAAACACGAGAGATCCAGCTATGCAAGATCAGATACGGCAAATTCAACTCCCTATCTATCTTCCCATCTTCATAACTCCGTATATCCCGTCCCGACTACCCGCGCCTCACAAAGTAATTTAACCTCAGCTCGTCTGCTAAGTACTTATCTACCCTTCAGACTACGCATGATGATTCCAGAAACGTCAACCGCTCATCCTGCATTCCTTCCGGGAGATCCGCAAGGGCCTTTAACTAACATACAGTATACTAGATAGGTAGATAGGGAGTCAGCAGCGATGATGATGGGATATCTGTCTTCCTATCTATGTGTGATCGAATGCCGTAATGAACTTCAGATACCACGAATGCGGCGTTCGCATGAATAGGGCATCGTCTATTCAACTGCCTAGTATCTAATGAGACAAGCTAAGTAAATACATTACCATAGTAATCCGTGAAGTCAAGACTCCGTACCTAGGGTAGGTAATAGACACTTGTTGTTGCGCGAAGGACTCTAAACTCCTTCGTAGACGCTATCTCTTCGTTCTGTATCTGTGCCGAGTGACACAGAAGCATAATCTCGTCTCCGTGTTCTGCAGCGTAATATAAAAAATACACTACTTAGGTAGGTTACGTGAATAGTAGTGAAGCAAACAGATGCATACAGCATAAGAACCAAATTTACCCCTGCGGCGCACGAAACTTAGGGACGTAGTATCAAACGTCTGACATGTCATCATCATCAATAAAAGTACCTGACATCAAGCTCCATACGCAGTATACAGATTGCAGATGACAGATAGCTATTGGCGATTATCCTACCCTCCCTATTAAACTCACGATACTTGCCTTCATGTACCGGTACACAACCACCATCCAGATCGAATAACCTACTGATTCGATTATGCGTGATGCGCCTCAGCGTAGCATTCCGCCTACACTCGGTCTGACGGTCTGATATGTCGGCCGAACCATGCAGCAGGGTGTTTCAGCCACGGCATGCAGGTTAAGTAGGTTACACGTCGCCACGAGGCGTCCCTTCGACAACGTGAGAGCGAGCGTGGGTAGTTGGACGGATAAATCCGCAATGATGAGTAATAAATAACCAACTAATTAGCTATCCAAAGCACCATCCACACCCCCATCTCCAAAAGCCCCGATAAGTCTAAATTTAGGTGAACGTGATCTTCTGCCCCATCAAGCTCTTATACACATCATCAAGAGCCTTCCGCTTCCTGACCTTCTCCTCGGCTCCCTCGAGGTTAGCACTCTCATCGTCAGCATCTTCGTCCGTGCCCTCCAGATGCGGTGTCCAGGCCCGAATCTGACCGTCCATGTGGGCACTAAATACGGCCCCAGACATATTCGTCCCGCCCATGACGACGCCGCTCGAGCCACCCCCACCGCCCGCGCCCCGCCACACGATGCTGGAGATCCGGTTCTTCACCGACCGCTCGGATTTCTTCGAGGACCCACGGACGCCGGCTACGGTGGCACCGGTGCCGCGTAACCTCGTGATAATGCGCCCATCGTGCAAGTCACAGACTAGGATTTCTGTCTCGTTCGGCCAGAATAAGAGTTCCCTGCCCGGATGTGTCAGACCTACGGGCGAGGTAAACATAGTCACACTGGCGAGCTGGGAATTTCTGATGCTCGGTCCAAAGCTGGCAAGCGTGTTCCGGCCCGTCGCGGCATCCCAGACGCGGATGCGGTTGTCATGGCCAGCCGAGACGATGTAGCTACCGTCGTCAGTCCACGTCAGACTATTTACTGGTGCAGTATGGGCCTTGGCGGAAGCACGCATCCTGACTTTGCCATCTTCGCCGAATAGTCCGTTATAGTATAGACCAAGACTGTCCTCGTGATCAAGCATGCCAATAAGAGCACCCGCTCGGCGAATGTCCCAGATTCTAACCGTCCCATCCACACTGCCTGTGGCCAACACGTGTTCGTGCCGGGGAGACCAAGCCGTCGCAAGGATAGCACTCCCATGGCCTGTTAGTGACTGAATACTAGAGCCGGAACGTAAGTCTACGAGGCGGACAGCGGAATGTTGGGTCCCGCACGCCACGAGTAAATGTGAAGCAACAGGCGAGATAGCGTGCGTGTAAATTTTGGATCCAAGGCTGAAAGAGGCTGATAATCTGGCTTCATCGGTCGACCACAACTTCAAAGTCTGGTCGTAGGATGTAGAGATGAAAGCGGCTGAGTCGAAGGGGTAAAAAGACAGATGAGTGATACCAAACTTGTGGGATTGGGCCGAGGCACGAACGGCGCCGACAGGTTTGAATGTGTGCGGATTTGACGGGTTACCGCATTGCTCAAGATTCCATAGCTTGATCGAGGCATCAGAGCCACCAGAAACAAGACTGTTATGGTCAATAACTGGTCGGCAAATCACACCGACTTACAAGGCCCCCGGGAAGAAGCAGAACTTACATTCGTCCATCGAAGCGCTCGAGAGCCAGGGCACTCACACCGGCCTGGTGGGCCCAGATAGACGTAGCAGCGTCTGCAGAAGAGGCGTCACCATCGTGGACGGCGACGCCACGCTCGCCGCCGTCGAAACGATACTGAGGCGCAGGTTGGAATGTCGTGAGCAGGCGCGTAGTCTGAAGCCGGGCGAAAACATTAGGCCCGGCTGCGCCAGTAGCCCTTTCAAGGAGGAGCTGATTCATTCATCTGCCACTCGGTGAGATCTCGATAATTTGAAGATACGACATACGGGTCCGTTGCAGCCACGGGGCCACTTTCACTTTGATCATGGAAATTAGACGGGAAATTCGATGACGCTGCTGTGCGACTTTCGCTTCACATTGTCCAGCGCAGGGGCGTTGGGGCCAAGACATGTCCCCACTTCTTTCTCCAGCAAAGCTAGTTGCAGCTAGTCTGAATATAGCCTAGTGTGAACAGAGCTATGGTGGGTATGCAGCATAGTGGGGTAGCTCTGCCGTTTTCTCTATTGCTTTTTGCAACTTTACTTACACTTTGTAGCACAGCAGGCACTACTATCCTATGGTTGCGAACATGGTCTCGGATAGTGGCATATTGACTGAGACGGACAGGTTCATAGTGCATACTGGCTTGCTGTAACAATGTCATCTAAAAAAAGACAGGGGAAGCGTTCTGTGCGGCCCCCATCCCGAGCTGGTCCCGATGCCACTGATACAGAAGCCGGATTCGCTGCTAGCGATGACGAACCCGTCTTCAAGAGAAGGCAGGCCAGCCTTTATGATGCTGTAGCAGGTTTGTGCATAATTCTCGTCAATGTCTATGACGAGCCCTGCTTACTGTCTCCTTTTTCCTAGGCCGTGTGACAACAACACTTCCTATCAGCTCTTATGAGTCCCAGCGGCCTCCCGTAAAAAACCACAGGAGAAATGCTGCTGACTCACGTCACAACTCTACTCTAGCGCCCGAAGAGGTGCTCTTCAAGCGTTCGGGTGCGCCCGTCCGCTACGCTGAGAAGGACATATACCAAGCCCATGAAGATCTCCCCGATGGCGGGCGAGGCATCCTCCCCGACAGTGACCTGCTGAAGACCATCCACAGCTACGCCAGTCACTTCTACAGAGATCTGCCTGCTAACAAGCAAACTGTCCACAGCGAGACCGGGACAGGCGTTAGCGAGCGAAGTATGGACGAGACCGCACTACTGGCTTTCGGTATCTTACTCGAGGAAGCTGGTCGTGAAGAGTTGGGTAAGAGGGGCGACCTTGTGTTTACAGAGGGCGTAGAGGTCGGAGAACCAAAAGGAGGACAGTCGGGAGAGGACGAGGAAGCTGAGGTGTTCGGAATCAAGGACGCGTCTAGATACGAAGCTCGTGGGCGCCTGAAGCGGCTTCGTGAATCTGATAGAGATGCCTAACACCGGTGTGCAGCTTGGTTAGACGATCGGCCATCTCTTGCGCATCCTGCTTGTATGTTGGGTTTCGCGTCTCGCACAGACTAATGTTCCAGGCCTATGGAATTCGGTCTTGCCCGTGCATCTCAGCAGATTTCGTATTATTAAGGGTTGGTCATATGGACTCAAACAGAAAAAAGTTTCTGCGCATAACACGGCGATCGCACTAATAAACCTACCCAAGCTTCACCGGTCTACTAGGACGTTTGGCTCCTATTGATAAGAATTACATATCAAATCTGAGCGATACGCACAGTCGCCAAGGATGCAGGTCGGCGACGATGATTTTAGGTCGACGCAAACCGGGGACTAGCATCAGTGTACCTGAAAAGGGAAGCAGGTCGTCTGACGGTGAAGCGAAATCAACGGAGAGGACTCCAAGCTGGGGGGATTGATTCGTCAGGCCATCAGTTCACCGCGGCCAAAGGTGGGTAAAACCGGTATATTACCAACGGTAACAGTCTTAGTACATGGGATGGGATTTCAGCAATGCCCAACCCAACATCGCGAAACTGAAACGTGATATCGCGAAACCTGCCCTATCGAGCACCGAGCTGCAGTAAATGTCCGTGCGCAACTTTAGCATATCAACAGATTAAAACGCCGCGGGGTACAAACACCCTCATGACCCCAAATGTATTACAAAAATAGGCTCCTTCCGTTTAAAACGACACTATCGCGGCCCCATGATGCTAGAAAACTATCCTAAAGCATTGGGCATCAAGAGATCTACAATACACTACATTAGTCGTTATCGCAAAGTTGTCCCTATTTCGTTCTACACTCAATTCATAACAAGGGGGATGCCTGTCAAGATCTTCGAACCCGGAAAAGAAGCTTTCTAGATAACCCGGGACTTCTTGCGAACGCCTGTGCACTCCCGGATTTTGCATCAGTCTATGGGAATGAAAGAAGGGGGAAAGGGACAATCAACCCACCTCTCACGAGTAATGACAGAATGACAGAAAGTTGATGGCCTGCGTCGATCTTACGGTCCCTGGCCAAGGGTGCCAATTAGTAGAATAGCCAGGGTTCTGACATGGGCGACCAGACATGGCTTTCATCCGGGGCCGAAATATCGCTTGTGAAGAACTGCCACCCCCGAAACAAACATATAGGGGATAAGGCTGGGAATAGTCAGTTGTTGGAAAAAGTGATCGCCGGCTACCGTTCATATCAAACTCATGAATGTTACGATACCACTCACGATACCACATACCACCCCTGCAAGAAAGAACAGACAAACATGTGCTCAGTAAACAACCCAGGCTACTTTACGAAGGTACCTTAGACTTCTTCGCGCAACAACAATGTCTTTACCTACCCCTACGGATGGCCCAACGAGATCCTGATAATGGGCGTCTAGGCGGCACTGTGCATTGTTTGCGTACGTGCGTGTGGCACAGCTGGCTTGGTACGCATGTGATGCTGCTGGCCAAGTTGTTATGCCGATAATCCATTTTCGCCGACACCAACGACGATTCCTTGGTTCTTCCTGCAATGGCTGAAGGGCTGAAAATAGGAGGCTTCGCTCTCGCCTTATGGTTAAGCGAAAACAAAGTTACTTCGTGTGTAACCTCTTGGATGCTATTTGTCAAGACTCATCGAGGGACTATGATCGAGTTCCGGATCGATATTTGTGCCACTAGACAAATGCCATGCGTGCATATCGTCAAGTCCTACCATTGGCTATCACATACATCTCACGTACTTTTGTCTTCCTTCGAGCTTTAGTCTTGTTAGATACCCACTATCTAACAAGACTACGACTAATTTACTGGATCTGGCCGTTTTGCTATTCGTCACGCGTTAATGTAGGTACTTGTCAAGAAAGTTGTCTATGAACGTCTGGTCCAATCTTTGTCTGGCACCCAGTTTCTTACGGTAAATAAAGCTTAAAATAATGTTTGTAGGAAGTTTGTATGCACAGAAACAACACAAGAGACGTTTACCCAGACACCTAGCTTGATGATATCATATAATTTCATGTTCATATATGCATATAATGCAGCTGCAAGTCAGCTTGCTTAGATTTCGTAGTTTGTTTTTAGCGGTCGACAACATGTGAAAGCATATGGTTGTTTCTAATCCTTTTTACCATTGCCCTAACATACAAACTTTTCGTTTCCTGCAGTTCCTCACCATGTAATGCAAGCGGTTGAGACGAAAAGCTACAAATGTACCTTGGCTGTTTACTTCAACTGTACTTAACAATATGTATCATAACCTCGACCATAGTAAAAGCATGAAGTATCTACTACATATAGATTACTACCAAATACTTTGGACGATACGACATATCGATCTGGTTCGGTTTCTTTTGGCTTGCTGCAGTAAACGCCTCGTCAGATTCTGCAGCACTTGAGTTGTACAGCAGGCAAGCGAGGCAAGCGAGGAGTAATTCATCCGTTAACGAAAAAGCGCCTCATTCTATAGATCCAACTGCCCGTTGTAGATATCAAGCGCAGCTCGTCATGTTTACGCTCAATACTTGATCCCAAACCTTGCATGATGGGTGTTCAAGTGAGATTAGCATCTGTTATTCAGGGTCCTGCGGAATCCTACCGCTCGTGGGGAAGACATACCGGCGGATATATCTCCGCTTATGCATTCTAAATACTTGCTACATTTAGTAGGCTATGCATACTTATTCGATGTGACATACCAGGCTGAGGCATCCAGGCATCAAGGTTCTTATTTATCAGATCACAGAGAAGCGGATATCATCTTTACCGTCTTTTCAATCATCGTACGTGTCCTTCTACATGCGAGAGGCGTTACCTTACCATCAGTATTCCCACTGTTCCAAGCTTTTACTTGTTGGAATACGATAAGGCAGGTATTGGTTCACTCAATACGTCTAGATCAGCTTATATTGGCACAGGAATAATATCCTATTCTGTCGAACCACGATTCCCATGGCAACAATCAGAGGTTGAGATCTCATGTTTGGACAATGATCGCCGGAGCTTCAACACGCCACTATGAATCTAGGTCTTCAAAATGCTTCCTCTTATGGACTCAGCTCCTGGGAAAGCAAATACTTGCTGACTTCCGTTAACCCGAGGAAACAGCGGCAGGAGACTGACTGACACAATTCAGGAGTAACAGCACGTCTTCTTCACACACTGAGTGGCGTTTGATGCTGGCCTGATCCAGTACAATCTACGATGCCAAACAAGAAAGCGAGGGCGCCTCATCGATCCTCACGATGCAAAGACCAACCGGTACCCAGTTCCGAACAAGCAAGATCCATCCATCTATCTCGCATTGCGAATTTGCCGTGGCTACTTTCTTCTTTCCACGTTTCAAAACAGGGACAGAATCGGCAAGCCACGTTCCGCGGAAACACAACGCGCCGAGGGCTGGATGTGTTGAAAAATGACGTGTCACGTTCTACACATCAAGATGAGCCCACTTTGAGATCGAAGTGGCTGCAATCACCCATCCGCATCAGGAGCGACCTGCACTGCCGAGACTCTCGGTTATCGGACGGCATACAATACAACTACGCTAGTTACCAAGAACCGAGTTGTCGTCACTTTATCTACAAGGCCGATGATAGCCATCCAGCCAGCGCAGCCTCGAGGAAACAAAGCAAACAAAAGTCGGACGGGATAGGTAGGTAGTATGCTGTGTGCACGGCTTCAGGGGGTTAGCGCGCAAAGTACTCCAACCTTCGAGCTACTGGTATCTTTAAGTAGCCCAGAGAGAAGAAAAAGAGAAAACGTCAGGACGTGCCACCAATACGGTATTATCTCATACGGCGCATATTGATCGATGCGACTGTAGGTAGGCAACCGGCGCACAACACTACTTCGGGATGTTTTCGTTGGTGGTGTGCTTGCCTTGGGGAAATAGTCCCCCTCAACGGCGCCGAAGTCACGGGACGCGCATCGCAGAAGATGCAGTAAGCAAGCATTCAGTGGACAGACCATGCGATAGCTTTCTTGAGCAACCAAATTTGAACCAATCTCAGCTCACGCGCGGTTGACAAATTGGTCAGGCGCCCGCTAGGTAGCTTTGGGGGCCGGCGCTACCCTGGTCGACCCGTATGCCTGGTTACTGGCCTGCGACTTTACCATATCTGTTCATAGGGGGAAATATATAGATACCTACATAGTTGGATACGGATCATTAGTTATCCATCATGCATATTCCTTCTTCATCGGCTAATTTAGCCGGAGTTGCTCAATAGTCATTGAGTGTGTAAGTGTATGCACATGTTGTAAGTGACTGGAAGACGAAGGAAATGGGCAGAAAACCCTCCTATTCTATCGTATTCTTTGTGTTGTTGTGTCATGTTCAGCATCACCTGAAAAAGGGTCTTACAAGGGTACGTAATATTAGGGCCAAGGAATGAAAGTTAGTTGTCATCGACGGGTAGAACCGTTATCCGCAAAGGTCTGGACGCGCAAGTTGAACGACCATTACGGCGCGCGAGAGGGCAAGACATCCCCACAATGCTGATGCCCAGGTCTTACACCAATACGCAAGCACGTTGGCAACAGCAGCACTGCGACGATCCGACGTGCGGTGGTGGCATGTTGCGGAACACATGACACGAGACGACATGCGGGCTGTTTTTCCCCCACAAAGCGTACCGGTAGAACCGAGGTTGGCATATGTTGGCGAAGAGGGTGACAATGGCAGTGGATGCGATGTCTCGAGCTGAGAGCGGTGGACGTCCGCCTGGTTTCTGTCCAGTGAACGCGTCGTTGAGGTCTTCCTCGCGTCTGTATATGTTGTATCCATACTGGGGAACTGTCCACCCAGCGGAGATCAAGTAGCGACACTATCTACTTAGGCACAGCCAGCTAATGGGGTTCCTCGACTCGCGTTCGCTGAGTCAGATCCGTTTGTGGAAAACGGGAAACATGACTTTTCGTGGCTGGAGCTTGCAAGCTGTCGGGTGCCCGAACCCCATCCGTGCGTGTGTGACTTACGTGCGTGCCATGCCTGGAGAACGAACGAGGTTGTTCCCTGATAAGCACGGTGCAATGTTGCTCAGCTCAGCGCAAATGGATTATCTGCCGCATCTACCTGCCTGCCGCTCGGCACGTGTACGGGACCGTCCTTCCTACCTTTCCCGCTTTCTCGGGGGCTGCATGTAAGTAATAGGTAACCATGCTGTGTGACCCAAAACTCAAAAGGACTCTGCTTGAATCATGTCAGAAACGTGCTTCTATGGGCACTAAACCTGGACTCGTTCATGTGTGAAGGGTCCCCGAAACACTTTCGGGCTTTTGCTGGAGTATATACAGAAAGCTGTTTGTTGATCGTAGGACCGAAGTGAAATCATAGAATTTCAAATATTCTGTGTTCCAAGTCTTATAACAGATCCTATCGTGTTTCTAAAGCCCGGTGCTCAATATCTCGGTGGGGTGGAAAATAAGCGAGCTTGAGGCAACATATTTGATAGGAAACGTGCAAGCGAGCGGGTTATTAAGATGTTGACCTGACTGTTAACCCTTTCCCATTTCGTGTGTAGGGGTCGTTTCATGTACCTGTATTTGGCATTGGTACCTGTCTATACCGCCTACGCGAAGAGCAGGAGCCTGACTCAAGTGCATCTAGTCGAACCTTGAAAACAGGCTCATGATTCGATAGGAAGTATTTATTACGCAGGTAACATAAACGATCAGCTCTGTCATGACGACACTCAAGATCGCCTACCTATACACAATACGATGTAATATACAAGTAACAGGAAGGGTAGTGACTATAAACTAATACATAGTAGGTATGTTTCAAGTGTGTCACGAACGAGTATTACCAGGGAAAACTAGTTATTGGGGTGACATGGGCATACAGAAAGTGCTCGGACCGCATTATTCTGGGCTCTGATTTGATTGCGCTGTCGGAAACCTGGTAACGGGGATTTCGCGTGTTACCTATAATTATATAATAGGGCTGAGTGAGAAATCTTACGGCAACACTATACATACATTATCAGAGGCAACTCGTGTACCCCTCCGCAGCAGCGAGACGTCTCTAGAACTTCATGTTTGCATCGAGGATCTGGTAAAATAACTTGCAATTACCTACGTATGTGCTGTAAATTACATAGTATTCGGGTCTGTTCGGGATTTGCATTTGTGGATTTCCTTAATGGTATCCATAAAACAAACCAGCATTCGTTCCTGGCAAAGCCCGTCATGAGCTTCCAGTCTCTTGGGTCCCAAAACGGCTGATCATTGGAGAAAACCCCTGAGATTGACAAGGAGCTTGACTTGGGATCGCCCCTACGTAGCTAACCCTCAGGAAGGGGTTGATGGGTGTTCAGGTTGCCGCAAGCTCCTTCGTATTGCGAGGACCATTGTATTATGTTTTACGGACTGCTTACCTATTTATGTATAGCGTTGAGGACACAGAAAGGTCGAGATGGTACTTCTTGGTCGGGATTACTAACCAATAAATGTTGGCGCTATGCACAGTGTACGATAATGACTATGGAGTTATATAAAGCTGTGGTGTACAGGTGGCGTGTCTATACTGTATTAACAAGGGCCTCTACACCGGTTACCCCACAGCCAATAACCGGTACATCAGTTGTCCGCCGTTATGCCTCTATTGGGTGCGGTAACAACATGGATAGAAATCGATTTTTTTTTCTCTATGGCTGTGAATACTGTAGTAGCGATTGGCGGATGAATGGAAGCGATGCCCACGCCAGATGGCGTCAAGGAACCTCTCGATAGGTTTTGGTGGAGTCAAGCTTCATGTTACTTGGCAGGACCCTGACGACATGACTCGTTTACTTTTATATTGTTCGGGCTCAACGAGGTTAGGCCTGGCCGTTTAGGCCTGATGGCGGTCTGCTGAAAAAGATCTACGCCATCGATAGGTACAGAATATCGCGTCGGTAAATGACCACATCGGCTATACGGCAGGCTTTAGGGTATGTTAATGTAAAAATTTATTACCTCCCCTTAAAAGCCTTGGGTAATGAACTGCTTAGGCACTAGAGAGTTACCTTAATGTTGTTAGTTATGGGGTTTACTTCGTTTGTTAGCCTCTAAGACTCCATTCTTGCTCCTAAAGGTCAAAGTACAGCACTTACACATTCAGAGTCAGTATCAACACGCTTACCATGCTTGGGAATGTCTGGGAATAGGCTAAACCTAGGTAAGTATACATATGTATGTGCAAAAGTGCCAGACATACTGTACCTGAGTCCACCTGCACTGGCCAGTGAATATAAATCTCCACTTCCAAATATCACTATACATCATGAGTAGGTATCATGATTCCACGCAGCCAGCTATTTATCTCCCGTCTTCGTGTAATAGTGATGTCGAACTGCTCTATGGAGTTGGAAACGCGTCTAAGTTTCAGCCAAACTGTACTTACGCCAATTCAGAACATCCGATCGTGTTACTAATGTAGTATACCTACTAAGTAGTAGGTATACTCCATACTCATTTGTTTAGGTGCATGAGCCAATGCAGTACCGGTAAATCATCGAACGATGCCCCTCATCGCTCATTGAAAGAATGCTCCATCTAGTCGAGGGGACCCATGTTATGCCAAGAGACAAAGAAATTATCGGTGACTGCTGCTACCTTGCTAACTAGCTAGCTACCTTAGGCTATATGTACTTGTATGTGTATGCTGAACACGTACCACGCATTTCACCGGATTACGTTGATTCACGTGCTCAACAGAGCATGCAGTGACTGGGGTTCTTAAAATTTGACAGCCGCTCGAAGTGCCCATCATCGCGTGGGAAGGCGGCTTATAGTATACCGAGACCGCCAGGGGTATGTGTTTATTATACTGTACACCTCTACCGTACGTCAACTTGCTATTCAACTGTGTTTTTTAACTTGCTGCTCTGGTAAAAAACATTGGCTAGTTGTACAACGTGGGCACCGTATTAGATAGTCAGACTGCATTGGTAGCGTGACCACATTTCGATGTGCTTATTCACCTGATGCAGATTTTCGAGAGATCTGTGCCAACCGGTCTCACATTTTCGTCAATCTTACCTCTATGCAAGTCGCTGGTTACGGCATTCCACTGTGACTTATCTCGATCTGTATGCAAAGCCCCCGGATTACAAGGCGAACGATAGCATCCGGCACCCGGGACTTAGTGCGACATTGTTTGTTGTGATTTAAACTACAATTACACCTCCTATGCTGGACTTAAGGCATTAAGATCGCATTAATATGCCTAGATAGCACCGAAACTCAGAACTCATGACTCGTATACTACGCAACGCGTATGGATAATGGCCTTATCCCCCACAATGTCAGCACTGATGCCAGAAGCCTGAATCCTGGAGGATCTACTACGCACTACAGTACACACGTGCTGGCATAGTGAGCTACAGCTTCGGAGGTATTATCAATCTTCGGATTCTTACTGATGTCCGTTTCAAGCATCAAGCATCGAGTTGTTGAGCGGCAGGACAAATGCGCTAAGATTATTGCTGGATCTCGCATCTGAAACGCGTCAAGGACTTCCTTTTGCAAAATAACTTTGTGATGAGGCGTTCGGCCTGGATGCGGCGATAGACTGAGAATTCGTTAGCCGTCGACCTTTTCTTTTGGTTGTTGAATATTCTCCTCTCTTATTTGTCCAAGTTTGACAATACCATTGATCCGTGATGCCCGCTTTCTTGGTATGGATTGCGTATATGCGTTAATCCAAGTCTTCTCGTTCCTTACTTACGCCCTATCACGTAGTGTTTGCATCACTGACTACGATGATCTATCATATCGTCCTCGCAATAACTTATCACAAACTCACAATGGGAATCGCGATGGCTACCTGAAAAAGAAAAGATAAACAGGTCAAGTTGCTTGAACCGGGTGGCTTTTACACCTTTCGACCGGTCAAGCTCCACTGCGAGTATGCAATTACTAATAGCCAAACATTCTATCATTCATGCCATACTTGTACGACTATGCCAGTCAACAACTATAACTTCTACAAGTGCTATCCTTGTGAGGGTGGAGGTTTCTTTTTCAAGCATATATCTCAACCAGACAACGTCTGAGTCCTCACCGCAAGGTGAGGCCAGCACTTCGGGGGCATTACTCTCTATCCGACGCGACATTACGGTCTTTATCTCATCAGAACGGATTTTCAAAACGGAATTCGAAGTTGCTTCATGCATTTGATACACTAACGAGATACATGTGGGCAGTATCCGTACCCCTTACAGTTTTACAGGGTTTAGGATACCGTATATTTGAGCGCGCTTAGTTGAAGCCAAGAACCTCCATCCTTGGCCAACCATTATTTTTTTGAGGGCCTTCATGGCCTCACGTTTGGGACCATGCAAGTGGTTTGATGTTGTCGCGTTCGAATGGACATGCGGCCGCAATGAATATACTATTAAAACAAGTCTATTGGTGCAAACGGCCTTCTCCATCGACCAACCAACCAACCAGTTGTGAAGAACGGCGAACGTACCTCACAGTGACCTTATCCGTTCCTTGTCCAAGAGGTTCTGGGACCAACAGAAATTTAATAGGGTCCGATCTGGTCATATCAATGTTGGGGAAGTGCCACTTCCAAGTGGTCGAAGCGAGGGCCAACACGACAACCAGTCGCTATCTATTCCCCCCGCCTCCTCCCCTTCGCGCTTCTTGTCGGCTTTTTATGCCAGTAACCTCTCGCCATATTGGAACGGGAACGGTGTACGGCACATACCATCATTCTGATTCGCAGTTGTTACAAATGTTATAACTAAGCTGTGTACCGTGAAACCTCCGCAGACTCCCGATGTCAGATTCCCCCCACTAACTACTACCTTACCGTACCAAACAGCCAGAGTCGCAACGCATATCTCTACCCTGTACAAGTGCCGCGCAAGTCGGAGGGCGTGCATTTGTTCTAGCCTCGCCCAAAAACCCAAGGGCGCAAATCTTTACCGCATTAAAGTCATGTTCTCAGCATCCCACCGGACTAAGTATACTTACTTACACACTAACAAACCAGACCGGAAAAACTCCATCCTTTTTTCATATAGCATAATCGGCATTTCTCAACCCGAAGTTATACATCATAAACATTTGTCTAGACCATTGTATTCTCAAAGTGTTCTGTAGTTATCACATCATGATGATTGACATACTGCGCGGCCACCTTCTCCTGTTGCTGTTTTATTTGCATTCTACAACTATAGTTGGATGAATGATCTCCGCGTACTGAGGAGCACTCGTTGAAGATGGAGTTACCCATATCCCATACCAGCGGGCAGCTGATTAATGGCCCATTAAGGTTGTGCCAAGCCTATGAGATTTCCCACAGCCGTGGTCGAAAACACCGAATACAACTCAAGATAAGGCAATAACACCCTTCTGAGTCGTTCTATATGTTTATGAACATATCATCACACTTTGTTCGAGCGTCGCATTTCTGCGACCAAACAGGGGCCATCACAGAAGCGAACAAGTCGCACTTGGATTCGTAAATAGCCTGAGTGGTCTACTGCCATGAGGTTAGCGGGATGCCAAAGTGGGTATATAATTGGGAATAGGATCACCTGCATCGAACTGCGCCTGTCATCTATCCTACGTAATAGGCAAATCAATTAAATTTGTTGAGTAGTCCGCTGGACAACTTTGCATGACGGAACCTGAGGCTGACATACATATAGGAACACCTCGGTAATAGGGCGGAGAGCTTCCCATAAAGTCAAGAATAGCCTTTGAAGAACAAATCGTGGCAGACCAAGACCTTCTGGTTCCAATATCCGGGTTCAACCGTTTTGTCCCTTACAGACAGCTTGCGCGTCGGAGCCCCGTCGGTATCACCATTTTCTACACTACCTACATGCTGCAAGCAGCAGTATATCGTAGTAAAGGATCTGAGTCACATTGACCTGTCATCGCCCAAGTTGGAAGGCTCCCTTACCTATTCTCCCTCTCTGCTTCAGAGGCATATGCACGTTTCTGGCAGCTTTGTGGTGCTGACCACCAAGGAACGATCTGACTCCGTATGATGTAGGTAGATAAGTAAGTACCTACTTACTAGGGTGTAGGCCTATCTCCGTACCGAAGGCCGAAAGGCTCTGGTCACCTTCGACGGTCACTTTTATTCCCATCCTGCCCAACACCGACTCACCGCTTCTCATTCAGCTCCACGAACGTAACAAGAAGCAATGATGAAATGGATATCGTGCTCCCCTCTGCCGTAATAGACTCGATGCTGTGTGTGCAAGTGGGCATGTAAAACTGGGCAGAGAGTGGCGCCTTATCCAGAGACTTGTCTTAACACAACATTCTATATGTATGGATCCTTATCGATCAGTTGTCGAGGCGGTTGTGATTAGAACCACCTGGGCAAGCTCCATCTATGTAATACAACCCAGGTACGCAGTAGTCTCATGCTGAGAGCAACTTAAAAAAACCGTGCGGTATATTCGTCTACATCAGTTTTCTACCGTATATGGAGGCATGGAGATGAATATTCCGTCATGGTGCAAAACCCCGTACACACTACATGGTTACTCTCAGCGCAATATCGTTAGCAGATGCCCACAGCATAACAACCCATGTACCTTTCTGCCCCATCTCAGAGGTACTGATACATCGTAGGTATGTTGTACCGATGGCATGGCTGTCGCTCATCGACCCCTCCGCCGCCCACGCTTGACCGGGCTATCCTTGTCGGCTTACCCCTTGTCAGCCCCCTTGTCGGGCATATCCTAGTCGATCCACTCCACCATCGATAGCCAGCCCCCCCTGCCGTTGTGCTCCAGAGGTAGCTCCAAGTTAGGTACACTAGCTACCTAGGACACAGTGTTTCTGCTCTGTGCTGATTATGCTATTGCTGCTGTAATGCTCCATATCCCTAAACTACAGTATACACTGTACTCGAACTCAGAATGTACCTTATTTACTGTCATCAAGTCAATCTATCCCAGGCCCTAGGGACCGAGTTGTGGATCATGCTAGGCAATGAGCAGAAAGCCATGGGCTGGAGTCACCCTCGAGAGAATCCTGGAGCTACCCGGGCTGGTCAAGTTGTGGTACAGTATGTCGTCGGCGTCGTTGCGCGACAGACTCGCTCATTCGCCAACAAAGCACTTTCTTTTTTTCTCGTTTTTATATGTATGAACGTAGCTTTGGTCCACCATCATATCTTGCACGCACGGCTTTGCTGGCTCCAGCTCGACAGTACTTGCATACATCCCTACATACATACTGCTTGGCATAGCCTCAAGTAGTTCTCTTGAGGTCTTGTACGGGCGAAACACCTAGTACTACCTATACTATAATCCCAGTCCGACGGTCGAGTCTCTGATGCTCCTGTCCCTGCCCAACTGCGCACGCTTTGCTGATCTCTACACCTTCGGCTCTAGTTTGGGCTCAAGCACTATTGTGGTACAAATTATATCACAAGCTTCCTTCTTCTGTACGCAACGGCAAGGGCTCTGCCTCATCCAATAGCACGATAGTGGGATTACCTACCGGTACACTTGGGTACATAGCACGGGCTGTCCAAGACACAGCACTAGAGGGCGTTCGTTGAACAGGGGACCTGATACCTTATACCTTGGTACGGAGCGGGAGAGAGGCGAGTGACAAGTCGGCAAGCTTCAGTAGCGGGCATCATCGTCGAATTTTCCGTCTTCGCCTCTCCGTCTTCCGTCTGGGATCGGGCAACAAGTACACCTCCACTACCTTATTTATTTTTACCACGTCCAGCGTACGACGTACAACAAACGTACTATACTCCCGTACGCCCGTACTCTAGTACGAGCCCAGCCCAGCCCAGCTTAGCACAGTACCTGTCTTGCCTTGCCTTGCTTGCCTGCCCGCAAGTAAGTGGGCATCACGCAAATCACAACCTCCACACCCCAAAACCGAGGAGAGGCCGATATTCTCTGGTTCCTGTTCTGGTCTGCCTTGCCCGCCGGGGATCCTCACTCTTGCCATCCTCGAGGTCCTCTTTTCCATGGCCACCTCCCCTGATCAGAGTTACGTCGTTGTCGAGTTGATCCGTGCTTGTGTTTGGCCAGCCGCATGACCGGAGCTCGCAGATATAACCAACCAGTCTCCCAAGCATGGAACCTGTCGCGCACCCGACCAAGCGACCACGTCTCACGACTCCTGCTGCTGCCTCATGGTCGAATAAACTACACGGCCAAGCCGTGTCGCTGCCGCAACCGAACCCTGCACACCACCCGTCCGTCTCGGGAGGCCCTCACCACCCACCGCCGCCGCCAGCTCAGTATCAACCACCGCCCTCCTTCTCGCGTCCCCCAGAGCCTCCGCTGCCGCCAGCTCACCACCAGCCTCTCGACGACCACCGGCATCACCACCATGAACACGAGCTTTACCCTCCGATCCAAGACACGCCCCGCCAGCTCCCGCCCTCTCCAGCTCACCCGCCGTATCCCTCGTACCCCTCACGAGATCCTATCGTGAAGCGCGACGTTGGCGAGGAGCAGGCTCTCCCCCAACTTCGTCGCCCGAGCTCCACCGGCCACACCGTTGACGGTCTCCCTCCTACACCGCATGGTCCACCGCATCCAGTCCAGCATCATCCAGAGGACCCGCGCCGTCACATGAACTTCGACAACGGAGCGTCGATGCCGCATTCGCCGGCGCTGTACCGGCCGCCATCTCTGCCTCAGGGCTACCACCCTCCTCCCCCGCCAGCGGCTCAGCAACCACAGCACTATGAGGCCCCTCATGGCTACGGACCACCGCCTCAGATGTATCCCGCGCTGGAGATACAGAATGCCAGTGCTAAGCGGAAAGCGCAAAGGGCGTCGCAAGTATGTTTATGAAGGGAAATCCCGTGTTCTCGAGACCAGACATGTTTATTACGTATATACAAAAGATCTGCGACAGTTGCTAATGCAAGTGTCTCATAGGCCTGCGATAATTGTAGGCAGCTCAAAGCCAAATGCGACGAGACGAAACCCTGTAAGAACTGCCGCGAAAAGAATGTCGAGTGCAAGTACAGAGATCCCCCGGCAAAACAGTAAGTTGGGTTTATTGAGACAGGTGAATTATGAATGTTAACACTAGATTAGACCCGATAAGATGTCCTCAGATATCCTGGATTTGCTCGGTGAATTGAAAAAGGCGATAAAATCCATGGATGCCAAAATGGACCGGTTCGACAGACTGGAATCCCGCTTAGCTAATCTAGAGCATATGGTAATGCAAGGGAATCCGGACTTGGATAAGATGAAACTCGAGTCTATCGAGGAGGATGACCGACCCAATCCTCAACAGACCTCTATCGAGGATGCCAGGGACATCCCTGAGGAGGAGGCGACAGAGGTATCAACACCAGAGCCAACCAGCGTCGTCGAGGCTCCCTTGAGTCTTATTGAGGCTCACGAAACGCTTCGACAAGGAGAGTACGACAATATCGAAGCCGAGCCAGGCCCGACGGTGCCACCAGGGCGCCCTGCTATACCTCCGAACCACACGACACTCGCTAGTCTGTTGTTGAAGTGGCCATCTATCCACAACCTGGTCCATCATATCTTGATGAATGAGGGAATTCGCTATGTGGATGAATACCCGATCCGTCAAGAACAACAGAGGGGCGTGCTTCGGCTGTTTGGGAGAGGTGAAGGACCTGACTCGGATACTCGAACATTTGATAAGGGCACGCCGCAGGACCTGAACATGATCGATAGGGACGATATCTCTGATGCCGCTGGCCCCACACCTGGTCCTGAGATCTGGGGTCAAGTGGGAGGCCTTGCGCCCGGCCCAGGAGTTGACTACA
This sequence comes from Xylaria cubensis, assembly GCA_022385715.1. Classification (NCBI taxonomy): domain Eukaryota; kingdom Fungi; phylum Ascomycota; class Sordariomycetes; order Xylariales; family Xylariaceae; genus Xylaria; species Xylaria cubensis. The sequence goes on along the minus strand of MU279015.1, from coordinate 686,294 downwards.
AAGGAGGTGCATTGAACTCAGATGGAAACCCTGATTGGGAACCAGCCAAGATCTGGAAATATGTTTCAAGCTTCAAGGAGCATATTCTCAATATGCACCCCATCATCATTCCTAAGGAGCTTGATGCTATGGTCAGGGTGTTTCTCGAACAATTGCCCAAATCGTCGAATACTCCAAGTAATAAAGCGGGCAACTTCTCCGCGGGCTTCATCCAACCGGCCCCAAATCCGCCTTCATCTATGCCCGAGATTGGGAATAAGCGCAAGCGATCTCCAGCCAGTGACGAGCCGAGTCCGGGCATGAGCTTTAGAAAGCCGGGCCGCCCTTACAGAAACGTACAAAGCGCTCTTGTTCTCATGGTCCTCGCTCTGGGTAAGATATGTCTTCATAAAGGCAATATTCCCGAAGTCGTGCACGAACCCGACGATTTCACGAGCAATTCTCCTTTGGTACGCAATGGTGTTCTGGCATCTCCTGGCCAAGGCTCACCGGGCCAATTCGCCCCTTCACAGTCCTCGGGATTTGCCTCGCCAAAAGGGGACGACCGAGGTGTAATGATGAGCCGAAGGTCGTCCTTGCAAGGCAACTTGCCATTTAATAGAGCATCTTCAACGCATAGGCGCAACATTGATGTAATTCCTGGACTTGAATACTTTGCACTCGCATCTGACATCATGGGCGGAGATTATGGTGGTTTTTGCCTAAGGCATGTATATGTCCATATTCTTGCCGGATTGTATCACGGGCAACTGGGACGTGTATTGGAGAGCTGGGAACATATATCCACAGCGAGCCGGAAACTTCAAGTTGTATTACGACCGTGAGTCTTAATCATTCTTCATGTCAACCGTCACGTGCTACTAACATAGACTGAAAAGGAGCCTCGGCCGTCTTTCAACACAAACCCAATGCAACGCAGAGTCTCGAAGGGACAACCAGCTATCCTTCGCTTTTTGGACATGTCTACAACTGGAAAGGTAGGCCGTTCGCCTGTTGCAGCGGTAACTGTTAGACTAACCTTCAACAGCGACATACTGGCCGAATTACAACTTCCACAGTCGGGCATTCTGGCGTACGAATCGCAAATGCCTTATCCAAATGGTGTATTTGCTGAGAAGCACGGATTTTCCATGGATGTGGTGCAAAGTTATGTGGCGCAATTGTATTTGCGAAAGCAGCTTAACAGAGTGCATAATCTGCTATATAACCCGAATCCAGATAACAGCCATCGCCCACATTATCAGTCGATCAACGACGAGATCAATGAGATCCAGGCTGTTCTTGGTGGTGCTAGGGATACGTGGGTGCCCCCGTCTTTCAGGTGGAATGACGACGATCCTCCGCCAAAGGACATACTTGCAGCACGGCTCCGGGCCAAGTATTGGGGCTCGCAAGTCATTCTTTACCGACCATTTTTGAGAACCATCCTCGACGTGGAAGCACAGACTCCATTGACCTACCAGCATGATCATGCGCCACCTGATATGATGGTTTCTGCAAGCACCAATGAGCAAAGTACAAAAGAACACGACATTCGCACGCTTCAAAATGCCAAGTTGGCGATACGAGCACTCATCGAGAGTACCCGCGCGTTTCATGGTATAGATACAGGCAAGCACCGTATTATCGTTACCAACATCTTCGGGACTGCCCATGCGTAAGTTGTGAACCGTGCAGTGCGTGTTATTGTTTATATATACTGACTTATCCTGTAGCCAGTGGGGAAATCTATTGACTCTGGCGGCGTGCTACAAGAACGAGACTCTTCGCTCTTGCATAACCGCAGAAGAGCTGAGCAGTCTTTTCTCTCGCACCATCAAGTTTTTCGCGACATTTGCTCAGCCGTCTAGTGCGCTTAGGCTGGACATGAACATACTCACTGGTCTAGCGAAGGAATTAGGATTTGCGCCTGAAGAGATGGATTTGAGAGCCGATTCGAGCTTCTCAAGCGCCACCAGTAGTGCGGTGATACCTCCGGTACATTCAACTGCTAACAACTACCACTTTCATAGCGCTCCATCACCCTCTATGATGAGAATGCATTAAAAAATGCCATCACAGATATGGCTTGGTCAACATTGAGATTCATATCGAAGACCAATGAGAATTTTGAGCAGTGATATGCTTACTCTATGGAATACTAACGCAACCCGCGTTTTGGAAGATGGTTCATTGTTGCTGAACCAAAACCCAACCTGGAATTAGCGCCAACTGTTTTTTCTGCAGCATGTGATTGCGGATGATACCCCTGTGCAAGCACTTTCATGGCTTAGCAACGCGTATATATTAAACGGACCTATTTGCCTACAACTGTATTGGGAAAACAACACCAAAAAAACAGCTACGTTGCTTGCATATGAAATAGGCGTGCAAGACGTACATGGTCGGCTACATACTGATAATTTAGCATTAACGTGGCTCTCGTCACAAATCTCTGATGTCCTCTTGAGACGGTTGTCTGGAGTCTTGTTTGTTTTTTTCGAACGGCTTGTGGTACCTCGCTGTATAAGTTGATACAATACGGCTGGGGTAATTTAGACGAACGGCACGTAACTGGAGCGGCAGCATTCCTTTCAGAGCCCAGGAAACATTGGTGCATGGCGTTACAATCGGGGCGGACTTCTCCTATTTTTTGTACTCTTTCTTTTTTTTCACTGGTTCTTACCAGAGGCCGCGGAGGAGATACCATTTTCCTTATACATACTACTGGTCACTCCGGGGGGTTGTTCGCCATCATTTAGCATCATACCATTGCTTGCTTGCTGTCACACGGGAGGACGGTATTGGGGCATACAATGACAACGTGGTCAGCAGAGGGGGAGGCATTTGTGATTTTTGTGTGTACTTGGTAAACTTGTATATGATGCCGTCTATTCAAGTGGTCGGCCGGGGTTATAATCATAGGCCACCAGACGCGTGGTAGGGGACGGTGACTAAGGCTTGGATGGCTCAGTCCAAGGGGTGGCCGAAGTCTGGGAAGAGTGGAATTTGAGAGCAGTATCCAGATATTCATCCACTGCATTGGGCGTGGCTTGAACATAAAAAGTTGACAAGCAAAGACGAAAATCTGGCTTTGCATAATCACTATCTAAGGATCACTTTGAGATAACAATATAATGAGTATAAATAAGATGTCAAAATTCAAGTAAAACCTGTGGAGTCCCCGAAGCCATACTATACACACTTCTAACTTTTTCTCTAACAGTTTGTTGATGCTCGTAACATAATGTCTACAATACTGGTTGATGTCTCGTCACTTCGAAGCCGCTAATTCGGAATCTCGATCGATTTGCTTTGAAGCTGAAGCTGAAGATCTAGAACTAAAACGACGACGCCTCTTTTCACTTACGCCATACCTACATGTATATCTCCGAAATCACATGATGACAAGTTTCTTACTCATCATAGCTAATATATTTAATGGTTAGGCTGAACTGATCTACCATACCTACGCGTGACGCGTATTTTGTGGCGCAAACTACTGTACCCGAGCGTGTAAGGCCGTTTTTGGCGGCAGCTTGGCGTTTACCCAATGGGAGGATACCCACGGTTTAAACTTACTTTAGGAACCGTACCGCTGGGTTCGTTCGCGGACGGAACGAACGGACGGGGGGATGGGTAGGTGCGGGCAGGCGGGAATTGCGGGAGAGAACCTTGATGGACCTGCGGAATTACATAATTACATAATCAACTGCACAGCTGAGCATGGTTGGTTCAGCTGTAATTTGGTGGGTACTGTAAGTTCAGTTTAATGTACACCGCCGTTGTAGATCTAGATGTTCTTCTATCTTGTCTACATACTTACATACAATATTGTATTTTCAACACTATTCTAATCACACGTCAGATACAACTCTGTACTGTATATATGTATCGGACTTAAGAGTTAGTTGATATTACGCGTGATAGATAGGTCCGACGGAGGGGAACGCGTTCAAATTGCATACCGTATATGACGCCATAAAGCTTATTTTTACCAGAACTGTGTTAGTGCTGATTGAACATCATCCTGGGAGCTGATCTTAGAGTTTCCACTGTATGGGTAGTATAATATTGCCCAGATGCCCTGGAAATGGTAATTAGGGTATATGTACAGCATCTCCAAGGTAAGTTAGCAGCTTCGATCTAGTGTAGCAACTAGCTCTTACACAACCCTGATGTATATATGCCAGATTAACTATCTGTTATTCCTATTTTGTCTCTAGGTGAGGATGGGTAAATACACACCTGAGGATCAAGGTGTATTATTAAGCATCTCGTGAACATTACCTCTTACGCTAAGGTGCCGATGGCGTAAGCCTGCGGCATACCTAATGCAGAACTTGTCCAGGGCAATTTTGTGCATACTAAAATGCCCGTCCACAAACACGACTTGACGAGCTCGATACGAACCACGAGCTGAAAATAAACATCCTTCCATCCAGAATGTCACGGTGTTTGGGACCCTATAGAAATTACGTTGTTCCTAAAAATGATGATAGCAGCCTTTTTAGAACTGGTCTCATAACTGATCTGGATACCGGCACGGGATATACACACAAATTGGCATCAGCAGGTACCCGAAACTAAATGCCGACGGTGAGCCAAGATAGACAAGTATCCAAAGCCAGATGTGATCGCCAAATACCGATCGTGGGTTATTATTTTGTGCTTCCAGATCGGACGAACGAGAAATACGAGATGAACGAGCCATGGCATAGATACATACCTGGATAACATGGATATTGGTATAGCTTAATCTATCTAACCCTGAGGGGGACTCCCGTTTTTGGAGACGCTGGTGGCAGCAGAAATGGCACCACTATTGCTTGCTGGCCTTATTGTAGGTCGCTGTTTTAACATTGCTTAGCTAAACGCTTCAGTTTCAACCTTTTTAAACGGTGCGTTTCTTGATTAAAATCTCTTGTAGCACAAGACGAATAATATTATACAAAGTGAGAATACCAATAGAATGGCCTGGAAGCGTGACCGCAATTATGAAGTGTATAACTACTTTTATGTAGTATCGAAAAGTAGCTGTAAACTTGTCTTACCAGCATGGTAAAATGCATATATCAAAGTACCAGACATTAGGTTCCAGTACAGTGGTAGCCTATGTGCAAGTATCCAAGGCTAGAGTTCCGGCCTATTCACAAAAAACAGGGTTTCCCCTATCGGTACATACCTTACAGTATCTATACTATGTATGTAGGTACAGACGTGTACTTATTCCGAAGAAAGTCTAGAACGACTAAGAAGTTGACCAAAGTTGCCTGTCTTTCCTGTTTCTGTGTAGTGTAGTGCATGGTTATGGAAACGGACTAGAAAGAAAAAAAGAAACAAAAAAAAAATCCCAGAAAGGTTATCGAATTATCTGGAGATCCTATACCTCCACTTCATTGGATGGATCAGCCGTCCCAGCTAGATGGATCCTGCAAGATGACTTTCCCAGGGGTAAATCCAGTTGCGTGGATTTTCGCCGAGTTAGGTAATAGAACTAATTTTATGAATAGTCCTATGTATCGACATACATACATACATATGGTGCTAGTACAGTTATAGATTTGGTTATGGCTTGAACGGGCAGTTGAGAATGACGAATATGCCGAGCGGAGGGTCTACCACGCCGAGAAGCGGGCCGATCAAGAGGAAAAGCGAGTCCGAGATTGTAATGCGAAATTCGTTACGGTTTGCATCTCAGCTTGTTACTGTGAAATGCTCAGCGCAATTATCTACATACACTTTGTTGTTGTATCATCGCCGTCTACCGCCGAGCTGCTTCCGTTGCCGATGTTCCGATGTTACTATACCCCAGCGCCACCAAGGCGAAACTCGCCGATATTGTTTAGTACCCAATCGTAGGACCTCAACGTCCCCATTGTGACCTTGACCTTGTTCGTGGGTCTTTGGCTCCATAGCATCAATATGTCAACAGTAGGTAGTTAGGTGAGCCAGGGTTATGGAGCAGCCGGCAACCTCAGTTGCCTGCCTGTTCATCTGGGTCAAGGTATTGATACTTCTCCGCCTTCTAGATAGACCGATCTACCGCCGCCGGCACAATAAAGTAATCCGGTACGTTCCGCAAACGTTCCGCCAGATGCTTCACTTCCGACATCGACATAAGTACCGCTGACGTACCTCGCCAGTGATGAAACCAATGTGGCGCTCGCGATGATTGTGCTATCGTTCTCATGTTCATCTAACTGGGGGCCCTACGTGCTCTCACCGTAAGTCCAAGTTTCATATATCCAATGGCACGACGACAAAACATAACCAGCCGTCCGGATACGCGGCCTCGCGCATGAGCTCCTCGAGGGGCGCGTGGAATGGCACACGTGCGCCATGCAGGATCGCCGCGGCAAGGACGGGGTCCCGGCTACTTGGGAATAGCCTGGGGAGCAGGTTGCGCAATGCTGCGCCCACAGTCTGCGGGGTGCCTGCAGAGATTGTCGCTGGTTAGCTTGGCATGATTCTTTTCTTTTTCCGTCGGCGTTGCGGTGCCGACGCGAAGCAGGGGGAAGGGGGAGTTCGGGTGTGGAGAAAGTCCAATGCGGGTGAGAGACATACGATCGTTGATCCGGGGTTGAACAAGGGACTGCATGACCTTGAACGCGCCCGCCGAGTTGTTTGCACTACCTGTCACATCGCTCGAAGACGTTGGGATGTATATGCGAATTGGCACATTCTTAAGCTCGCGTGACGTGTTCAGCAATCGCGAGTTCACCTTATTGAATGATGCATAATCATCTATCAGATATGTCAGATTGAGTGAGTGTCGATCGGACGAAGTTGGGAAGGCAAGGGTGTGTATTTCAGACTTACTGTCTTGAACCGCGTTCCAGAGCGCCGTCGTATTTTCTTTAGATAACGACATGATCTGTTTGGCATTGCCATTGCGTATGAAGTCTGCCTGTCACCAGTGTCAGCCCTGACACTTCTTAACAAACACACGCGTTCTTGTGCTCGTCTCTGTCTAGATAAGGAATACTCTCATCTTCAACTGCTCGTAAATGAATTAACTGACCTCTTTCGCACTGTTCAGGAAGGTGTCTCCGATATCCCAGCTGATGCCATCACCAACAACTAACCGCCACGGCAATGTCGGCTGGTAGAGATCGACCAACAACCCGACTGCCAAATTCCGGATCAGCACGTCCTCGTGGTGAAAGCTCGAGCAAGGCAGTCCGAAGTACGTGGATAAGCGGGGTAGCAGCAACGCCAAATAACTAAAGCGCGGCACCGCTGTCACGAAAGGAGTGTTGGGTGCGCTCGCGTGCGTGATGTACAAGGGGATCTGCAGATCCCATAGGGTCTGGGGAACGGAGGTGCCGGTACTCATTTGCAGCTCGTCCGTCTGTCTCTCTACCTTATCTTGCTTGTCACGGGGTAGTTTTATTGGATGTACGGTATTAATGTCTGCCTTGTATAAAAAGTAGGAACAGGGGCCTTGATCAATCCGGCGGGGTTGATAAGATCTCGGATTCACATCGCTTCCTCGCTGCTTTTGTCGGTCATTTTGCTATATGCTGGAATTCGGCATCCGGAGTTGGAAGCAGAACACTCGTGTCTCCGTTATCTTCCGGACGGGATGATAAGCTAAAGCTCGATGCCGCCCGTAGCCACGTGGACGGTGAGAGGTGTGACTGGATGTTTGGTAATAAGTTTGGACAGGTGAGTGTTGGGGCATTGGAAGTTGAGCCACAGTTGACATCGCCACTACGACGGTGTGTGTGTGGCTTAGCGTGGCCAGGAGGTCAGGTAAGCGCTTGAAGTACCTATGTACCTTGAAGCATCGAACGATGTCAACAATTGTCGGATCGATATTCTTCTGCAGGGTTCAACCGCTAGATATGCACATGGACCCTACAAGGACCATTACAAAGCATGTGTAAGTTTGCAATAAACACCAGCGATCGATCCAGAAACAGAGATGGGCTGACACCACTCACAGAGGCACACTATGCCACATGTCTAGTATCTGCAGTTTCATTCGAAATGTAGTGATACTAGGTCAGCATATTTGGAGACGTGGAGCCTATAATTTGGAGTCAGTTCGAGCTATCCCAAGTCTGTGGACAGAGCAGCTCTTGAGTTCATCCGTAGCATACTTGACGAGGCCTATGGCGATACCCACAAGTCAAGTCAATTTGCCACCTAGGGAACCGGCTTTGGTTCCTTGCATACGGGAAACAGCCTGAAAGAAGATTGTTTTCGTAGATTGGAAGGCCAATCGACCGTTTGTGTCAGATTGACTTACTACTCACGTTTATTGTCTAGTAAATTGCCTTCGCTGGAGTTGGATTCTGGGCACGAAAACTTAGAGATGAGGAGCGTCAAGCTTTCCAGATCTAAAGAATCGAGACAAGAAAGAAGCGTTAGCGAGATATTACGATGGAAGGTTGCCTTTCGTGTGGAATAAATTGTCTGTTCCTTGTTAATTAGCTGACACACGTGACAACACGCCTAATTTGCACTGAAGCTCTCGGAACATCCTAGACACCCCTCTTACTCTTAATGGTGGTATCTTGTCAGTTAACCTCCTTATTCAGGGTGACAGCCATCAATCACCATAATTGCTTACGCTAAGCTCGGGTGATGAGCTGTCCGACCCCTTAGTACAATGACGCTTGAAATAGGTAATAGCTACGCGGCAATCGCTGTTTATTCGTTTATTGTTTGTTCACTTATCGATTTTTGCCCTCCTGACTTCCTTTACTCGCTTGCGTCTCTTCCCATGTGTATTGTTTTTCTTTTCTTTTCTTGGCAGCAGGAGCTCAAGGCCTCGTGGCCACCGGATTAGCTTCAAGTAGACACCCTCGACAAGAAAGCATTGGGCTTACATGGTGTGATTGCCAACTAATGTCCTTGCAGCCAGTTACGTTCGCATTACATGCGACGGGAGGATGCGAACTAGAACAGCTTGGATGTTGTTTGGTATGACCAACCTAATTGGCCCCGTGGTCCACCCGTCGACTTATAGGAAAGCCTTCGTAGTCTCACATATACTTAGTTGGTTGGCATTCTCTAAGAACATCTTGATTTATTGCTAAGACATTCTATGCACCTATTCTGACTTTGATAGAGGCTAATTAATGTCAGATCGTAAATATCTAGACTCAAGTCTCCCCATAAAACCTGACTAGGTGGCAGTTCATTTGCTGATAAATCGTATCCCCATGAAAGCCCTTAGTTGCATTTTTTACTACTCATAGGAGGATAGGAGTGCGTGTTCTGCAACCATAGGGAATGAAGAGATATCCTAGTATGATTGGCACAGTGATATGAACGTTAGGTGTATTGAGCGGGGACGAACAAAAATGTCAGTATCCAGGAAGCAGGTCCATCAGGAGGTGCGTCTGCGGGAGACAAAAACAAAACGTATATGTTAGGACCATGCATGGAGCACAGGACTGTGACACTACAGGATATTAGTGTCCCAACCATAGATGATTATAAGAGCAGATGATCCTCCTTCTGAGGTGAGGTTGTTCGAGACTCCCCAAACTTGGTGGTACGATTCGTCTGTTTGAAAACGGGGCGCAAGAGTGAGGCGGACAAGGTTGCTGGAAGCGGGCTCGGCGGGAGCCACAAAGTTGATCAAGCAAGACGCGGATGCAATGCATGTTCTTTTACATCTCAGCAACATTCACCCTAGCGGTGAATGAAACATGCAGTGCAATGTTGCCGGAGACGCAGGTTCCACTGCGGAGTCGGTCGGGTATCCTGGAGTTAATGAGGCTGATCTAACGAAAGCTAATATAAATAGTTGGTGCCTCTTGTTGCGTATCGAAGACTGATGATACCCAACGTGCTTTGATAGGAAGACTCAACACACATCCAACTCGACAACCCAATAAACATGTCGTCTGCTCCCATGAACAAATATTGGATTCCACATCATGAGATCAATAAAAAAGTCATCACACAGGAACTTCAGTGTTATCTTGGCCCGGAGGCTACAGTGAGACCGTATACACGACAAGTACGATAAACGACGAGCTCATCAAGTACAACACTTACACATCCTTGCAGGGCGAGGATGGCTACCTTATTACCACCCCAGGGGCCTGTTTGACGGATGTGAGCTGGGGTCCGTTCTCGGCGTGGCTGTGAGACGTTATTAATTTCCCCTCAGGAGCAAATCGACGACATTTGTCTCAAGTCAAAGGAGTTGTGGGAAAGGCAAGCTGCGGCCAAAGCTCAACAGAACCTAGAAAAGCCGCTCAAACGTCCGTTACACCAGCCAGTTCTCATTTCGAAAGGATCAGGTTCGGGAACAGGATCAGTAGAGACATCGAAACGCCGCAACAACCGAAGAGGTGTCTCGAAGCGATCGTATACCGACAGAAGAGGGTGTGAACCATCCCGAAATTGACACTTAGCAGACACGGATCCAGCGAGACGGCAGGCTGGCGTATTACATCTGGTTGCGACATAGAATGGAGTGGTACGTTAAGCATTGCTGCGGTTGACGTTACATAAACAGGAGCCTAAGTAACCATTTGGTGAAGGCCGAGCGGGTTCGGTGAATCGATAGTTGTCCGGAAATGGAACCTGAGATGGAAGTTTGGGATAAAGAGGGTCACCATCCAAGAAGGGCGTGCCATCTGGCAAATTGCTGATCTTCCTTGTGGATACCCAGATTGGAACCTGGCAAGGAAGGGTAGCTGCATCCCAATTCGATACGTGCTGCATAATGTAATCTGCAATGCGTGGTATTTCAACAACTGCGGCGAATCCATCTGCTACCACTTTCAATTGGTTATCAGCTGTTTGATGCCACGTAAAAAGCCCTGCATCTCGGCGGTGGTCTCCTGCATCCACGAGAGCCGCGGTGAGAAGTTCATTACGCCTAGCGGCAAGGATTAGTCTGGTAGTAGTCGGAAGCTCAAATAGCGGCTTGCAAGCTAATAGGTTTGCGAATAGACGAGTTTTGCACAATGGCGCAGTCTTATCTGCGTGAATATATTACCCTTGCTTCCAAAAGACCATGACAGCGCAATGTGAGCTCAATAGCATGAACCACCCAGCTATATTTGGTCTCGGATATCGCGTGCATTGATCGGCGTGGACTGTCTGTGGCTTGCCCGCGACCTTCGCGATTTTGGGTTCATCCCATCTTCTGTCGCCCGATGAGGAGGGGGAGGGGCACCCCTCGATATGCCATGTAATCACAAGCCGCCAATTTCAAATAGCCACTCAGGAACCCGATACCGCAAGAACGCACAACGTATAGGTCATGTCATTGCACGGCTCTAGTGGCACGTGACACTGGCTGGTGGTCAGACCCTTATCGCCCGCTGCATCGACTATTGGAGGGGAACATCCGAGTTCATCTTGCATCTCGGTTCTTAGGCGCCAAGCTAACAGCGTCTTGATTAGCGTCAACCAGCATCGACTTCTCGTAGGTCCCGAGATCGAGACCTCGGGCAATCCAGAGGAGCAGGGCCTGCACACCAACGCGTGTTGTAGTCTTGCTTCTCGACGGATGTCGGGAGTCGGTTGCTGTCATAGGCGATACGGGATCGACGGAGGTAATATACCCAATCACGTGCACCCATTGTCCCATATCAGTCTGCTCCGACTTCAGTGTTTCGAGAAGGAGGTTTACGTCCACCAGAGCCTCAACATCGTTATTCTCCTTAGGGTAACTATGTTTGAGAGTAACGCAGGCGCGGCGGTTTGAATAACCTGTCACACTTCAATGTGGTCAGCAGAACGGCAAGCGGGGATTTGCAAGCGCTCGATTGACTCAACAATGGGGTAAGTCGGGCCTCGGGTTTCGTGACAGCAGGCTGGCAGCGCGGAGGCGTCTTGAATATTGAGAAAAATACGATAGCATATGAAGATGCTACACGAACGATGATGTGGTCTTACCATCCTAGAAACCGGACCTTGTCGCCTATTTGTTTGTTGCACAGTAAGGAAAGAAGACAGCGTTCTGAGGGGAGTGGCCCATTCGACATGATAGCGTTGGAGCAAGCCCTCTACATGGGGTAACGAGCATATTTACCCCAGAGTCTCCAAGCCGCTTTCGAGAGTGATCGTGCTGGCTTACAATGCTTTATTTTTGCGGTATTGGCTCATATGTTATGGTTGCGGATGCAGAGACGATGGAGGACCAGCTCATGCACCAGGAAAAGAGAGGGAAGAGGTTGATATGCCACGAAGTGAGAGTCACGGTGAACAATCGGTTATCTACGCACGGGATGTCTGGGTGGTTTTAGCTGATGAGAGAAATGACAGGTCAAAGCCTCCCCCCAGGAGCTTGTTCTTGGCTCTTGATAGCCGGGCAGTGACTAAGCTGGTTAATCGCCGGGTAAATCCGCAGTTTGGGTTAGACTGAGTACCGAGGTACATACGTAAGCCAATTAGATGGCAGATCGATCAACAGTTGGTAGCTGTGACATACCAGCTGCCAAGAATACAGCAGCCGGCCCAGGCTCATTGTTCCAGCAGGCAGGTCATGTTATCAGCTAGCACCACTTGCATCATCATCGTCCCTTCTTCCGCAGCCCAGCAACCGATAACGTTCACTCAACAAACTACCTAAACCTAACACCCGAACCGAATCAACACTTCTTATTCATCTTCGCTCATTTCCCGACAATACCGCGCTCGCATCATCCACGAATACTCAACCCCTAACGTCATCCTGACTTTGCCCGTTGTCAAGGCAGCACTAATCTTGCGCCGTCGGCCAGGCTCCTGAGCTGCCGCCTATCGAATTATACCCCGCCATCATCACCACCGTCGCCATCGCGGTATTATAACAGCTGCCCTGATAGCGATCTCTGCTTTAGTCCCATACATCGATATTCCCCGTCATCTTTTGATATACGCGTTGTTCGGCCGCGTTCCCGCCGTCTATCTATCACCATGTCGGGAGTTTGGGGCTGGTTTGGCGGTGCTGCCGCGAAGAAAAAGGACACACCCAAGAACGCCATTCTCGGGCTGCGCACCCAGTTGGAAATGCTGCAGAAGCGCGAGAGGCATCTCATGAACCAGATGGATGAGCAGGATGCCATCGCGCGGAAGAATGTGAACACCAATAAGAACGGTTCGTCTCCTGCACATGTCATATGTCACATGTCACATGTCCCGTGGTGATAACCCGAAGTCACTGACCCTGAATCTTAACAGCGGCCAAGGCTGCGCTGCGGAGAAAGAAGGCCCACGAGCACAGTCTAGACCAGACCATTGCTCAAATAGGAACCCTCGAGCAGCAGATCAACGCCATCGAGTCCGCCAACATCAACAGAGAGACCCTTGCCGCCATGCAACGGGCGGGCGAGGCCATGCAGCAGATCCACGGCAAGCTGACAGTAGACAAAGTCGATCAGACAATGTACGTCCACGTTCCATTAATCCCGCGTCTTTGTCGGCCGCGTCATCGAGTTACTGACAATTATCAAACAGGGATGCACTCCGCGAGCAGAACGCCCTCAGCGAAGAGATCGTCCAAGCCATCACGAGTAACCACATTGGCGAGCCCTTGGACGAGGATGAATTAGACGATGAGCTCGAGGCTCTGCAGCAAGAGGCGCTTGACAAGAAGATGCTCGAGTCCGGCACAGTACCTGTGTCCGTATCATCAGATGTCCATAAACTGCCCAGCGTGGCCAACTCAGATAGTATGACTCCCCGACTTCGTACTTGCATTGTTTGCACGAGCTAACGCATTTGGATAGTCAAAAGCCACGCACAAACCGAGGACGACGAAGAAGAGGAGCTTCGGAAGCTGCAGGCAGAGATGGCCATGTGAGAGACGTAGTTTGGCAATCTACCGGCGTATTTGTGTCTTCCCAGATTATAGAATTGCATACGAGGGGGGACATCAGCTTGTCACACAAGGGGAACAAGGGAAGAGGTTGGGTCAGATTGTAGATAATGACTTGGCATAAGCGGTGGTCTGTTGTACTGGACGGGATACAGCCACACAACGCCCCAATCCCCTGTTAGCCTGTACTTCATCGTTGGTTCAGGCGTTGGTGTTTGCGAGACTATGGTTGCTCCTTTTTTTTTTCTTGCTTGGGGGCTACTTTCTTTTTCTGGCCAGCACTAACTCTAGATGAGCCACGTCCTCAGTATCTATCGAGATGGAAAGCCGCTTACATGTGTTCAATGTTATTCTCTGATAATATGAAATAGTCATATTCCCAACCATGTGTTGTGTGTTTAGGCATTCATCTTTGCTCCGCGACGCTATCTAGGTAGGAGCTTGTTGTTGCTGGTCCATACTATACCGTACTTATCACTAGCCCTAATATTATATCCTATATGCGCTGTCCTTGCGGACCATGCCTGGTATGGAATTCGGGCGTTTCATACTTAGCGTATATGGGGAATTATCGTCATGCGTTCGTTGTAGAGATCCAACAATGACTACAGATAGGTCTCGTACGCCACTGTAAAATCATCTTCTACGGTCAATACATCTTAGTACCTAAAATGTGCGCTATTGGACTAAGTCATTCTCATCTTACTCGTACTCTTTCGACTTCGACATAGAGGTGCATCGAGCGACGCTGTGCTTGAGGTCCTCTCTCGACTTAAACATCGCCTGGGCGGAGTCATCTCATAGGAAAAGTCGCCCAAACACATAAATATAGCTAGTTATCGTCATTATCGTTGCTTTATTATAAAAGTTTAGCGGACTCGCCAACATTGCTGATGAAATCATCGTATATTTCTCGTTCATAGGAGTACACGTAGTTCTTTGAGGCGCTTTGTAGCTCTAGAATTTTAGTAGAGTAGGTATGATATGCAAGGACTGAAATCCGCGGCAGTGAGTTTCCGTTGATGTGTAGATTTATGTACCCTTTTGGTCTTTTTGATACTAGTTGCTCAGCTGCAGTACCTATCTATATGAATTCTGCAGGACCCGACCTATCGAATCTTCATCGATTTCTGTGAGATTTCGTGTGATGATATGTCTTCTTTATCGCTGAAACGGGTTGATCTCATCTCCTGTGCTGTCAGTTTACATTGCTTCAGTCTCTGAGTCTATCTAATTTCTCATATATCTACTTTCTAATTCCAATCTTGGACTTGATGTTCCTAAGTGGAAAGATTATTGACGTGAGTCGTGACTGTGATACACTGGAGTTATATGTGAGGTAAAACTTGGTGTATATTAGAGTGAAATCACTCACTCATTCGAGGCCGAGTTGTTAGTTATCGACTACTTAAAACTACATGGTGAGCAGATCTACACACGACAATGCATATACACAAAGTGTACCTCAAAGATTAATCATCAGTTGTATCAGTCATCATACTTATGTCTTCGTACGGGAATTGTGCAAATGCATATGTCCAATTCATACTGCTAAATCGTCATCAAGCTGATCCTTAACCTTCTTAGTAAACAATGTTAATCTGAGACGAAATAAGATACCAGGGCTGTTTGAAGGGTATTCTGGGAATAGGTGGAATTGCAGCTCGCGAAATGTGTTGCCTTGATCATCAATATTGTGTCATACGTGCTTATTGTATTTCTCTTTCTTCACCTTCTTGGGCTTCATTTTTGCATACGTCAGATCAAGAACTCGCATGCTGACATGCCGTCAGATGCTTACTCATCCAGTTTTCACATGTCCCTATCCAGGTTGTTCTCGAAGAAGAAGGTCTTCCGTTCTCCCTCCATTTCCTCTGCGAGTCAGTTGCATTTTCTCCAAGTGCGACTGTGACCTCATTTTATAGATAGTACTGTCGATATACGAGGGGCATGACAAGGAGATATGTGTAGTTTTATGCTGTGCCAAGTGAACCTGTTGATGATCCCGATCGGGCATCTTACCTATAATTCCTTCTACACAAGCATGGTCGGCCGCCGCGAGCCTACCACGTCTCGCCCGCCCCGCGGAGATTGGTTGGCTGTCGTGGCCCTCGCCAGCACTGCACTCGAGCGGTGCCAACGAAGCCTAACGGAACCACGTTGCACGCGATACTAGTACTCATCCGGCATCGGTCCCCTGCTCATCTGCAGCCCACCCTGCTTAGCTGCCGGTTGGGCGGCTTTTCCCACCCCTCCTTGGCCAATTCAGGAACAATTTCGACACAATCTGTTTGCCTCCCTTGATATGGCAGATGTATTGACCAACGATGCACGGGAGGAGGGTAGCTTGACGCCCAATAGCTGTAGTCGAATTCGAAAGGGGGCTGGCATGCTGAAGCGACGGCGCTCCGTTAGACGGCGATTGGGCCGTGATAGGTAGCTCTGCAGCAGCATGTTGGTGAGCCTGGCGTCAAGCTCCCAATCTTTTGCCAAACCGGCCCGCGCCTAGTCTCGTCCGGCCCTGCCGCAAATTGCCGCAATGCTTTAGGTTTTGCAGGGTCCTAAGAAATTTCTCATACCTTCCCGTCGTCAGCACCGTCCGGTTTGCCATATGAGACCAGAACGTACCACTGTGACCCGACCAAGCACTCCTACATTGGTCCCCAATCTATCCAGTATCGGTGATGCGACGTGGCTCCTATTGGGTCTGGCTCGCCAATCACCCTTGGGCACGATTTTATTGATCACCACGCCTTCAGGCTCTTCTCCACTGTTGGTGTCGTTCGTCGAGTCGTGGGGTAGAATTGCGTCTCCCTGCTCGAAGCCGCATATGGCATGTACCATGCGTGCTTACCTGTGTTACCTAGTATCCATCAAATATGACTGTGTGGACTTCTGGTCCCTCACGTGGGGTGTAATTGTCAATTCCATCGTGAAACTATCTTCTCAACTCCATGCTCCCGTTGGTTGCTCAGTGGTGACTCTCTTTGCCTCCCTCTCCTAGGCATCACCACTATGTCCCATAGGCAGAGCTTATGCATCTGTCTGTTTTACTAGAACCACGTTATCATTGTTTCATAGCAGCGGCGTTCCGATCCCCGGCTGCAAGATTCAGCATCTCAATACCCAACTATTCTGAAGTAATCACTACACACACCTGTGCCTTTAGTCGCTAATCTTTTTTTTCTCTCTTCAAATTGTAATACTGGAGACTGGAAAAAAAAGTTCAAACTCTCTTCATACCTGTATCACTTACCAAACCGCCGAGGGGAAGATGTCCGAGCAATATGGGGTCGTATATTCTCCTGCACGCGTAAATCCATTCGAGACCGTGCAGGTCGCCGATTTTTCTAATGTTCAGTACCTCCAGGTATCACATTCCGACACAGAACAGAATGGTATGTTGCAAATTCTCGTTCTCTGAAGCGAACTAATTCCACTAGAAGGCGAAACGGGCGACATAGAAGGAAATGGTGCAGAGGAAGGCTCACCTGAGCCTCCACCCTTAGAGGAGCCACCGATATTATCCAGCGCAGACAGGAAGAAATTAAAGAAGAAACAGAAGAAGCAGAAGCAAAAGGGTTCACCAGAGCCCGAACAGCCAAAGCCGGAGCTAAAACGAGAAGCCGAACCAGAAGCTGAACCGGAAGCTGAACCAGAACCGGAATCAAAACCGGAATCAGAGCCAGAATCGGAGAAAGAAGGACCCAAGAAGAAAAGCAAAAATGGTCGGAAAAAGGAGAAACAAAAGCAGAAGAAGAGTAAAGAGACAGAGAAACCGGTAGAGAAACCCGCGAAGAAGTCAAAGAGTACCAAATCAAAGTCCGCCTCTTCTGAAGAGAAGCCAGAAACTCCGCCAGCAGCAGCACCCGCCGCAACGGATGATCCTCCTATCAACGCCGTAGATGAGAAGCCAGGAGAACCGCCGGTAGTGGAGACTAGTCCTGCCGCTATTGAGCCTGCACAAACAGAGGAGACGAAGGCACCATCGGAACCCGATCTAGCGGCAGAGCCCGAAGCCACAACTAAAGAAGTAAAGGAAGAGACCCCAACGACAGAAGCCGCTGAAGTGGCTGGTTCCGCAAATGAAACCCAACCAGAAGAGAGTAAGGAAGCGGCACCGGAAGCGGCACCGGAAGCAGCACCAGAAGCAGCACCAGAAGTAGAGCCAGAAGCAGAACCGGCAGCAGAGTCGGAAGCAGCACCAGCACCAGCACCAGCAGCTGAAGCTGAAGCTGAAGCTGAAGCTGACGCAGACGCAGCGCCAGAACCAGCAACAGAACCAGCAACAGAACCAGCAGCAGAACCCGAAGCAGCACCCCAAGCAGAACCAGCAGCAGCAGAACCAGCAGCTGAAGCTGAAGCTGGTGCAGCGCCAGAGCCAGACGGCCCGACTGCAGCTGATGCTACTAACGACGAGCCACCGGAAAAGTCGGACGAAGCTGAGCCTGCACCTGAGTCTGTTGTGGTAGAAAGTCCACCTGCAGCTGAATCTAAGGATGAGCCTGCTGGTGAGGAAATTGAGAGTCCGAAGGAGAGCGATACTCCACCAAAGGCTGCTGAGACGGAAGCGAAATCGACTCCAGTAACCACTGCGGAGCCGGCAGCAGATGAAGCCAAAGAGGCGCCGACTGTGGATGCTACGCCGGAAGCGTCAAAAGAGGTATCTGACCCAACTGCCGCCGAATCCCCCGAGGCAGAGCCTTCCAAGGACCCGGAACCCGAGCCCGAAAAAGTCGAAGAATCCCCAGCTGAGCCCGAAGGTCCGCCCGAAATCGCGGCTGATGTTGCATCCGAGACTAAGCCTGAGGATGAACCGAGCGAGGCTGAGAAGCAAGACGAGAAGGCTATCGAACCCGTCCAAGAAGCAACTGCTGCTAGTGAGGAATCTAAAGCTCCGGAGGAAACTGAGGCTGAAGCCGTCGCTGATGCTGCTGTGCCTGAGGTTAAGCCTGAGGGCGAGCCAAGTGAAGTCAAGGAAGACGAGAAGGCCACTGAGCCCGTCGAGGAGATTGCCAGCGAGGAATCTAAAGCTTCGGAGGAAGCATCGCCGCCTACTATTGACGATACCCAACCCGAGGCCGAAGAAGAAGCGGCCGAGACACCGGCTGAATCTCAAGCTGCTCCTGTTCCTGAGGAATCCCAAGCAGATTCGCCAGATCAACCTAGCGAAGCATCTAAAGACGATGGCTCGGATGAGCCTGAGAAGCCTACTGAAGAGAGCGAGGCAGCAGTGGCTGATAGTACTGAGAATGTCGAGGCTGAAGCGGATGAGGAGCTTGCTGCCGAAGCAGCACCGACCGCAGAAGTTTCAACTGAGGCAGCTCCTACCGCAGAAGTTTCAACTGAAGAAGCCCCTGCCGAAGTAGCTTCTACCGAAGTGACTCCTTCCGAAGAAGCTTCTGACGAGAAGGAAGGCACTGAGGAGACTCCCTGTGAAAAGGAAGCTGCAGAAGAGACTCCTGTTACAGAGCCTCAAGCTGATCCGGAAATACCCCCAGCCGAAGCTGATGCGCCACAACCTGATGCGCCCAAGGACGAGATCGAGCCTGAAGATAAAACCGATCAACAGCCTGACGCAAAGGAAACAGAACCTAGTGGCGAAGCGACCGAAGAGGCTGCAGAACCAGAGACTGCGGATGAACCAGATGAAAGCCCTCCTGCACCAACAGATACTACCCAAGATGAGGAGCAAAAGCCAACTGCCGAAGCTCTAGAGGCAGACAATACGCCCGTAGAAACTCCTGTCGCCGCGACATCTGCAGAAGAACCTTCTGCTGACCCCGCAGAGACGGAGGGAAGCCCCAAGTCCGAGGATGCCGTCGAAAGTCCAGAGGCCGACCAAAGCGAGAAAACCCCAACCGAGGAGCCTGCTGGCCCGACAGAAGAAGCAGAGCCGCCGAAGCCCGAGTCTGAGGCAGCCGACGCAGACGACACTTTAGAACACCAGGCGGAGCCCGCGGAGGCTGAAGGCACTGAGGAGCCAGAATCATCAGCTGAAAAGCAAGATCAATCCGACGAGAACCCAGAAGTGTATGTACCAGTTCCATCAATAGCTGATAGCTTGCCTATTATGCTGACCTCATTTCAACCAGTATTGCCGCTCCTGTGGCCGACGACGGTGGCGACCCACAAGTCGAGACGCCCTCTGCAGAAGACAAGGACGAGTCTACGGCTGTAGACGAGAAATCAGCGGGTGAAGTCGACGCGCAACCCGACGAGGCCGACGATACTCCTGAACAACCCGAGGCTGCTCTGCAAAGCGATAAAGCGGAAGAAGTCGAAGAGCTGACGGCGGATAGCGAAGAAAAAGAGCCAACACCAGCCCCAGAGCCGGTGGTTGAGACGTTGGATCCAAGTCCAGCAGAGACTGAAAAAGCTACTCCTGATACTGCTGTGGTCGAAGATGATACCAAACAAGACGAAGCCGAGGCCGAGGAGACACCAAGTGCAGTCCAAGCAGATCTACCGACACCCACCCCAGATGCAGATACAGGCGCAGATGTATCTCCTGACGAGAAGACTGGCGAATCGAAGGGTGAATCCATGGTAGATGACCATCTCGCCCTTGAAAGCATGGTCGCACACGAGGTAGAGGCCCCCGCTCCTGAAGCTGATGAGAAAGCCACTGCGGAACCAGTAGAGGCCGCTTCTGTGGTGGAGGTATCGGAAGCGAAAGAGGAAGAGGCTACCGAAGATTCGCAACCGACTCCGACCGAACCAGCCCCAGAACCAGATGCTGTCCCAATTTCGCAAGAGGAAGCCGCAGATGAGGCCAAGGATACTGTCCTCGAAACTCAGCCCGAAGAGGAGACAAAACCTACAGAGGAAACTCCTGCTGAAGAGACTATCGCTAAAGAAACTCCTACAGAAGAGACTTCTACTGAAGAGACTCCCGCTGAAGAGACCCCTGGTCCGGAGGCAGATGCTAGTGCAGCTCAGCCAGAAGAAGTTGAAGTTGAAGCTGAGAGTGTTGCTCCCGAGACTCAACCTGAGGCAGACACAGAATCTGCTGAAGAGACTTCTGCTCCAGAGGCAGACGCCGGAGCATCACAGCCAGAAGAAAGTATAGTTGAGGCTAAGGATATTACTCCCGAAGCATCGCCCGAGACAGAGACGAAGCCTGATGACGATGCGCCAGCTCCAGAGGCCGAGGCAGTACCCATCGAGGAACCAACTCCCGAGACTACGGAAGCTCCTATGGCAGATGATGCGGTGGCGGATGAAACTAAGGCCCGCGATGATGCTCCGGCAGAGGACTCACCTGAGCAAGAAGTAGAAGAAGCAGCTCCTGAAGAGACCGAAGAGGCCGAAGCACCTGAAGAAGTATCAACGTCAGCTCCTGAGCCTGAGGAAGAAACGGCTGCCGCAGAGACTGCGCCCACAGAAACGACCGCTGCTGAAACCGCTGTTGAGGAGTCCGCTGCCGAAGATTCGGCTGCGACTGAAGCTACCCCGACGGAAACGACTGCTGTCGAAACTGCCACCTCTGAAGATACAGCTGTGGTTGAAGCCGTTCCCGAATCAACAACTACTGAGCCTGAAACTACTGCAGAAGAGCCCGCTGTCGAAGAAGCGGCTGCTGTTGAGACTGTTTCCGACGAAACAACCGCTACTGAAACCGCCCCTGAACCCGATACTAAGACTGAGGAGGCTCCTATTGTCTCCGAGGAGCCTTCTGCTACTGAAGAGCCCGCCGCCGTCGATGAGCCCGCCACTGAGGAACCTATCTCCGAGGAGAAGCCAGCCGCTGATGAGCCTATTAGCGAACCGGCCCCTGCCGAGGAGCCTGTTGTTGAAGAAGAGGCCGTCGAGGCACCGGCGGCCACTGACGACAGCCCTGTTGAAGAGACTCATGAAACTGCCGCCGCGGAGAATACCGAAGATACACCAGAACCCACTGCGGCCGAGGTCGAAGAAGCGGTTGCCGAAGCGCCCGTGAACGACACGCCAGCTGAAGATGTCACTAGCAAAGAAGTTGCTGTCGAAGAGGCTCCGGCTCAAGATGCCGTGGCTGAAGAACCGCCTGTTGACGAACCTGTTGACGAACATGCTGCCGATGAGGCCCCTGCTACAGAAGCTCCTGCTGAGGTTGAACCTGCCGAAGAGGCACCTGTTGCTGAACCCGTGGCCGAAGCCGTGGCTGAAGAACCCGCGGTTGAAGAGCCTGCTGCTACTGAAGAAGCTGATACCAAGGAGGTCGCCGCTGAAGAATCACCGGCTCATGACACATCGGCTGTAGAGCACGCTGTCGAAGAGGCCCCAGCTCAAGATGCCGTGGTTGAACAGCCGCCTGCCGAGGAACCTGCTGCCGATGAGGCCCCTGCTACAGAAGCTCCTGCTGAGGTTGAGTCTGCAGAAGAGGCTCCTGCTTCTGCCCCTCTCTCTGAAGAGACCCCGGCCGCGGAAGAAGCTGATACTGCTGAGGAAGCTCCTATTGTAGAAGAGGCGACGGTTGTTGAGGAAGCTCTCGCTACTGAAGAAACCCCCGCTGCCGAAGAAGCTTCTGCTGAGGTTGAATCCGCTGAGGAGGCACATGTGGTTGAAGAGCCTGTCGTTACTGAAGAAGCTGATACCAAGGAGGTCGCCATCGAAGAATCACCAGCTCATGATGAGTTTGTAGAGCATGCTGTTGAAGCTGCGTCTGCTGAAGCCGCCGCCGAAGAAGTTGCCCCTCTTTCTGAAGAAACCCCCATCGCCGAAGAAGTTCCTGCTACCGAGGAGACTCCTGCTACCGAAGAGGCTCCTGCTGCTGAAGAAGCTCCGATTATAGAAGAGGCAACCGTTTCTGAGGAAGCTCCTGTTCCCGAAGAGGCGCCTGCTGCAGAACAGGCTCCTGATATCGTTGAAACTGAAGAAGCACTTCCTGCTCATGAAGCTCCCGCAGCCGAAGAACTACCTGTTGTCGAGGAAGCCCCTATTACAGAAGTGGTTCCTGCGGAGGAAGAGGCCCATATTGAAGATGCTGCTACTTCCCGTGAGGCCCCTCTCATCGAAGAGGTACCTGCAAGCGTTGAGGCACATCCTGCTGAGGAACATGCTCTGGCTGCGGAAGAAACTCCTGGTACTGAAGAAACCGCCGCCATAGATGAAGCATCAGCTGAGGAGCACCCAATTGTAGAAGAGGCTCCTGCTGCTGAAGTACCGGCCACCGAGCCCGACGATATTGTCGAGAGAGAACTACCCACCACTGAAGCAGCTGTAGGTGTCGTTGAAACGGAAGAGAGTGTCTCAAGGGAGATGCCTCCAATGGCCGCGGAGCCTGATGCACCAAAACCTCAGGTAAGGCAAAATTTCTGGCAGCCTCACAAGATTGTCCGCTTTCACTGGAAGGCGTTTAGTATGTCTTCCTCTATCTATATGTCGTAGAAACTAGGTTTTAGATCTGGCGAGTCTACGTAACATGTGGCCATACGTGATTACTGATTAGAGTACAGCCCGATGCCGTTGAGCAGCCACAGGAGGAAGCCAGGGACGATAGAACGCGAGAGGTCGAAGAGAGCAAGGATATAGTTGGCCCGATACGAGGCGAGGAGAAGTCGTCTAGAAGACGACGATCGCGAGGTAAGAAGGAACCCCTCCCCCTATTTTTTGAAGATACACTTGGCTTGAAGGCCAATGATCTTGGTGGAGACGAACCTGAACTGGCCCCTGAGAATGCAATGGATGGAAACTACCCTTTGAAATTGGGTAAAATTGAGGAGGATACGGAAACAGAGTGTCACGCTCTTGAAGAAGAGCCACAAGACAACGTGCCAACGCCAGCTTTATCTTTCGAGAAACTAGGCGATTATCCTGGAGACGCGGCTATAAAAGGAGCTGGTGATCATTTGGCCAACGACCCAGACACAACTCGGAATATTTTGGTCACGCGTGCTGAGCACTACGCTCCAAGCGACTCCCACAGCGCAACTTGCGATGTAGTCCAACATCCTGACGATAAGGGGATGATGATTACGGATGATAGCGATCCGAATGTCGGTACTAGCCCATCGCAACTAAAGGAGTATATGGACGAATCTCCAGATATTGGAGATAATGTGACTTCTGGGGCACCCGCAGAGCAGAAACAAGACACAGTTTCTCCCATTTACACGGAGTTACCCGACCACGAAGAAGATTATTCTACCACCAGTACTCCCAATCTTGTTATCGCCGAACGGGATCCTGCTCAAAACGCGCCTTCGACCTCGGAAGATCGAAATATGGCAGAAAATCTCCGTCCAATTAGAGTCTCAGACGTCAAAGATGAGCTCGCTTTCAAATCCCATATTATTAGTGAGATGGGATCGCCTGCTCTCGAAGAATCGGTAGCACGAAACGAGTTCGTTGCCTACGGTGTTGATATCAAGCAACCTCGTTCTCCAGCTATGCCACAAGCAAAGATCTATTTACAGCCAGTCGCCCTTGAAAACAGCGGTGCTGTCGACTCATCACCAGAGGACTCTACTCTTAGAGCAGAGCATTCAACTGCGGAACCTCTGTTGCCACACGAACTCTACCGTGCGCGAGATGAGACGGACGATCTAGTAATAGGTTACAACAATCAGAATGTTCACGAAAATTGGCCATTCGCAACCAATGACATTAATTATGATGAGGCACTTAGCGAGGATTCTGCCTGGGAGACGCTTGATGAAGATGAGAGACTGGACCCGAGTTGGGGAAACGTTGAAACTCCTGAAGACAGACATTCTCCAAGCGCTGGCTCTAAGATTACTCATGAATTCCACGAGGATGACGATCACATAGATGTTGACCAAGGGCTCACTCGTGAGTCTATTCCTCCTGAGATCGACATACGAGATCTTCCTAGCTCTGAATTTGCGCACATAGAAGAGTTTGGTGCGCAGGACCTAGAAGAAGAGATATCGCATGATATAGCGCACTCCGAAAACCTAGAAGCGCCTAGTCGATCATCCCCTATACACCAGTTCGCATCCAATAGAACGCTCAGTGAGAGAACATTGTCAGATAATCAGGGACGTTGGCCACTAGAAGTCGAGCTTCCGAATGATGAATTCGTTCATGGAGGGCAGTCCTTCAGTGCCATCGACGTAACCGAAGACTCGACAGGTTGGAGCGAGTCTGAAGCAAAAAATCTGGTAGGGTTTGGGTCCACGAGATTCCGACACCCGCAATATTTCGACACTGCTTCTGAAAATTACGATGACGAGTTCATTGTAAAGTCAGACGCGACTGAGTTTGTCGATGGCTCTCTGAAGATTGATTCGTCTGCTCTCAACGACTCTGCTCCCCGGTACATTCCAGCCGGGCTATTCTCAGTAGCTGCGGGTACATCTGATGAGGCGCAAGCTAGTACATCTACAAGGCCACCTGAGCAATCGACCATCATAGACGAAACCTATCCAGTTGTTGAAAACGAGCGACGAGGATGGCCATCTACTGTAGAAGAAGAGGATGATGATGCCGATGTAGAAACTCATCAACTCCCCCATGTATTCGATTATGCTCGATTCATTTCTGAGATTCCCGCTGCTCGCCCCTCCCGTGTTGTTGAGGAGACTTCCTCCGACGAAGAGTTTGGAGGGATTGCGACTCGGGCTGGAACTTGGCGCCGAAATTTTAGTCATTCTGGTCAGGGGCTCAGCATAACTCGAGGAAAAAGTAAAGCAAGCCGAAATAACTTTAATTGGTCGTCCTCTAGTTCAAGCTCGCTTGAACAATCCGATCAGGAAAGGTTTGAGCCACTCTTGGATGACGAACATCTAGGTACTATCGATGTTGCTTTTGTCCCGAGTCAGACTCTCCGGACCCAGGATCGGACCCTAGAGGACGCCGGTATCTCAGATCTTGAACTCGAGTCCACCAACCCTAGCGAGGCCCAAGGCGTCAATGTCGGTCTCAACTTCTATGACTCCCAACATGATCAGAGCGATGAACTGGGTTCAGAAGCAGATATCCCAATCGGTCCGGAAGGAAACAATACGCAGACAGATGCATTTTTCAAACATCCGTCGACCGCCATGGGTGATGAGTTATATACTCATGGTTCTGCTCCCAAAAACGATATTCATCCAGGCGTCTTCTCATCTTCTCGAGAAATCCAACGATCGAGGTCATATGAGTCTTCAAGAGACAGTGAATCGCTTGAAGAGTTGCCTATTGTGCCCACGTCGACCGTTGAACGTGTTGGGGCTGAGTTCAACAGGCAACTGCTGTTGGCAAGGTTTGCAATCAATGAAGACCACAGGGATCGTGTCTCTCGGACCGACTCCGTAGCCTCGAATTCGTTCGAATATGCGGACCCTATAAATTTTGGAAATTTTGGCGTAGATAGTGAAGAGGAGATCTCGTCATTCGAGAAAAGGCCGATCCCGCCTAAGAGCATCAGGCGTACACGTCGGCCGATTCTAGTGCATTCTAGCACGCAGACAGATGAAGATCTTGCTGAGGATCCACGGTCCGCCACGCCTGCCATAGTCTTGCCCAACCTTGGCGATCCCCGTGTCAAGGCTTTAGGCAGGATAAGAAGTCTCCGAAAGCAGCGCCAGCAGCGTTTTCAAGAGGCAGAGGAGGCCGTGGCAACAGCAGTGGTCATCTATGCTACTGCCCAGGAGCTCAGCGACCCATCAAGGCCCTGTCGCAGCGGCGATTATGTTAACGAGAACCTTAGAGAAATATTTGGTGCTACTCAGGGACCGGTTCAGGTGTCTTCAGATTCTGTACCATTAGGGATAGCAACAGAATACAGTGATGACGAGAGTGACTTTTCACCGACTGTTGCTGACCTTTCGACAGATGATGAAGGCAGAGACCACCATCGGCATCGATCTCACCGATCCCACCACCATTCGCCACGAGACAGAGACCGGAAGAGCAGCGACGAGCACCGCCGCCGCCATCGCCACAGAAGCGGGGATGACAGTAAGGTATCCCTCAAGACAGGCTCGGACCGATCTATACCTTCGCAACACAAAAGGGAAGAATCCCGGCGACACGACAGCGGCCATGAGCGTTCGCGCGATTCGGAGCACCGCCGACGCCGCACCCCCGAAGAAAAGGCCGCCCACGAACGGCGCAAAGAAGAACGCACCCCCGAAGAACAAGCTGCTCATGAAAGGCGTAAAGAAGCACGCCGAGCTCGCCGTGAACTAGAGCGCGAAACTGAGAGGACTCGTGAACGAGATTACAAGGGTAAAGAAACCGAGACAACCCCTCCCCCTGATGATAGAAATTCTCCGCGCAGCTCGAAGCGGTCGGGCAATTCTAACCCGGAACGACGTGTATCGATAAAAGAAGAACCGTCGCCAGTATCAAGTAAGAAGTTCTTCGATTTTCGCCGTGGTGAAAGTACTTTAGCCGCGGCCAACGTATCGTCAAAACCCGAATCACACAGGGACGAGGCACCTAAACGCTCTAGCCCGCCGACGTCAACATCGAAGCCGCACTCCTCTCGATCTCACCGGGAGCCTGGCGATGCGCCACGTCCGAGGAGCTCAAGACGCCACGACGAGGCCCGGGAAGATAGACCGAGGAGCTCGAGACATCACGATGAGGCTAGGGAGGATAGACCCAGGAGTTCAAGGCATCATGATGAGACTCGGGAAGATAGACCAAGAAGCTCGAGACATCACGATGAGGCTAGGGAGGATAGACCGAGGAGTTCGAAGCATCACGATGAAGCACGGGAAGATTCATCAAAGCGGCACAGGGAACGCTCGTCGCGGCCTCAGGTCGACGACGAACCTAAGATATCCTCACGCTCCATGGCTGACAGCGAAGGGAGATATACGACGCGAGCCAGAGCCGATAGCGACACAAAGGGATCCACGCGATCTAGGGGCGATAGTGACGGGCGGCCTCCGTCATCGTCACATGCCAAGCCGCGCTCTTCTGATATCAAAGAAGACCGCAACGCACAATCGTCGAGACGCGCAGAGCGACAGCGAGAGCGCGATGCCGAGAGGAAGAAGAAAGAGGCACCTACTGGTGGCATTAAATCTGTCTTCAAGAAGCTCTTTGCTTAAACTAGGTGCTTAACATGGATGGAGTAGGAATATATGGTATGGGAAATAATGGGCTGGGTAAGAAACTAATCAAACATGCAAGAGCAAATAATAAGGGCAAAGAGGTATGGAACGGGATTGCATATGGCAGGATAACTTGATGAAGCTCGATGAAGCTCGATGGAGACGCTATCACTACGAGGGTATATTCTGTTCTGATTTCTTTTACTTCTCTTTCCATGTGAGATTTAAGATTCTGTAACGATTGGGTTTCTTCTTCACTTATTTCGCTCTCTATTTTTCTTATCTTCTTCTCTTCTTGCTTGTATGAAGGAAACGAATAACGCGACATTGTGTTGTCACTGTACGACTCTGTATGACTTTTTCTTCCGTAACGACGGTCATGTATCAGATAATGAATTATTACGAACGAGTGGAGATTTATTCGAGGGAATTTGACCTCTTTAATAAAACGAAGAATCCCTTCATGATGATGCTGAATTTGAGAATAGCTTCGTAGGTGCTACTGAACCGTTACTTATTGTACAAATTGTTCGTGAAAATGTAACCCATACGCCTTCCTGTTACGAGCTGAAACTCGTAGACTATAATACACATATATACATATTGTTGTTCCGGTTAAGAACTGAGTGACAGCACGCCCGATTGATCGGTTGCAAGGGAATAAATTGCTATCCGATCCGGGCACATTTATGCGACGGCGTGTGGTGGCCGAGGTGGTGGAGGTGCTATATCTACTCGTCAGCATCACATGGGATTTTGGAAGTCAGATATCTGGACTTACAGGATCCATCTGGATCAAGTGCCGGCGTAGGCCCTTTAGTATGTCGTCGTTAGCCAATTTCTCATTCTTGCGAGCAAGGTCAACTTACGTGGCAGCGGAGGCCCGCGGTCTTTTCCACCGTCTAGACATGGTGGGGGCCGGGGCGGGGGCGGACCGCCGTGGGGAGGCAGACGGATGTTGCGTCGTGGGAAGTCTACGTGTGTTAGTCTTGGTGTGAGCGAGATCGTGGTTTGGTTGGGGGGTTGGAGAATGAAACGTACTGATTGTGAAGTTACCTAAGGTCACTGATCCCTCTAGTGATCCTGTTGGTGATGGTCTTGGTGGTGGCCGATCTTGAACTTGGTTTTGAGGCTCGTTTGGCGACACGGTTGGGTATTGTCCGGACGGGGACGGATCTTGACTTGATGGGCTTGGGTATTGACCTGTTGGGTATGGGTATTGGCCCGACGGATTTGGATACTGTCCCGACGGGTAGGATGGTAGACCCGGTTGACTTGGATATTGGGTCGGCTGATACGGCTCCTGTCCGCCGCCTGCCGGTGCTGTTGGCTGCGGCCCTTGTGGTGCAGTCGTATAATATCCGCCCGTTGTGGTGAAGCCAGGGTTGCCTCCGTAACCTGGCTGACTGGTGTAAGTTGGATACGGGGGTTGCTGAGTTTCTATGAGTAACATGTTAGTTGATTTACGAATTGTCGTGCAGAATTTAAGAACGCGCAAATATACGTACCGCCTGTCCCATAACCCGTTGTTGAAACTTGGCGGATTCTCAGATGTTGTGCAGAACCTGTGGTTATGAAAGTGGCGTTCGGGTCTTCCGACTCCTCCTGGCGTTCATGGAGCGGCACGGCGGCGCAGAGCCCGAACAAGAAGTGAGCGATGGTGGCCTTCATATTGTTCGCGACAAATGATAAGTGAAAGTGAGAGTCGAAAGGAAGGAATCTTCTCCGCCTTGAACACTCCGAATACACAATCTGACAATCTTGTTGAATTCTAAAGATCTAGAAGATGCGGGTTCTATGCTACCCCTTAATATAGCCAGCATCGCTGGTCTTCTCTCAGGGGGCTTCCCCTTACATCTTGCTAGACTAGTTGTTCCTTATTCGTTCGGGCACACGAGACTTTGCTTAGTATAACTCAATTCTGGTTGACTGACAAGTAATTATCGTCGATCTCCTGTCACCCGCCTGTCAAAGAGTCAGTTTGGGATACTAGTCCGCACTTCGCGCGGAGCGGATGCGGGAGCTGCCGCGACTTCAAACCTAATCTAAAGGAGATATTACTATAACGCATACAAAATATTATAAGAGAATGCGTCAGGGCGAGTCAGTATGTGATTGCAATTGACCATCTCGATTGAAGCCTTCAGGCGTTTCTTTAATCTGTGCCCTGACTTGTGTATTTTCTCCCTTCATGAAGAGATTCACGGTCGAGCGGATCTTTATTTCCTGAGTTGTCTGTTGGCCCATTTATGATATCGATGAGTCAAGACATGACATCGCTAGTAGACTGAAGAATCGACATGTGAATAGCCACTACATCATATCCTACTAAATCTTTAAAATCCTATAGAAAAAGTTGGGTTTATGAGTCGTGGTTATCGATTTCTTGCTTACTCTGATATGACTTTCAAGGTATAGGAAGCTTGCACATCAAACCAACTTAATTTATATTGCTTTTTATTGGGCACCACCCAGATTATTGGAATATTCCAGGTAACTTGCCTCGAGCTCTAGATAATCTGGCTATTACGCATCCAGGACTACTAAATATCAGCAAAATCAAGGGGAATTACTTGACTAGACAGAACGCAGGGAGATTAAATAGATGCATATAAATATATCGAAAAAACTAGGTGGAAAACTAATTGTGTACTTGTAAGGTGGCTAAGTTGCCCGCAAAATCTGATCTATCTAGTGAAACCCCTTGTTAACTTATCCCCTATATTGAATACACGTGTAATAGCTCCTTTTTTATTGCCTAAGTCATCGGAAAAACTACTCGCACTACTTCAGTAGGTAGAAGCTTCACATCATCCGCTTATAATGCACAAGGTACTACCGTCAGGTCGTATCATTAGATGACGACAAAGTGGAAACGTGGTGATAATGCAGATTGAGTCTCCATTTTATGACGGTGGAGAATGCTACTAGTGAGAACAGTTAGAATCCGTAAGATAGAAGGAGTACCTAACACTCCGTACATGGTTGTGCTCTCGTAAATACCCCTGGAGCCCCTGGGATCGTTCCCGCTGTAGATAGTTATGGAAGTTGATGATGCGAGCAACCCCAGTGATTATTCGACTAGACTTAGACTAAAAGAAGAGGATATACAGGTCTAGTGGCGCTGAGATCACAGCAATTCGGGAAAGATAATTTTATGGATTATAATCGTGACTATTTGCCAAGCTGAGAAATCACTATCTTCCAATATTCGGACGATATATGTGTATCACCGATGAGCTGTGCGTTGCCACTCCGTGATAGGCGTCTCTTCTGTTGAGCATCTCCCCTTTTCAATGGTATTAGTGAAACTTGGCCAGCGAGTACGAATTTTTAGTTTAAATAAGAACGTCAAGCATGTGCAGCATGCCATTACTAATTGCATCTGCTTATTAAAGTATGACGATGCATCCCAACAGCACCTCCAAAGATATATGCAGCAGTTCCCCACTTTAAGCAGAAACAGCCATAAATGAATATCTGCTGAATGATTGCGAATCAATGATTTTGTTTACAAGCTAAACGATCAGCAGCTTCATTCAGTTGTTTAGCTGTTGATAGCGACGGATCTTCGACATTTTGATCCGTTGACGTCATCGTAATCGAGACAGTACCCTCATCTAGTGCCCCTCGCTGATGCGGTACTTCCTTCTGTGAGCATAATCTCTTCGCTAGTAACGCTCGTAACAGACAAGGTAGGAAGATCACTCTTCTCGAATTCCCGGGGATGCTTGATAGAGACAGGGTGCTGCAAATTCGTTGTGTTCATATTACCTAGAACTTCGTTGGCGCCGGTAACAGGATGGCATCGGTGCATTCAGTCCACTCCCCGTATCGTAATTCTTCTTGAGCAAATCGATGAAGCTGAAAACGCTCGTTTGTGGTCCATTCCAGCTGCTCGTAAGTTTGGGATCCGTAGCAGCGCTGGACAAAGCGTAGCAGAGGTCTATCGCCTCAGGCACAATTGTAATCAAACTACAGACTATATACGTAGATAGATTGCCTTGTAAATGTAAGCAGTATGCCAAAAGCAGAATTTGAAGCGAATCATTACATAATTGGCTGTCGCATAATGTCTGCTGAAATTCGTCTGTAGGTTGGAAACGAATCTCATTCACTATGACTGTAAAAACCGATTGTAACTCCGATAGGATGATATGAAACCAAATTGAGTACATCTTGCTTCCACTGGTCTGGCTTAGAAGAGACAAATTGTACACCTTTGAACAAAGACTGTGATGCAAGGCTTGACGTACTAAACCTTACGGGAACCGAGTTGAGACCTACAGGTCCCGATTTTGTTAGTTAGGATAATGAAATAAACATATGGGAAAGGTCTCGGCTTATTAAACTAGCGTCAGTGTCTTCCACTCTCTATATCTTAACCAAAAAGAGTCTTTTTGGCCATTGAACATGCCCACTCGCCTTTATAACTCACGGATTAATTATACTACCGTCTTTAGCTGGGACCTGCAGCAGAGCAGCCCGTAAATGCATCCGGCTCGCAAATGGATGCACATTTGCTAGGCTACTGAAATAACTTATACAGGACCAACCGGGACCGGCCTAGACTTAGCTTAATCAACGGGACTTTGATTATCAATTTAAGTAAATAATACGGAGTGACCTGGATTCAACCATCAGTCACTGAACTAAAAAGCACCCTACAGCATATTCGCAGTAATAACAAGGTGAGATGGGGATTAGGCAAGATGCTGAAGCATTACTAGGTCTCCCATACCTCTCTCTTGGTAAAGTACCTAGGTAAGTAGTATTTCAGTACGCAACCAGACTTTAGGTATAGATAAGCAATCCCGATCTTAAGTTAGGGTCTCTTTACAGTATTAGTAGCCTATTTGTCTGATAATAAAGTAATACTTTATGGCAAGCCTTGGTAAAATGTTCAATTATAAAAACTTGGCCTTTCCTGCCGGGTCCCGTATTAATTGCGTGTGTATTTGTTCAGCCAGCTGGTTCATCTCATACTTGGACATATCGTAATGATTGGGATCGTAAGTTGCCTCGTCCATTGAGATAAATAGCGGTGCAAGAATTGAAGACTTCCAAGCCCGAGAAGATGACCCCGAAGGTCCTTGAAGTATGAGTAGTGAGAGAAAGATGATGGTTAATCCTACCAGTGTAGCCGGGTATGCGAGCCACGCCCACCGGACGGTTATGCAAGTATCGTTGACATGCACTTGTCCGCGAGCGTATTCATCACGGCCTTGAAATCCGTTGTTCCGCATAGTCGCTGTTATCACATCCACCAGCTTCTGCATGTAGTCGTTGATGTGTGCTAGGTTCATGGTTCCGTTCCGCCACATGTTCTGTGCTGCGATGGATTGCGTGACACTGAGACCGGTGACGCCGCTATATCCTATAGATAGTCCATCTAGTTCATAATATAGTGCTTCGGAAATTGCGTTTGCTGCCCTCAAGCTAAGGCTCCAGACACAGTCTTCCGGATACCATGTGGTCTCGTTGGATTCTCCATATTGCGGCGCTGCATCGATATTCGCTAGAGCCACTTCTATTAAGCCGGGGCCCTCCTTTTCGCTAGGCGCACAGCCTGTTTCCGAGCCGTTACGAGGTGTACGGCTCGTGGCTAAGCGATAGGTAGATACATTTGGGCTTGGGTAGTGTATATTGCCGCCGTCGATATTCCAATCTATTTTCCAATTGCGACCCATAGGAGCTGAAGACAGGGCCACCTCGCTAAGAATGTTCTTAGATATAAAACTCCTAAATTTTCGGACACAAGGTGTGACACTGCACTGAAAAGCGGATAACGGTGAGTTAGGGTAGTAGGGAGACGGTCCCATCGCGATTCGAATTTGAAAGAACTCCAACAGGCTACCTTGGGTTTGAAATGAATACAATCCATCTAATACTATATCTTTGAACCCAAAATCGTTATCGGAGGGGTTGGAGTCGCCAGGCATAGTGAAGTTTAGGTATTGGTCGTGACCTGTCACGTTTCTAAACTGACTCGTGATATCCTCGCACGATCGACAAAGACCGACTGAGGCAAGGGTACCAAAGGTGCAGTTACCCGATTTGCAATCTGTCGCTAGTAAGGACGGTATGTGTGGAGGCGGGTTGACCATCCCCGTGTTAATAGCTACTGCCATCAAAGAATCGAGGTTTATATATAGTGCTGGGGTGATAATGGTCACAGGTCCGTTAACGCGGTAGTGGTTCGTCCGAGCTACTAGTGAATACTCATTGGTGCTGATATGTGGACAGTTGGTATAGACGACAACCTGCTGCATAAACGGGTCAACCGCCATCATGAGGACGGTTAGAAGAGCAGCAAATCTGGCAAAATAGCCCGGAGTATGGCTATTACTAATTCAGCATAACTCTTTATTCGTTCTATGGCGGATGTACTTACTCTGAATTCCAGTCGAAAGGAAGTTTCAGACTCCACGGATAAAGCCACGGGCGGCTTAAACGCATAATGGGCTCTCCGTACGTGCTAAAAAGGAAGAGAAACGAGCCCCAAGGTCCGCGGCTTGCAGCATCAAATCCATTTAAATCAATAAGCTTCCTTCTTTGCTTCTCAAACCATTTCCATTTCAACTGGCTGATTCCTGTTGCCGAAGAAAATGATTAGTTAATAACAAATTGAATAGCCTAAAAGATGCGAACCTTCAGATAAGGGTACTGTTAACCCTGCCTTTAGGATGACTCCAAATACGGCTATAAATGAATTGATGCTGATACTGAACGGCCATGTCGTCAACGGTT
This sequence comes from Xylaria cubensis, assembly GCA_022385715.1. NCBI lineage: Eukaryota > Fungi > Ascomycota > Sordariomycetes > Xylariales > Xylariaceae > Xylaria > Xylaria cubensis. Next base: position 651,791 of record MU279015.1, on the reverse strand, counting down.
TGTTTTCGTGCAACCGGAGCGTTATAATCATAGCGCTGAGAGCAATGACTGCGAGACAACAACCGAAGCTCTCCGCTACCCATCCGTAGTACCACGCTCTGCACAATGTCTGAAATGTACCAGGGTGAGATCCAAAGATCTTCCGAGAGGATCTACTAGAGCCAGAGCTCTCAGTCGAGTAAGTAAGAGTCGGCAGAGAAGTTTGGCTCGGCATGGGCTCATAAGTAGCTGTAGTGGTTTGCCGCGGTTGGCTGTGTTGCGGAACCATGGACGGTGCTTGACTTAGGCCACTGTCAATATATGCCTCACACGATCGAACATTCAGTCCATGATGAGATCCGGGATCTTCCTCAACGAGTGAATCAATAGAAGCGCTAAATCTTCGATCGTACATATCTCCTCGCTTTAATGACAATGCCGTGAACTAAACCATGAGCGGTCAATCAAGATTAGATAAAACGACTGTCACAAGTATATCGGTTGAAGAAAACAGCTAATTTATGGTCTGCTTCGGATGGGTTGAGTGGATTTGCATGTTGTTTCAGTTTACACCCGCCCCCAAATTGTACGACACAAAAGCCAGAATAAGGTGCTGAACGATAATGGTAACTGGGGGCCAAAATGGTACCTGCGCGTTATGCTAGTATGAAGGAAGTACATTAAAAATCTAGGCAGACTCCGTCTGGCGTTCAACTGCGGCCCCTAAAGGTTGCATGCATAAGAATCTACTTTCTAAATTAACATTCGTTTCTTGTACCTTTATGCCTCGGGCAGAAAATCTCTGGCCATTTAGCGCCCGACGCAAGGAAAATTGTAACCTCGTCTATATAGCCTTATATAGAACCTGTTTAGTATATTGGTGGGCTCTATATACAGGGAACATGTTATTTTGACGTAGATTTCCTGTTTTACTCCATTTTCATCCTTTTCTTTAAACTCTTCTACAGAACAGTTTCTCGTTAGCTTTTGACTAACTACTGATTCTTCCTACAATTCATCATTTTACGGCTATGAACTGCGCGTACGCCTCCTCTCATCTCCTAATTATAACTACGGAAAGCCTGTTTATGAAGCATGTTCTCGAATTGCTTGCTCGCTGTATTATTAGAAAGATATTTGAAAAATATGAATTGTTCATTCGGTGATATTTTGGTCAAGCACTTCCTGGTTGATAAATATAACTCAAACTCTTCTAAGGAATGGGTTTCACTCGAGTCTTGGCTTGGAGGGTTGGTTCCTGGATATTTGTTTATCATGGTGTCGGGCCAACGGAACATAAGAGTTTGTTTTCCTCCTTTCTAACTATTGGTATCCTTGTGGATTCATTCGCATGTTAGCATATATATATCCTGTTATAATCTTAAGTAATACCAATTGATTGCATGTGAATAACTGTTGCTTAATTTTAGGAAGAATCGCCGATGTTCGGCAGTTTGGCGGGTACTACGATTAATACTAGCCTCTACAATAATCGGCGTGGAATTGACATTGTGAAATGCATGCATAAAAGTCAGCGAGGGACCGTCAGATATTTACCCCAAGACTTTCTATGCCTCAGGGCACTGTTTTGATGCGTCATGATTTCACGGTGGCGGGCCGTTAATATGATATGGTGGACCTTTCGATTCCTCGCCTACCCCTCACTTTCGGCTTTGCTTTCATACCATTCATATCTGGTGGACGAATAAGGTTAAAATGACTACGGTAAATAAGAAGAAATCAGTGCTGATAATTGGTGGCGGAACCTGGGGATGCAGTATTGCGCTGGAACTTGCAAGGAATGATTATGGTGATGTGACTGTCCTCGACGGAGAGGATATACCTAGCAGCATCGCGGCCGGGAATGACCTTAATAAGATCATGGAAGAAGGTAAACTGTTCTATGTGATTTCCTGAGTTTCATTGAGTTGTACATGCAGTCTGTCTCGAGATACTAACGACATTAATCTAGGTTCTCAGTCTGAAGATGACACAGACGCCGCTTATGCTTGGAATCGCCTGCATGACCTATGTACTACGGCATGGCTTAGCGACCCGATATACAAACCTCATTATCATCGCACAGGTTATGTCATGGCCGCCTCTTCTGATGCTGCCTATGAGGCTTTGCTTAGGGACATCAAGGGGCACGAGGACGAATACCGAAAGGTCGAATCTGCTGAACAATTCCGGGAAACTATGCCTAAGGGTGTCCTCACGGGCGACTTCGTAGGCTGGAGAGGCTTCGCTAAGCCAAGCGGCGCGGGATGGGTTTTTGCTCGCAGCGCTATTATATCAGCTAAAGATGAGGCAGAAAGATTAGGTGTTCGGTTTATCACTGGTCAGCAAGGATTAGTGATCGAGCTGCTATTTTCAAACGAAGCCAAAGCTGGCGAGAAAGGTGGCGCGCCAAAGCAAGGAGCACTGCGAGGTGTAAAAACTGCTGATGGAACAATTCATCGCGCCCATACGACCATTCTTGCCAATGGAGCCAATGCCGACACCTTAATAGATTTGAAATACCAGCTTCGACCAACGGCCTGGACGTTAGCGCAGATCAAAATGACGTCGCATGAGGCAGAGTTGTATAAAGATCTTCCGGTATTATTCAACATCGAGAAGGGCTTCTTCATGGAGCCGTCGGCCGAGACTCATGAGCTCAAGATCTGTGACGAGCATCCGGGGTACATCAATCCTATTTATGAGGAACCGTCTGCGAACAGTAGCCCAGTTCAAGATGGCCGGTCCGAGAGCGAGCGGATTATCATAGGGTCCAAGCCTTTTGCCAGACAGCAGATTCCCCTCGAATCCGAAGAGCGGGTTCGTGCCTTTCTGATGGAGACGATGCCACATCTCGCGGCGCGCCCGTTCAGCTTTGCGCGCATATGCTGGGACGCGGATACGGTCGATCGCATGCCGCTTATTGATTGGTATACGTCGGATGATGACGCTTCCGCTGAAGGCCGCCTACTGCTGGCGATAGGCGGCAGCGGGCATTGTTTCAAGACGATGCCGGCCATGGGTCAAGTGGTGCTCGAATTCCTAGAAGGTAAGGTAGATGATAGAACGCGACGAGCATTTCGATGGCGGCCTGAGATAGCGGTGAATAGAAATTGGTGGGATGTACAGGGTAGATGGGGCGCGCAAGGGGAAGTGATGGATTTCAACGATGTGAGAGGGTGGACAAGGATCGGCGAGAGCCGACGCATATAGATAAGCCTCATTTTCCGACTCTAACTGCTGTCTTTAAGTATCTACCTATCTTGTGTTCTGCATAATTAACTTCGTAGTCCCTGCTGTTTGGTTGGAGCGCATTAATCCTGGTCGACCGCTTAAGTAATCAAATCTATAGATCTTCTAGAGTCCATGCCTCCTATTCCACTTCACTTCGCTTCATTTTCCAATACCATACCTACATAATGATGAACTCATCAAGTCTTGTTGATCTGCAGATAGTGAATGACTTGCCTAGATAAGTTAATTATTAGTTGTCTTGGCTTTTTTCCTTTTCCTTTTTGGTTCATCCCCGCAGACTCGGCTTATTAGTCGCGAATATCGGCTGTCGAAAAATTATCCGATGTAAGTAAGTAAGGTAGGGTTTCAACCCCGCGGTGTACTCCGTGCTTTCGGACGAGATGCGGGCTTTGTTTCAACTTGGTTAATGATTCAGCAAATCAGCAAAAGAAAGAATGACGGTGTGGAATAGGCTGCAAAACATTGCCCGCTAATCCGGTAGGTGGTATACATTAGTTTCATGCGATTCGTCGACTAGTCATAGATATAGCCTTGATATAGCCTGCCGGTATGCACATCATCCCACATACATACATTGAATCCAACATGCCTCCTTTATCACAGGACTGGCAGACCGCGGGAACATACAAACCCCTGTCGCAGACCCGGCAGATCCGGCATTCCAACGACATCCAATCCTTCCGGCCACGGCCTTATTCGCCTGATGTAATTCGAAGACTGTGGTCCAACTGGCGACTACTTGGCTGTACTTAGCACGCAAGGCACGCTTCTATAAGCGTCATTCATCCATTCCCACCTCGCTGGGCCAATGGCTTCCGAGAGCCTGCCTGAGACCCTTTCCTGAGCCTCCCACACCAAGACATTTCCAGCCGCATCCGGTAATGATTCATCAGATAATGGGGCCTCCTAAATCTGCAACAGCGCGCATATCCACGCGCCATGTGCGGGCCTTGTGTTTTGGATTTTAATCTAACGCAAGGTAGTGCTTATCAAGAGATCTATCTGCCCGTTAGCTACTCGTAAACTAGTTGACTAAAGCTAAGTAGAGAAGGTCGGATCGATAGGTATGTATGGAAATCTATATATGGACTATATCGCCCCATCTCTTATCATCATCGATCGGACCCGTCTCTAAACTACTTATATAGCTTCCCCGGAGGTAACGCCGGGTTGCTCGCCTTTATTATCACATCTGGGGTCCTGCTGCTGGAACTCCTGCCAGCCTCTGACAAACCCAGAACAAAGTTCATTCATACACATCCCGCAAACGCGGGGCGTAACGGGCGACCATTTGTCGGGATACCCTTCTCTTCAGCAAAACATCATTCCGTATTGGAAGACATTGCCATGAACCGCTGAGCTGCGACAACCAGGATCAAACAAATGCCATGAGCGCGTTCATCTCGTTGATAGGACTGTCCCGCTATACACGGTCGTGACCAAGCAAGACTTGCCTTCCCCCCTTTTACCCCAATCTTGCTCGCACGGCTAAAAAAATCCCTAACAACATCTTATCATGGTCGAACACCACCCTGTCCACAATAGCGAGGTTTATCTATTAGGATTAGCTCCTCGCCCCTCCGTGCCCCCGCCGTCTCCCCCCTCCCCTCTGACACCCACAGATGCCGGCTCCAGCACGCCCATCGAGCATCTCTGTCTGGACGGCGCGAGCATACCCGAAGATGCCGAGGAGGAAGTGAGCAGCAGCGAGAAAGCGAAGCGACGCGTCGCCGGCGCCATCCACGTCCTCAACACCGAGGCGACGGCCCTGCGGAGCCTGACGCAGCTGTACAAGACGGACGCGACGGCGGCCGAGGGCTTCGACGCCGCGGTGGACGCGATCGTGCGGCAGTGTGGCGGGGAGAAGAAGGGCAAGCTGGTCGTCACGGGCGTGGGCAAGTCGGGACACATCGGGAAGAAGCTGGTCGCGACGTTCAATAGTCTGGGCCTGCCGTCGACCTTCCTGCACCCGACCGAGGCGCTGCACGGCGACCTGGGCAAGGTCGGGCGGAATGACGCCGTGCTCTTCATCACTTTTTCGGGTAAGACGGCCGAGCTGCTCGCGCTGCTACCGCACGTCGATCCGGCGCTGCCCGTCGTCGTGCTCACCGCGCACGCGCAGCCCCACGACTGCGAGCTCATCCGTCGTCGCCCGGGTGCCATCCTGCTGCCCGCGCCCATCCACGAGTCCGAGACCGTCTCCTTCGGCATCTCTGCCCCGACCACCTCTACCACCGTCGCGCTCGCGCTCGGTGACGCCCTCGCCGTCGTCGTCACCCAGGAGCTGCATACGAGCGTGTCCTCCGTCTTCGCGCGGAATCACCCGGGCGGCGCCATCGGAGCCGCCTTCCGCAAGCAGCCTGGTACCATGCGCGAGCTCGCCGTGCCTATCGCCGAGGTTCTCTCGGTCCCGGGCTCGGCGGCGGATCTCTGTGGTGCAGATGTTCTGAAAGCGGGTTATGAGTCGCCCTCAGGTTGGGTGGGCGTGGGAGATGCTCTTGCGTGTCCGATCCGCATCCGCAGGCTTGATACCTCGCTCATGGCATCCAAACTGGCGGATCTCTCTGACCTGCTGGTCCCGCGGAGCGAGTGGATCAGCATAGGCGCCGACACGCGCATTTCGCAGGCTGCGCGCTGGATCAAGGATCCGCTGCTGGCGCCAGACTACGGCGAGGCGGTGTGCAGAGAGGATTCCATTCTTGCTGTTGTGGATAGCAAGGGAGATGTGATTGGCGTTCTTGAGGCTGGGGAGTTGTTTCGATGGCCCGAAGCATGAGCAATTTGGTTTTAATTTGGGTAACCTCTTATGGGATAAGAGTAGTGTGCATAGATGGGCGTCTAATATTAGAGGTCGAAATCCTCACGATATGATTGAATGAATGGATATATAAGCCGCTTATTACAGCGCTGCGGTTGGCAAAACATGAATAGATGGTTTTTTGGGAGGGACCGGGCAGATGCCAGGGTCTTGTTTCCGTCTCAACTCATTATTTGGATGGCCTTGTTCTACTATGTGACATGACCTATCTAGCCCTCATTTACTAAATGGCACGTCAGACAAACACCCAAGCTATGACTATGGCTTGTTCATGAGATTGCCCTGCCTACACGACAGTTGCATGAATTGCATGAATTGCATTAAATAATAATACCAAATACTCACATAGAAAGCCTATCAACTGCTTTTCAATCTAAGCCGAGTCTCCCAACCAGCCGATATGCAGTACCGCCTGAACGCCTCATTGAAATGGATGCAGCCCGTCCATAGAATCGCACAAAAATGCATATATACAGAAAAAGCACTAATTAAGTCCACCACTGCTACCTCTTCCTTATTCTCATTGTCCCAGAAAGGACATTCATTCTACACCATCTCTCGAAACTTGTTGATCTTAGTAGCGTACTTGACGGGGGCAAGCGGCGCGATTTTGCCGGCGATGTCAGAAGCAGCACTGAGTTTGCCTCCAAGGTTGGTATCACTGCCGAACTTATCGCTGAACTTGTCCGAGACCTTGTTCTCAAGCTGCTCCATTTTCTGGTCCATCTTCTCGTCAACCTTGCGAGAGACGAAGGTGCGGAAGCAGCCGTAGCCACCAGTCAGCAGCCAGAAGATGGCATTGACAAGATCAATCCAAACAGCATGACGCATGACGCTGACGCGGGTGTTCTCATACCACTTGTGTGCGTCGTCGTCGGGCATGCGTAGGAAGATGATGGCGAAGGTGCCAAAGGCAGCGATCCAGAGCACGAAGAGCACGAAGTCCCAGGCAAAGAGCCGCGCTGTCTTTACGAAGGGCTGTGGGATCGCGAAGACCACGGCTGTGATGGCACTCAGGGTGGCGACGATCAGCGCGTACACCCATTGCACGGCTTGCGACCTGCCGTTGCTGTGGTCTGAGCTCACGCGTGAGCCATAGAGCCCGACGACAACGAGGGCGAAGATGAGTTGGATACCACGACCGACGAGGCGGAGCCAGGTCTCGTAGAGATAGAGGGGCTTGGTGATGGCGCCTTTGCCGAACTTAGTGGCGACTGATCCGAGCTTCATGGTTGGTTTTGATTTTGATTTTATTGCTCAATGATAGTGTAAGGTAGTGAGTGTATTGCTATACGATGGGCCAACGCTGTAATCTAACGATAGCAGAACCCCGAGAAGTGAAAGTGGTGAACGGGTATCGAGTATTCAATAGAGAAATCTATGCAATCAATAGACAACCAGTGTCTGTGAAGCTGAAGCGAAAAATGAAAGAAATCGAGAAAATCGAAAATAGATGCTAAGAAATGAGAGGAAAGCTGAGCAGATGGGAAAGCACCTGAGAGAATGGGTGGTTGGAATGAGTGGACGCTTCAAGATATTTGAAGCACCAAGACAATGAAACGCGACTCGGGTCAGGCCAACTCAGGCCATGACCCATTATCCAACCAGTGCCCAATGGTAATTTCAGCAATGTCCAAAGACCCTACAAGATCAAAGAGGCCATCCCTTGTATCCCTTGTGACCCGCAAGTCGAGACAAAGCAGATTATGAGGATTACGAGAAGGGATCGATGTCGAAAGCTGAGAGAGCCTCACAGCCAAGCAAAACAAGCTGCAGTGTGGGTCTCGGTCATAGACGCTGGCTACAAGCCCCAAACGACTGGCTGGAGCGGCTCCGTGGTTGAGACAGCGGGCGCTAAACATGCTAGGCATGCGATTGGCCTTCAGGGCTTGCTAGCGGCTTCCCTGGCGAGCTGGGGTGCTGTGGTCGCGCTTGTTAGTGGCCTAGTAGCGCCGGGTCCACTGCTGTAGCCGCTGGGTTATCTTCTCGACTTTGTTTATACGTGCAGACACTACCCGTAAACGCTTCAATTTCCCTTACATAGCTTCCTTCGCTCGATCTCTTGTTTGTTTCTCAATTTTAATTATTTGCTCTTAAGTTTTCGTTTTCTTTTTCTCGCGCTTCAATGTTCATACTGAGTACTTCACCCTTCCGACTCCGGCGATGGTACGGACAGAGAAGCCATGTTGTTGAGACGCCTCCGTTGCATTGTGGCCTAGGATTGAAGCAAACTTCATTGCTAGGGAGAGCACCGGCTTCTTTGCTTTTGAATTCCCAGCCGAGTGCGGTCGCGGTTGAAAAGCTTTTTATTTGCTACAAGCTGAAGCTTTGTGAGCTAGATCTTCGCATGACGTATTAGTGTTGATCCTCTTAGCATCCCTTGACCTTACTCTCTAGAATTGAGGATATTGTTTGATTAAAACATTCTGTCTTCATCATATCATATCCAAGGTCAGGTCAGGTAAGATGACCGGAAATGACATTTTAAGGTTGTGTAATCTCAATATGTTGTAACACCATCGCCTGACCGAAACGTCTAGAGACACGTAAATTGAATATAAATTCGCCTTCTGCCTATGTTCCCTCCTACACTTCCCATCCCCATCGCGAACACATCAATTTTCCCTCTCTCATCATCGCCTCACCTTTTAAACAGGATAATTCACCATGGCTCAAGTCCCTTTCCAACCTCAGGAGGTAGTCCATCCAGATGGCGTACAATCATCTGTGTATACTGAGAAATGCCCTCCCGAGTCGCCACCTGAACCAAAGAAAATATACTACTTGCACGATGCATCTCCGCCCCCCGGCATTTCCGTGCAACAAGTATCCGGCTGGATCAAGCAAGATTTCCCCGCCGCGATCCATTCTGTGCAATGGTCCAACTCCCTCATCATCGTCAACGACGACTGGAAGCTTGTCAGACCCGATTCAGTGCCAGTCCACTACAATATGAACAAATTAGTCCATGCCCATCGACTATATATAGAGTTCTGTGCCAACGGCCCCTTCATCCCACCAACCGAGTATTTTGATCGTCTCCAACGCGTCATCAGAACTTCATATCGTGCACAGGGCTCATCGGACATTGTTGTCGAGATCGCTATGGTACACGCCGACCGTGTTCTCGCTGCGTGGTACCCGCCAGCGCCAGATACGAGCAAGCTCAAAGCGTACTTCGAGGAAGATGGCCCTGATGATTCGGCACCAAAGGTCCTGAAGAAGGAGGAGGTATAGTGGATGGTTTAGGATTTGAATGAGGTATCTCGTGCTAGAAGCACAAACACTTGAGTTGAGCTAGGACTCTGGATAATATGGTCTTTGGGTGGCAAGTCGGAAATCACTGGGTCGATCGTGTGCAGCTGTCACAGCAGGCACCTATTACGATGAGACGGTTCAGATTCGTTTCTTAATATTGGATAAGAGGTCTTCTTGGACTTCTTACCCACTTAGTAAGCATAGGTTATCATTCTAGTTGATCTGTTAGTGTGTTCAATGCCAGCGAGATGTTTATGTCTCCAAGCCTTCATAAGAGCATGTGACGAATGTTACCTGGCATACTTTGTTTCCACTTCCGACAATGTCTTAGGTAAACATACATATATAACATATTACAAGATACACGGATGGCATATGACTTTCAAGATAGTGTCAGCCCTAGTCTTCGATCTCGGGTCCAATGTAAAGTCATCCCTTTCCAGCTAGAATCGAAATAATCCGGGAAAGGAGAGGGAAGAGAGAAAGTAAGGTTACGGAAGAAACCGTTCAAGCAACGGCTTTACTCGTTGCCCGTCTGCCGTTCATTGGCACTCGTGCGACTTGAGATGTGGATGTCGTGACTTAGCTACTAGGTTCCAAAAAAGTAGGTTTGGGGGATATACAATTCCTGAAAGAAGAGAACGTAGCTTATTTCAGTGTCGAATACCTTCAAATGATTATAAGTCCATTAGACTAGTTACGTCGTGTATTTTTGATCTTGATATACAAGACCAAAATATTATTTGTGTCTCTAGCATAGTAGGCGTACGGGGGTTGAAATAAGACACTCTCATTTAATACACGCGGACAATGACGCCAGGAAGAGTGGGGTAGAATGTGTCAGCCCGTGTTGTTTGTGGTGTTGTTGACATTGAGTGATGGTCTGCAAGGGATAATTCACTGGCCCCAGAATGATCAGAAGATTTTCTAAGTCCATTCATTTATTCAAAACATTTCAACTCACCTTCATTTATATCTATTCGTCAGTAGCTTTCAATCGTCGTTAGCCCACAGTCGCTGTTGTAGATACAGGACATTCAATGAAACGCTCCAACACCTCAACATAACCAACAAACGCCCACTTTACACCATTCAATCATGTCACACCCGGCAACTCCCACGACGCAACCGCCACAGACTGTATCCGACACGCAAGCAGCACCAGCCACGCAACCAAGCTACATGAACTATGGCAACCCTTTCACGTGGGCCCCTTCAGAAGACTTCAAGCTATTAATAGAAGAGGTTGTGTACTCTGAGCTTTTCGCGGGCACAAGAGTCAAGAAAGAAGACATGAAAAGCATGATCAAGTACCGAATGGCCCCAGTGTCCTTTGACGCCAACCTAACGCCCCATTCAGTCCATCCGGCATTTTGGAACTTTGATACCTACCGAGCCCCCAAGATCAGCATCAAACAGGCCCCTGGCTCGCACAAACTCTGGGAGCATTGTTCCAACGTCATCTACAAAGAAGTTCTCCGAAACCACGACATGAAGAACTGTGTCGTCGCTTTCCACGACGACAACCAGAATGAAGATATTTACGGCCCTGGTTACTTTGAGATGGGCGACATGGCGGTTAAGAACGATGAGGATCTGGAAATTCTCTCCTATGAACTCTTGAAGGCGAAACTCCCGATGTTGCGGAATGAAGGCCCGCACGCGCGAAATGATGAAGAGAAATCGTGGCTCGTATATGCATTTGAATACATGTCATGGTTGAAGAGGGTTAGGGAGGCTAGGCTAGCCCGATGAAGAGGTCGATTAGAGCATTTCGCCCCGTACCGGGCGGCCGCATAGAGCCCGCCAGTTTGATAAGTTGTTGGCGGTTTGGCCACTAAGCAATGGTGTAACTCCTCTCTCGGCCTTCGCCGCTGTAGTTATATTGTCTTTGCTATCTAAAAACTGAAAACCATCTTAGCCGACACTTGTCTCTCGAGTGCTTAGTTGTGATTGGTATGGATACGGTAAACATGACAAAGGCTCGACCAGTGTAACTCTAGGCAAGTTACACGATTATCTCAAGTTACGCGTTATACCAAAATCTGTAATTATAACTTCTTCGTCAACAATGCATAATAGTCGATCTCTTGTTTTTTAATCATTTTCCACTCCGTCGCTTCTCGATTGTTGATAGATTGTGGCGTATTAGAAGTCTCATGTTGGTCTAGCAAACCAAAACAAATATTCGTCGTGACGTTTTAGATTTACTGCACCCTAGTTCCCTTCGTCAAGGTTACATAATTCAAGTTGATGTTTGAATAATGGATTGTCATGCTTAAGAGATGACGACTCATTTAATTGTGAAAAACTGTACGACCAACACCCCTAACATGGCTTCCCGCATAATATTCAAGCAAGGGAGAACAATCAGCCCACTTAGTCTTGGCCCTCCAAACTTTTCTTTCCCGACGGACTTGTATATTTACTCTCTTCGCCCTCTTTCCGAGTCTTTTTTCTCGTATCCCAAGCCAACCTCAGTCTCGAATCCATCACTTAGCATATTAGTCGTTTTGCGATCACTCGTCGATCTTCCAAGATGAGTTACCGGCCTGACCCTCTGTTATCTCATGAGTATTCGGATAGCGAAAAGCGCATCATTGCAGTGACCGTCAAGAATGTGTTCTACGCAGGAACGAACATTCATCTTGATTCTGTGATAAAGTCGATTACTTTCACTTCCACATTCTTAGCTCTGGATGACAACTTGGAACCAGTTACGGTGTTTCAAGGATTCGTAAGTGGTACTATTCTGTTCTTATATCAAGTTCGATGTCGTGGCGATAGCTGACTTCTGACGCGGTAGTGGTATCCTGGAATGATAATAGCACCCTACGTGACGATCCCAGTACCTGTACAAGACGCGGCAAGATGGGAATATTGCATCCAGCAGCTTAGGTCTCAGAGTCTGGAGGAGTTCGCCTTCAAACTCCACTACAAACCGAACCAAAGCCGGGTAATTTACCCCCCTACACATATTTGGCTCCATGGAGCTATAAGGTCCTTCAAATCGTATACACTCCTTAAATGGATTACTCAATGTAGATTGATGGATGTGCGGGGGGACCTGAACAGTATAACAGAGGCAGAGATGCAGGCCACCTCAATTCGATCGAACTTTGCTATGTACACGATGAAGGCACTTGAGTATGCCTTAGAGGAGATCGAGAGACAGAACTCGCTGGGAGGGCTTGAGGCCTAGCGTGACGTAACGCGATTAGACAATAGGGACCCTGTTGATTGGGATGTATGTTAACAAGTTAGCAAATAGAACGAATTACTTTATGCCAGCTACTTACAAAGCCGCGTAATCGTGAGCTTATGACTCCGAAAAGTTGCTGACAGTGTCACAATCGACCCTACGTGCGTTAATATGGATTGCATTGCCAAGGGTTCGAGCAAGAGGTGTAGTTCGTCGAGACGTAAGCAATCCGCCTTAAGTTCATTGCCAACGTTACGAATTTAAGTTTGTCCTACCCCGGACTAGGCCTTGAGTCGCTTCTGTCAGATCAAAAACGTGGCTATGTATCGTATCCCTTGCCCCCTTATTTTGGTCGCATTGCTATGGAGTAAGGCTCCTGGATTTCCTTACTTCCGCACCGTCCATCGTTCAATCACCCGCATCTGCATCTTTTGCCGGTCCCGAAAGTGAAGGGATAGCCGGGGCTAAGATTCACTTATATAACATTAGAAAGGCTGATACGTCCCCAGTTGTGTGTGACATTGCGTTTGCTTGAGTTTTATGAAAGGACAGCTCTTCATGTATAACTAAGCCTCCAATGCGTCCTGATTGCCCTTAGGAGTCTGAAACTGTTGAAATTATTGGCGTTGGTGCCTCTACCTCTCGGACTTTCCGTCTGCGCATCTATACGATATGAGATGTTGTCAATATATGATTAAGGATGACCTGTATCCCCAGGCTTTAAGTTTCCGTATCTTTGGACTAAGTCTCGAATATCGCCTAGCATTCTGTGACTGTCAGCACTAACAGGATCTGACTGGGGTGCCAATGGATTAGGAGTGACTTACTGTTCTCGTAACGTCTGGTTATCCGAAAACAACGCTGAGACGTGTGTGTTGAACCGCCTGCTATCTTTCAGATTCATGTTATACGGGTGTATCTAGTTGGCAATGACATACAGCTTGTACAAATCAAGTCGGCCATCATAGTCTTCCTCAGGCGGGGATATTTGTACGTAATCACGATAAGCTTCTAAATATTCGGGCCCGAATCGATTACAAGATGGACGCCATTGTCCAAATTCATCTACAATGCGACGGACGGTATATCAGTAACACCACAAGAAAGGAGTTCTGAGGATGAAGGTTTACACTCATTGTGTGCATAGAAGCAGCAAGCGTCAAATATCACCGATTCGCCAGTGTTGTCGTCTATTCCGGAGTTGGCGTACCACAGGTCTCCATGCACGAGGCAAGGTTTGACAGACCGACCTTCACTTTCCAACGGCCCGAGTAGGCGCGGTATAACTGTATCAAACAAAACTGGCAATAATATGTCGAACTCGGGGTCTGGACCTTTAGCTGCAAGCTCTAATTCTAGGGCAAACTTAAGATTCTTTGTGAAGAAAACCTCCCAGCTTGTTTCCCACTCTGTCATCTGCGGAAGATTTCCGCTGTATGTTGCGAGGTGATAGCCGAACTTCCCGTCTGGAGATTTGCTGTTTTGATGCAATGCTGCTAGGCGAGCACAGAACTTGTGCGGATCTGGCATAGTCTCACTCATTTCGCGGAACTCACATAGAAAGAAGTGAGTGTCAGGTATCGTCTCGTATGTGCCATAAGCAATAGGTTTCGGGGCGAAGTCGGGCTGCACCTCGTGAATCGAACTCATGGACTCGAACTCGCTTCGTGTCATATTCTTTCCAACGTCGCCTGACATAACCTTAATGAAGAATGATTCAGGTCTACCATCCACAAGTTAAACATCGATGCGCCCTGTGTTTGCCCAGAAACTGACGCCATGCTCTTTGGTATAAGTTACCTGGCACCCTTTGGGTAGCACCGTTTTCTTTAGCTGAAGCATTCTCTAGTGCCGGGGAAATTCTTACCTGCTGATACAGCTGGATCTACCTGGGTATTACCTCCCCCGAATTCTAGGCCCTCTGCTCCATCGTAGTTCATGTTGAGGTATATCTATGTGAGCGATTATAGAGGTAATGAAGGGAATTACCCAACTATAATTTTCGAGTAGATGTAGACACCAGATCCTGGCATGGATAAGACTGCCCTCCTGCCCGTCCGCCTGCAGCTGAGCGATACGCTGCAGATACCCTAGCGATTAGCGTCATGTAATACCTAATGAAACGGAACGGTCCGGGCAGTGCCTCAATAACATATGGATTGAGACACATTGTAAATAACTTAAGCTAACGCACGCTCATACTCTATGACGAGAATTAGCTTTAATTAGATCATTCACATGCAATTCTAACTAGTTATACCTACCTGACGTATTTACTGTGTGAGATTGGCTAGCTAGGACCGATTCTCGTGGCCCGCAGTGGACACCTTAAGGATGCGGTCCTGCATGCCCTCGACCAACACGACTTTGATGCCCGCTTTTTCCAACCTTGTAATCCCATTGTTCTCCGCGATAAATGTATCTGGCTCCCTGATTCCCACATAGACCGTCTTGATCACGCCCCTGAGACTGAGAATCCTATCCACACGTCCGGTTGCCGCTTAACCGCTCGTTGCATGGTTCCATTGTCGTGTAGAGCGCGGTGTTCTTAGGTAGCACATCGCCTATCTTGTCTTCTGGGAGTCCATGTTTCTCTGCAATCTTGATGAAGCAGCAGTGCTCTGCATGTGTACTTCCTGGATCTCCGGGTCGGTCGCCGGGAAGCTCCATTGAATAGCCCGTCGATAAGACCTCACCCTTGTCGGCGTCGATTAGCACTGCTCCAACGCAGAATTTTGTCGACGCGGGAGGAGAGAGGCGCGCACGATCGAGGGCGTACTCCATCCATCCCTGATGGTCGTCCGCACGAATTGTAGGAAGTGAGTCAACCGAGGCCATTCTGGAATCGCCTGGGATGCGAGTTGCACGCTTAATCAAATAATCCGTGATGGGCACAATAGGTCGAATGAAATTGGGTAGTTAGAAGTGTAGCTGCCCATTCTCGTTGTTCTCGACAGCGAGAGTTTACCTATAAATAGGATCACTGAGTACTTGAACCAACATGCATACATACCTAGCCCAGCGCCACTCAATACAGAGAATCTATTGGTTCATCTGCAGCTGGCTCCCCTATCCTTGCAGCTACTTTAGCACATTGATAAAGAAGTCGTCTGCCGCATTAGCTGGACCCCGATACATATTAGAGCCCATTCTGATCACAGACACATCAATGATATTTCCTAACCCACCAAATCCACCATTCAAAGGTGAACATCAACTTACGTATAGCCATTCATGGGACGCTTGGGCTATCGGGCTGTGCATAGCCGTAACATAAT